>JASPKZ010008060.1:0-559136 GCA_030220185.1 Diploptera punctata
GAGACAGAGAAAGAGAGGACAGAAAGAGAGACAGGAAAGAGAGACAGAAGAGAGACAGAAGAGAGACAGAAATAGAGCAGAAAGAGAGACAGAAGAGGGAAGAGAGAGACAGAGAGAGAGGGACAGAGAGAAGAGAGACAGAGGAGCAGAGAGAGCGAGAGGAGAGAGAGAGACAGAGAGAGAGACAGAGACAGAGAGAGACAGAGACAGAGAGACAGAGAGACAGAGAGAGACAGAAAGACAGAGAGAGACAGAGAGACAGAGAGAGAGAGAGGACTCTTTCCCACCAGTATGGCAGGTAGGCCTATCTCTGTCGGCGAGAGAGAACGCCGAACTTTATCGTCTACACACTGCAATAATATTATAGATCATCGTTTCCTAACTGTGGTTCGCGAACTCCCAGGGGGTTCGCAAAATATTTCAAGGGGTTCTCCAAAACTTTTCCGTAATGGCGGGTTTCGAGGTAAGGTCCATTATTGTTTCCATCATTTCTGCAACATTGAAATAATAATAATAATAATAATAATAATAATAATATTAATTTATTTTGAATTTATTATATTATTATTATTATCATTAACATTATTTTAAAATTAATTAACCCTATAATGCCCCTTGTTACATATGTGTAATATCGGGAATTTATCACATTATTTCCATAATAAATTAATATTTACCGTGAATGCCTGATTTACAGTTATGTAACAACGTTATGAATGCATTTGGTTTCGTTACAACTAGGCTACACATTTTGTAACTTTTAAGCCGTAACTAGAGCAACTCTAGGTTTTAACAATTAAGGGTTAAGTTAATTTAAGGTTATTAAACCTTTTGCTTCGAATTCAATTTTTGCATGTCTACTGTATGTATATTTAAAAGTTCACCCAACTCAGATCGTTGTGGAAGGGCGAAAATGTTGGGAACCGCTGTTATAGATTATATTAGTAAAAATGAGTTCCGATTTGAAGGCCCTAACACGTCAACCTTAGTTCAGATTCGTTGTATTGCCCATCTTTATTATGTGGAATGAATGATATGGTATGTATGTAGTCTGTTATGGTGTTCCTGGTTCGACACACATCAAGCATTCACAAATGTAAAACCTGGCGCCATATATTAGGGATGGTGTCAAGACATCGAGGATAACCTACAACCCTCCATTTGGCCCTGATCTGTCCAAAGTTGACATATAGGCTTGCACTAGATCGCCACAACCATACATTCTGTATTGCTAAACCAGGCTATTTTTCCTAACATGACATAAGGTAAAAGGTTATATGAAATGAACGAATGGAGATGAAATTATATTATGGAGGAGGGATGAGGAGTGGAGAGTGTTGGTATGATGAAATTCGGGAAATGGGGGAACCTCGAGAAAACTCAGAAAAATCTCAGTGTGGCAAACCACCGGCATATTCGGGAACCGCCAGGATTCGAACCGGAGTTTCCAGTCGGGGTAATCACGTAACGTCGTTGTAACTTACAATAGGTAAGTTATATAAAAGTCACAATAAGATATTGAGGTTCATGCGACTATAAAAAATTCAAATAAAAATAATAGAAGACCGGAGCAGCAAATTCTGATTCTCTGATTGGTGTCGATTTAAATTTCTAACAAAAAATATCAAGGAGGATATTATATTTGAAGCGGTGCAATCAAAGCAAATTCGGAATAGGCCTATACGGTAGAATACTCACTATTTTGTCTTCCTCAATCTCACAGTGTTTTGCAGAATACTTCAGACTTTAAAGTAACAGATTCATTTACAGTCGAGCCTCCAACCAGGGCACACTACCTGCAGTACTCGCTACTGAAGATGCCCTCCGCAGTTGAGGGAGAAACGTATGGAATAAACACCACTAATCAATCACAGCCACATAGCCCGGAATCTCTTAGCAATAGGATTACCGTCCGTGAAAGCCTTCATTCAACTAGTTTAGAATATAAAGGCCATAGCCGGCTAAGTTAGGGGTGATTAGCCCCCACGCGTATTCGTTCCAAATTTTGGCCAAACGTTGCGTCTGTTGGGTTACAAACTCAAACCAAATTTCAACCTAGCTGCACTAGGAACATAGATAAAAATACAACTAGTATTTTTGGTGAAGATTTTTTTCTCAGGATCTACTGGACCGATTTTTATGAACAAAATATATGTTGTAAATATTTTCAAGGCAATTCTCAGAAAAAATCGAGAACTCAATCTCACGAACGTAACTACCTGAAAAAAATTAGTTTTATGATTTTTTTCGGTCACTCGCTCCCGAGATACAATTACGAGGTTTTTTCTATTAGAAAATCGGACCACTTTCTACAACATATAATTTTTCCAAGTCGATCGAAGAGGTGCAGCATAGTTAAAAAAAATATTTTTTTTTCCACATTTGATCTTTTATTACGATTTCTTACAATATAATTATACTTTCGATAAATTTTTGGTGCTGTGTCATTTACTTTACTGGCCGATGAAGATTTTCACTGCCTCCCTTAATCATCGTCGCTATCATCATTGATGATGACAGTTGTATTCTTCTTTGCAAACAATTTACTCAGAATCGCAGCTGGTCGTAAAATAAAGGACAAATATCTTCCATGTGCCAGGTAATATATGATTGTAGCTACATTAGAACAGCAACCGACAGTCCTCCTCCCATTGGTGCATTCACAATAATGTCTTGTGTTACATTTTGATTTATTCCTTCCCGAAATTTCATCTTATGAAATTCAATCTTAGATGCTCTTCACAAAGAATTTAAAACATTAATCGGCTATAAAAATATTAATAAAGGAAGAACATTTATTTTTATTTCATTATTTTCAATCATTATATTTAATAACTTTCTAGGACTATTTCCATACATTTGTGCTAATACTGTGAGGGACAACGAAGCAGCGATAAACCTGGATATGTGGCGAGACTGAACTTGAAGCTTCAAAACGAGTGATTTATCTTTGACGAATTGTATATTTACGTTCCCAGCTTCGTCAATCATTTCTGCAAGATATGATATGGCTTGTGAAAACTTGTATGATCCGGTGAACAGAATTTTAGCTCTCTCACAGTCATTTCCGAAAAATCTAGTAGATCCTCCGATGAAGTACTTTGAAAAGGTATTTTCTTACGAAGCCATCCTTTCTCTTCGACCTCAATCACTAACGTATTCTCGACACTGATCTGAATTTTCGTTCTCTCTAAGAATTCATCTGCACATTCTGTATCGGATGTGAAACTCTTTCAAAACTTATTATGCAGAAATGATGAGATTCTAAATTAACTACCCACTTTTGGAAGCATTTTATTATCTATTTTTTTATCAAGGAGTTAATATCTCTGTTTGATTATAGCTTGAACAGATATGTACCAACGTTATTGTGAATGCGCCAATGGGAGGACGACTGTCGGTTGCTGTTCTCATGTAGCTGCAATCATATATTACTTGGCACATGGAAGATATCTGTCCTTTTTTACGACCAGCTGCGATTCTGAGTAAATTGTTCGCAAAGAAGAATCAACTGCCATCATCAATGATGATAGCGACGATGATTAAGGGAGGCAGTGAAAATCTTCATCGGCCAGTAACGTAAATGATACAGCACCAAAAATTGATCGAAAGTATAATTATATTGTAAGAAATCGTAATAAAATTAAGTTAAAATGTGGAAGAAAAAATTGTCTTTAATTTTTTAACTATGCTGCACCTCATCTATCGACTTAGTAAACATATATGTTGTAGAAAGCGGTCCGATTGTCTAATAGAAAAAACCTCGTAACTGTATCTCGTGAGCGTGTGACCGAAAAAAAATCAGAAAACTAATTTTTTTCAGGTAGTTACGTTTGCGAGATTGAGTTCTCGACTTTTTTTCTGCGAATCGCCTTGAGTATATTTACAACATATTATTTTGTTTATAAAAATCGGTCCAGTAGATCCTGAGAAAAAAAAATCTTTACACCTTTGTTCCTAGTGCAGCTACAGGGTTGAAATTTGGTGCGAGTTTATAACCCATCAGACGCAACGTTTGGCCAAAATTTGGAATGAATACGCGTGGGGTCCGTTCACCCCTAACTTAACCGGCTATGGTCTTTGTTTAAGCTAGCTCCTTATGAACGTAAGTAGTGCAAATATGGAAATGCATTTGTTAAATCTGAAGATGATAACAGGAAGATGTCTTTCTATCCACAAAAATTCTCTTCATCTTTTTTATTGTTTACGAAAATATATATTAATTTTCTTATTTTAATTTACCTAATGATAATGATAAAATTACCAACAATGCAGAGTATTTATTCTTCTCATTGGTAAAATAAATATATGCTAATAATAGTGATACCCAGAAAACTGTATATATATATACATTATTTTTTGATTAATCTGAACGTTTTCTTCACATTCGTGTGGTTGGTAAGATTGTATCTTCAAACCGATATTCGATTTTCCATTTCTCGCGGGATTTGTGGAATTCAAATTGCTAACTTTTGAATCTAGATAAATGCTCTTGCGTTGTCTTTGGCGGTAGCCCTGCCGTACTGTTAATATATAACTGGATTTCTGTGTGGTTCAGGATTCCTATATACAGGCTATCAATCGAGGTTAGTTTATATCTTCTTTTTCTTCTTCTTCTTCTTCATTTCATGTGATAGACCTAGTGGTCTGTTACGGTCTCAATCCAACGTTTGAAGGGTCTTCCCAAAGATCTCTTGCCTGGGGGCTGGTAATTTAAGATTTGACTCGGGTTTATTCTTGTTCTGTTCATTTTATTCTTACTGTGAGCGGGGTAGTTTTAGTTTATAAACACATGGGAAATATAATAGACTCGATAGTAGTATTAAGATTTAGGCTAATGTGTTTTTTAAACTAGAGTAAGTAGATATTAGGATTAGATTTAGATATGTCATAATGTAGGCATTATTATAGACATAGTAGTAGTTATGTATTCAGATTAGACAAAAGTATAATTTGTAAATGTAAATATAAATGTATACACAAGTAGTAAGTTCACATAGCCGAACATTTTATCAGAAATAAAAGAATTAAAATAAGGGCACTGGATAATAGAGATCTGGGGATATTGGCATTTCACCCCAGGGCGGATAGTGGTGGGACTCTTCAAAATATATATATATATGATGGAGGTTGTGTCTGTTGTTCTGGAAACTGTCATGAAGGGGTTTAAAATTCTACAAAAATGTTATGAGATGGTAAGAAGACAATTAAAAAAAGTAATCTTAATATTAATTAGTGCATTATTATAAAACACACTAACGTTTCTGAACTTCACTTAATTGTTATACTAAAGTAAGATGACACTTTGTGTTGGTGGTCAACTAAACAATAAATATGGATGGTGCAATGATTATGTGAACATTGTCAATAGTTCCGCTGGTCGTTAAGTTTACTGCTGATAAAAGAATTGTGTTTTAGCTGTGTAACATTGGTTGTATATACTTAGTTACAGGGGGGAGGAAAGCTATACTATGAACACCTTGTTCAAGTCGCATCATCCGATACCTATTACATACTCTACTAAACTCAAATTCCAAACTTGTAAATTACGTATACCACGATGACCGAAAACTTCTCTACCAACCTGTAATCACGTCTTAATACACAAATATACAAGTTTGGGCACAATTGTAAATCTACCAGTCATTGATTATTAGTAAACTACAAACAACAGTACTTTAATCAAACTTTGCAATTAGAAATTGTAGTAATTCCATCCAATATCACTGTTATATAACTAGGCTTAACATTTCATATAGATCCTGTTATCACTAGGCTTCGTGGTTTTGTCACAAAACCGGATTCTGAATTTATAGAGAAGTATTGGCTGGTTCGGAGGGAGTTCAAATATCTGGCGTTACTCGTAAGGAGTGCTACAGTACAGTGAATGTAAATAGTGGAGCATATCATTCATAACAAAAAATAAACTTTTTTTTTGTCTCAGAAAGAAACATATGTGATTCTGATAGTATTTCTTCTCCTAGATTCAAATATGATATCGGGGTTTCTCCATCAACCAAGGTTTCCGAGAGACAGGAATTTATAATTTCAAACATTTTAACAATTTATACATTCGTAACTACACAATATTCTCGTCAACTCTTGATACGGCAGGGGTGTATTTATTGATCTTTCTGAGAAGAACTAAACACTTTTCTTTTAATTATTTCTGGATTAACGATGTTTATAGCTGGTCTTAGCGCAAATTTTGAGTATGACTTAAAGAAAATTATTGCTCTTTCTACTTTGAACATTCGGACTCACCTAGAAAGTAAGAAATGACGACCTTCCGTTATATTTCACCTGTGGAGCATCCCTCTTGATGGTCCAACAATAATCGGCCAGCATATTAGGATTCCATTTACCTTGATATCTCTTTTCCATAGCTGAAACCATTTGAGTTAGTTCATTTGGTTTTATTTTACAATGGACAAATGGACGAAAAAACGTTTATTAAAAAATAATTATTTAAATCCATTAATTGAAATTGAAATAAAAAAAACTGTGTGTGATAGAGAAATTCCGAATATATATTTGAAAACACTACAAGAACTGCATTAAATACAATTATTGGTACTCAAGAGATAAAAATCATGTTGACCAGTGTAATTAATGACCACACTGCAACTAAGTTGTAATTGATTTCACAATTAGCAACTGCCAATGTAGATATAGCTGGAGGCATTTTTCTGCTGGTGTACCTTCTATATGACTGACTTGGATGACAACAAACTCCTCATTCAAACACAGCACTCATCATTAATGTTTCATAAACCATCGTGTTTATGTAACCTGCTTATATCTTTGACTGACGTCATTAATTTACCAGAAAAAAGTACGCAATCCAATATAATTCCGGTGACAAAACCGCGAAACCTAGTCATCTCACTTACTTATTACAGCTGCTGTTGAATTTAATGTACATTATTATGACTACCCTTTGAAATATTTACTTGGATGATATGTGAACAATCGTTTGAATAACATGATAAGGGTGATTATGGAAACAAATTAATTAAGTTCATAAAATTGCGAATGATATGGTTTTGTTGACAAAAGATATGGCGACGGCCAACATATGGATAAAATAGAAAATATTCTTACAAATAAAAAATCCAACAAAGATAAACATAGTAGAGGAACTTGAAATTTCAAATGAAGTAACAAACATTTAACTCTAAATGAAAACACCCCCCAATCATACAACGATGTATATTACAAAAGAGCAGTCAGTAGCTACCAACTTTGCTGGAAGGCCACTGTAGTCGGAAGCGTCACCAAACAAAAACAACAAAACATGGTAGCTAATAGTTCTGCTGATGATGGAAGTCGATTTCAGAAAGGCCTAGAGTTTTTAAAAGTTCTTAATAAAAATAACCTAATTGAGCAGGACGGCTCTTGCTAGGGTAATATAATTTAATATTTCATTTGTGGCAGTACGAAATATGATAATTGATCTAAATGACTTTTTTGACAAATATGGGATGAATATACATAAGTATATACATGTATATGCAGAAAAGCAGAAGCGATTATTTTCAGAAGAAAACCCGAAGAATATAAACCAGAACATCAGCCACCTCGGTGGACGAATGGCTGTCGCGCGGCTGCCCTAATTGGAATCTCAATTTTTAAACCTGGCGATTCCTGAAGGATATAGGTGGTGGAATTTGGCATCGAAATTTTGTCAGGATTCTCCTGTTATCCGAATTTTATCTCTCCAACACTCTACACTTCCCTTCCCTCCTACATCATATGTACAATTTCATCTCCACTCATTCATTCCACACCATCTTCACCTCTTCCCATGTTAGGTAAAAAATAGCCTAGCAAACCACAGGTGTTTAAATAAGCGGTTGTCATGATCTAATGGGGCCTTAGTCAAGTACTTTGTCTGATACTGTGTGTCAGCTTAGAGCAAAATACGTCCAAAGGCATGGCTGTTGCTCCTCTACGAAGCCTTGTGGCCTGCCGATATATTCATTAATTCATTTTGAGAAATGTCCTCACCATTGAGGGTTTTCACCAACATATTTTAGAAATTAACATGAATTTTCAAAAACATATATATATATATATATATATATATATATATATATATTATATATATGACAACGGGCTTATAGACTATCAGTTTGGAAAAAACATTCACAAATTTTCCTTAATTAAAGTTCTCCATCGTTCTCTGTCCTCTGTGTCTTCATCTGTTACACCAAATTTTCTCATTGAATTTTGAATGTTATTCGTCCTGGTTGTTCTTTGTCTTCCATTTCTGCACCTTCTTTCAATTTTCGATGCCTAGACGGCCCTTGGTAGTCTTCCATACTGCATTCTTCTTACGTGTTCATACCATTTTAGCCTTCTGTGTTCAATCTCATCCATTATATTTCTTTCTGCATTCATACATTTTCTAATTTCTGTATTTCTAATTTTTTCCAGTCGAGATTTTCTGGCAGCTCTTCTCCAAAAATCTATTCTGTTGACATGTTGTTGTGTCATTGTTTAGTCTTTTAATAATATTTTTACTCCATAGTATAGCGTTTAAAATTTCCTATGGTTTTTCTTCCATTACTAATCCTTTTTTTTTTCTATTTCTTTATTTCATGTTCCACCTTTCTCTATAATTGATCCCAAATAATAGAAACTATCGCTCTTCTTTATTTTACCCCATCTGGGATGACGTGTAAATGCTTTGTGGGTGTCGAACCAAGAACACCATGACGTACTACACCACTTCCACGTGGAGTAGATTTAATCTCATTCATACCATGAAGTAAAGATGGATTAATGTTAGTAATAATAATAATAATACTTACTTACTCACTGGCACTATCGAACCCGTAGGTTCATGGCCGCGCGGACATACGCTCTCCATACATCCCTATCCTGAGCTAATACTTTCCAATCATTCCCTGTATAATCTACTTCCCTCAAATCATAGTTAATGTTATTCTCCCACCTCATTCTTGGTCTACCAACTGGGCGTTTTCCCTCTGGCTTTCCTACAAGAAGCTTCCATGCAAGTCTTTCATTCCCCATACGTGCAACATGTCCTGCCCATCGCAGTCTAATAATAATAATAAGTAATAATAATAATAATAATAATAATAATAATAATAATAATAATAATGTTTTATTTATTTTGGCAGAGTTAAGGCCATAAGGACTTCTCTTCCATTCAACCAGCACAAATACAAATAAATATTTGACATATGTAGATATATACTATACTAACTATAAACAGTTAAAGATATATTAAATGTAGCAATGTAAATTTCATGTACAAACAACATTTTATACGATAACAATAATAATACTTACGATAATAATAATAATAATAATAATAATAATAATAATAGTATAAATATGACAAATTATACCAGAAACACCAATTAATATATGTACCTTACACAGGATAATGATGAAGTCGAGGTTAGAGCAAATACAAATTTATATTTCTTTTAAAAGATGCCAATATCCGGCAGCCCCTTATTTCTTGTGGTAGGGAATTCCAGTTGCGAGAAGTGAAATTGGTAATGAACCATAAAATAAGGTTTTCGTGGTAGGGTCTTAAAACCCGTAACCATGGGTACAATAATCTAAAATTTAATTTTCGGAAACAAAATAATAACGTCGAATTTCAGAGTCTACCTTCCCTTCATCATCATTCGTCGTGCACACACTATACGAACACTTTAATATATTGTACTCCTCTCAATAACTAATATCCCCTATGTTCTACCGAACTTGTGCGTAAATTGAAAATAGATCACATTAACGACATCAATCCGTCTGAATCCGAATCAGAAATAGTATCGTGGATTAACATTAAAATCCATCCATAGTAATTCTGCCCGAGGGCAGGTCTTTCGCTATAATCATAGCATTTCCATGCTATGCTTTGCAGCTTTACTAGGGAATTATAGGTGTGGTAGCTTTCCGTTGCTTTTCACATCGGTGAAGGATGATGATACTGATAAGGATAGTGATGATGATGATGATCATCCAGGGATTAAGCCTGTTGGCTCGTTCCGGTTTCATGAAAGGTAGAATTGTTAAAATTGCTCAGACCATCTTCTGGGTGGGCGTCCAACATTTATCCTTCCGTGCGATTTATAATCTAGCAATAATTTTGGAAATCTTCCTTCTGACATTCTATCAATATGTTCTTTCCAGTCGTTCCTATATTTAATTATTCGGTCTATAAGTTTGAAAATATTTAGTTCCTTTCCTATATCTTAATTCCTTTTTTCTCATCGAGCAGAGTATATCCTGCTATATTTCTTAAAAATTTCATCTCAGCTGCTTCCAATCATTGTTCTTGTCTTTCAGTGATCGTCCAACATTCTGAACCATACATCAATACAGGAACAGCCATTACTTTATAAAATTTAATTTTTTGCTTTGTGTTTTTAAGGGTTCTTTTAATAGTGCCACACATTAGATTAAATTTATTTATTTTGTCATTATTATCTTCAATTTTAACATATGAGAAATTTAAACCTAGATATTAAAAACTGTTCAATTTCTCTAAAATTGTATTACAAATTACTATATTTGTTCTGAAGGTATCATGTCTTTTAAATGCCAACATTTTAGTTCTATTCTTTGAACTTTTTCAAATTGTAATTGACACTTATTTTTTACAAATTAAAAATAGCTCTTTGTAGATCATCTTCTGAACTGGAAATCACTACAATACTTGATCATCGTCAAATTATATTCTATCTAACAATTTATTATTTATTTTAAAATGTTTATTTAAATTAGTCTGGTACTTTAACATAACCTCGTCTATATATAAACTAAAAAAGAGAAGGTGACAAAGGGCACCCTTGTCTGACACCACGATTATTACCATTTTTTGTTGTTCAGATTTAAAATCCATGTCTATTACAATTGTATTATTTACATATAAACTTTGTATAATTTTTGTGGAATGCCTTTATTTCTAATTATATCCCATAATTTTCTTCTGAAACATTAAAATAATTACACAACAATTATGTATATATATATGTATTCATTAATATGTAATATGAAACAGATTAATACGTGATATTTTTATTTCAACATTTTCATAAGTAATGCCACGAGTGATTACCAATTTATCTAGACAATTTGGAAATCAAGATTGGCATTTGTTAGGACTATTTAACGAATAAAATTAAGCTGTTTACACACAAATCATTATTTAACTATAGGTATTTTAAAATATTTATATATTTAATGTAAACGGCAATGTTTGAAAACAAATGAGAAACGATAGGTATGCTTCATCTGCTTCTTTTGTTTATCACTGCAACCTGTTCATACTATTTATTTCCAAAGGAACGCAATAATAGATCCCCTTCAAGGAAGAAAAGAGGCAACAAGCGACAGCTACAAGAAGAGTGGTTGTGAAAGGAATAGACCACACCATTGAGCCATCTTACATTCAGAGTGACTTGAAGGCCAATGGATTCCGGGCCTTAAAGGTTGTCAATATGACATCCGGAAAGACCAGGAACTCATTGCCCATGTTTGTGGTCACTCTGAGAGATGGCCCAGAGGTGGAGGATCTATACAAAGTACTCAGGCTCATTCACTTCAAGGTGAAGATCGAGCCCTATCAGCGTATGAAGAAAACGGTAGCACAGGTCATCCCGGTTACCTCTAAGAAGACATTAATGGTGAAGCTTGCGTCAGCTGTCTTACCCCAAATCTCAGACCAGATCGAGCCAGCAGTTCGTCGGCCTGAGACCTTCAAGAACTCAAACCGTAGCGTTGTCACTAGCCGCTAAAAGAAGAAAACGTACCGGGACCAACAAGGCTCGGGAACAAAAGGCCTTGCCATTCAAGGTCTTAGGTGGGCCAAAAATCCCACCCGAAACCAAAAAAGTGACCATAGACACTCAAACTGCCATGCCTCCTTTAACCAAAAGTAGGTCGGTTCAAACTAGCCTCACAAAAAGAGATTGTCTAATCACTAATGAAGTATTAGACAAACTAGTTAAGGAACTAGTAAATGATCCAGATTCGATAATATTATCTATCGAATTGGATCATAAATCACACACTTTTCTAATAGAGTGTATGTGCACCTATGATGAAAATAGGAAGTGCCCTGTTACATCTTAAATTGTCTCCAATTGGAGCAAAAAGCTGTTCAATTTGGATCTAATTTTATTAAATTCAAGCCTCTCTATTAAGGTTCTTAGTGGTTTCTCTTGATGTTAAGGCAAATGCCGGAGTGGTCCCCTAGCATCCACTAGTAAAGCCATCAAAGTCCAATAAATATTCTAAATTCAAAATTATTAAATTAGAACAGCTAAATTCGAAGAGAGCCGTTTCTAATTGGAATGCTGACTTGACTTCCCGCTCTTGCCCTTTTTAGGGCTGGCGGCGTCTGTGGTGGTGGCATTCTTCCTGTTGGCAGCTCAGTGAATCAACTAGAACATCAATGAAATTCACCTAGAAACTGAATGCGGGTTTGGTGTGTCCAACCACTGGATCTTTGGTACCGGACTACGGCTAGTCATCGTCGGCAGGGGATATACTATTAACATCAACGACGAGATAATTAATGAAGGAGATACAACATTAATAACTACGAAGAAATACTTAATTCACAAGGGCTAAAGAGGGTTGGAAATCCCTAGAGATAGCCGGAAATTGTTGTTCGCCATCGAACAATTCCCATATAGTCGCCGGGGACGCTTCCATAATAATGGATATTTCCCTGGCGGACATAGAGGGGATATGAATGTTCGAGAAGTGACACAATTTCCATTACAAAGTGGTGGTGGTGGTGGTATTGTAAGAATGCTCTCTAGTGGAGAAAAAATGAAACACATCAAACTGTATATTAATTCATTTCTGATGTCGTATGATGTAAATATGACAATTATATTTTTCTGGATTGTTACCTGGGAAAAAATTCATTTCAGAAAGTGCAAACAGTGGTTTCTTTTTTTGGTGGTATACTCAATTGCTACAAATGTTTTTATATTATCTTCCGCATGCGGCATGTTTTGACATTCATGCACTATATATATATATAATCTGGTAGCCGTATTCCCTGGCCGTATTTCTCGCACAGGCTCAGTCACTGCACAATAATGGTCAGACCTGTTCAGAATATTAAAAAGGAGGAGCTTTCTTTAATATTGTAATTACAACACTGATAAATATTTCGTGAAACACGACTCTGATTGGTTGTAAAACAGAAATCATTGTAACGTGATTGGTCATTGACTCCCATTTGGGGCATGAGTTAAATAGTCTTCCTAAATAATCGGCAGGTCAATCATGGAGATGCTATAATATCTATTCATTCATCCATTTTTAATTTCTAATTTTAAAATGTGTACTCGTGAGTTTAGCTTTTTTATAGAACGCGTGCAAACATTCCGGCTAAACTTTTAACTGAATGAATGATTTGACTTAATGTTACATCGTGTAGTTTTTACGACTTTAATTAAGCAACGAAATAACCCCTCTCCAACATACAAACACGCAAAGGTTAAAAAAATATCCGGCCAACTTTTTCCTGCTGTTGAAGGATGTTGGATAAGAGCATTGCTAAAAAATTGCATCCAGTTCCATAGTTGGGATTTATTGTCCTACCTTCCACTCCGGCGAACCGGGTTCGATTCCCGGCGGGGTAGGGAATTTTAAATCTCCTCCTTGTGTCTGGGTGTATCCTGTCCTCGTGTTTATATGTGAATATAAAATAAAGTTAATAAAAAAGTAAAACAAAAAGGTAAGAACACGAAGGAAAACAGTGTAAACGAAAAAGAGGAGGAAAAATTAGGCTATACAATAAATACTTGAGTTTAAAAAAATGTTGATTTTTTTACGAAAGGCAGCAAGAATTTCAAGAAGAGAAAAAACTAGGAACTCAGTTATAAGGGAGAAAATGAAGATTGAAGACACTATTTTAGATTATATTAAAACTCAGCAATTAAAATGGTACGAACATGTTCAGCGAATGGAAGAGGATCGGCTACCAAAATTTGTTTTGGAATGGAAACCTGAGGGAAGACGAGGCAGAGGAAGACCTAAAACCTCCTGGGGCCAGGGAATATATTTATACAAGAAGGAGAAACATCTACAACTAGGAGATTGGATGGACCGACAAAATTGGCTGTTAGGAATCGGACGATGTCAAAGACATTAATCAACCGATGATCTATCTATCTAAAATTATTGATGTATCAGGCATTGAATGGATTAATCAGTTGTACTACCAAAGTTAACATGGAAAGAAAACATGAAGACAGTAATGCAAGCAAGAGGGCTAAACATTGAAGATGCCCAAGATCGTAGGCTTTGGGGGTTTGGCACGGGAAGACGGCATCAGTTGTAAAAACCCGAAGATAGACTAATTACACAGAGCAACAAAAAATAACTTTTGTTTTGTTTCAGAAAGAAAAGTATGTGATTCTGATAGTATGGTTTCTCCTAAATTGAAATATGATATCGGTTTTTCTCCATTACGCAAAGTTTCCGAGAGATAGATTTTTTATAATTTCAAACACTTTAATATTTTCTACATTCGTAACTATATAATATTCGAACATTCGGACTCACCTAGAATGTAAGAAATGACGATTTTCTGCTATATTTCGCCTGTGGAGCATCCCCTTGATGGCCTGGAATTTAGATAATTTAGGTTAAGAACTCTTCTGGCGCTTCATTATATCATTTATCACCCATCATATCATCGGGATAACGTAATCCGCTCTCCAGGTGACCCAACCTAAGAAATGGACTACAATTCCTTCAATGCCAGGGGAGAAAGCCAGAAATGTCATAAAAGAAAACATGGTGGCATTAGAAAAAAACATATTTAGTGAATCCTAAATATTTGTATTTTCCCACTTTTTGTAGTGGTTGATTGAGTAGTGTTATGTTGTCTTTTGATGTTGGGATTCACTCTACAGACAACAGCAACGTCCTTCGGAATACACATCCAAGAAAGAACAGCGGCAGCCATCCGAACATCATACAATATCCCGAATCTGGCCAACTTATCGACAGGTACAGCAATGCAGTTATTCAAAACGACAGTGGCACCAGTTATAACATATGGGATAGAGATAATTTGGGAAAAACTTAAGATCGGAGAGCTGATAAGAATAGAAAACGTCAAAGCAATGTTAATGAAACGGATCCTGAGAATAGGGACAAAAAACAGCGCCATCTCGTTTTGTTACGAACTCATGAGAGCGGACCTACTTCATAGAGGACATAAGAACCCAATTCTATCTACAATCCACAGAACAATATCAGGAAATTCATATGCATCAGAAATAGGAAGAAGAAGGAAGAAGGAAATAGACATTAGATCTAACACAACTGCCATGCAGGAACGACAGATGGACCAGAGAGGGCAACCCCCAGCGACACGTCACAACTCGACTCGCAGTGCATGGATTTCATAACAAGGTGTGTATAAACAAGAAGTTCCACGAGCCGACCGAAGAATGCAGGTGTGTGTTATGTGGACAAAGATGTAGGAAATACCACATCATAACATGTGAGAAAAGAACAAAAACTATTACAGACTACAGTAAAGACTAAACAACCACTAATGCTCAACCTGAGTGCACATTTCTTCTTATTATTATTATTAGAAAAAAACAACTTCTTTAATCACTCTTAGCAATAAAAAATAAACTTGTTTTTGTCTCCGAAAGAAACATATGTGATTCTGATAGTAACTTTTCTCCTGAATTGAAATATGATATAGGTTTTTCTCCATCACGCAACGTATCCGATAGACAGGCATTTATAATTTCAAACATTTTAATATATTCTACACTCGTAACGGCACAATATTCGAACATTCAGACTCACCTAGAAAGTAAGAAATTACGATTTTCTGCTATATTTCGCCAGTGGAGCATCCCTCTTCATGGTCCAACAATAATCGGCTAGGATTCCATTTGCTTTGATATCTCTTTTCCATAGCTGAAATCCCCTGATAAAAGTGTTCCCCGTGCTCATCGCACACTGCGCCAAGATAAAAAATGGTCGAAAAACGTTTATTAAATAACAATTATTTAAATCCATCAATTGAAATTGAAATAAAAAAAACTGTGGGTGATGGAGAAATTCCGAATACATATTTGAAAACACGATAAAAAGCTGCATTAAGTACAACTATTGTTTCTCATGAGACAAAAATCTTGTTGACCAGTGTTTTGTGTTAACGTGTTTAATTATAAACTGTATAAAGCATCAGATTCAGATGAGATCCCAGCAGAACTGATTAAATCAGGGGGAGAAAAATTGATGGACAAGATACGCTGGTTGCTTAGTATGATTTGGGAAAGAGATGCTATTCCAGATGAATGGAAGGAATCAATTATCGTACCATTTATAAGAGAGGAGACAAAACTGATTGCAACAACTACAGCGGCATCTCATTACTTTCAACTTCGTACAAAATTCTTACAAATATATTAGTAAGCAGACTTTCTCCCTATATTTATGACATTCTAGGAGATCATCAATGGTCATTTAGGAGAAACAGGTCTACAACAGATCAGATTTTTAGTATAAGACAGATTTTAGAAAAGAAATGGGAATATAATAGTACTGTACATCAACTATGGGGGCACGCCGTAGCGTAGTGGTTACGGCACTGAGCTACAAGCCGGAGGGTCGAGGGTTCAAGTCCCATTGGGGTCAGGATTTTTAAACTGACCCAAACCCTCTGGCGGCACTATGGCCCTGGGGTCGACTCAGCTTCTAACGGAAATGAGTACCAGACGCTTGTTCAGGGGGTAACGACGGCCGTCACGCAGGGCTGACAACCCGGCTGACATAAAGTGCCGATTGTCTAGAAAAAGTGGGAGCCTTAACCTCCTACTACTCCAAGGGCCTCCGGGCCTGTTGTGCGATCACTTTACTTTTTTACATCAACTATATGTAGACTTCAAAAAAGCATACGATTCAATTAAGAGGGAGAAGTTATATAGTATCCTGCTGGAGTTCGGAATTCCTAAAAAGTTAGTTACACCTATACGAATGTGTCTAAATGGCACAAAGAGTAGAGTGCGTGTAGGTAAACAGTTTTCGGACACTTTTGAAATCCGTAATGGGTTGAAGCAAGGAGATGCACTATTTCCTCTGCTATTTAATTTTGTACTAGAACATGCCATTAAATCCTTAGAGAATGAGGAAGGATTACAACTCAATAGTATTAATAAGCTGTTAGTTTATGCTGATTATGTAGTATTATTGGCCGATAGCGAGGAGATACTAAAGGACAACACGCACACACTATTGAGTAACACTAAGGAATTACGACTGTAAGTAAATATCAATAAAACTAAACATATGGTCACACGTAGATATTCATTACATAATGGAAATGGACAGCTAATGACAAATGAGGGAAATTTTGAGGAAGTGGCTGAATTCAAATACCTAGGAACAATAATCACAAATAGGAATGAGATGCACAAAGAAATTAAACATAGCTCAATTCTGGAAATGCGTGCTATTATGCATTACAGAGACTCCTGATGTCCCAACTCCTTTCAAAAAACTTTAAACTGAAAATATATAAAAACTATTATTCTACCAGTTATATTATATTGGTGCGAAACATGGACTCTTACTTTAAGGGAGGAAAGGAGATTACAAGTATTTGAGAATAAAGTACTTAGGAAAATGTTTGGACCAAATGAGGATGAAGAGACAGGTGAATGGAGAAGACTACTTAACAATGAACTACATTGTCTTTATAGGAATATAATAAGAACAATTAAGTATCGTAGACTGCGATGGGCAGGACATGTTTCACGTATGGGGAATGAAAGACTTGCATGGAAGCTTCTTGTAGGAAAGCCAGAGTGAAAACGCCCAGTTGGTAGACCAAGAATGAGGTGGGAGAATAACATTAACTATGATTTGAGGGAAGTAGATTATACAGGGAATGATTGGAAAGGATTAGCTCAGGATAGGGATGTATGGAGAGCTTATGTCCGCGCGGCCATGAACCTACGGGTTCGATAGTGCCAGTGAGTAAGTAAGTAAGTAAGCAATATTCCCTTTCTGAAATATAGAAATGCTGGTTGTCTGATTGGTTTTCCAGTTTATTGTACGTTAGCAGGAAGTAATCTGAGTCGATACGTTGTATGCTAACGTAGCCCTGGCAGCTGAGAATGTGAGGCAGTGGGTTGTTACTGAGCTGTAATCCGCTTGAGGGTGAAACCTTACAGAGTATCTCAGTTTGACCTGACTCAACAGAATGTGAACTCCACGTTTATTTATTTATTACTGTTAATATACTGTAATACGATCCCCGTGCCATATCTACTGCTCCCAACTAAACTAGAATTACACACTGTTTATGAATACATACAGTATTTTATTTAATTATTTTATAGATTATTTTAATTATTCAAACTAAAGTTTGTTGAAATAAAATTTAGACATGATATATTTCAGAACAGGGTTTTCAAGGAAGTTAACTGTAAAATCTCTACTTGTAGAGTGGAATGTTACTACTGTTAGATCTATGTATGTTAGTATAGTTAGTCAGTGGAAAGGTAAGTCAAGTTGAGTATTTAACCCTGGCAAAGTGAGCGCCTCGTGTCTGTCTGTGTAAAGTGCTGATGAGTAAGTCACCGACCATTTTCTTAACAAATTAGCTAGGATAGTTAGCAATGTGGACAAATATCAAATATTTTAAGACTGTTTTTTTCTCAAAATGTAGAAATTAATACATACTTATTAAAATGTAGAGTAGGGTAGATTTATAAAACCCCCATCCCTCTCTCTCAAAACCCCAGGAAGTTCGATTGTAGGTTTTCTATAATAAGCTTAGATTAGTTATTTAGGGCTACAATAATCAATTGAGTTGGTGTTTACTTGATGAAAATACATATTTATTAATTAAATAAAAGTAAAACGTATTTTTTTGTTATTTTCATATTCATTATATAATTCAGTGACAGCTGTTTCGGTACACTGTACCTTCTTCAGACATGTTAACAAATTATGAATTGTGATAATTTTTCTTTTTTTGTTTTGGTTTTATTGTTTTTATTATATTTTTAAAACTAATAAAACTCTACAAAATATAATAAAAACAATATATATCAGGTGTATATAAATTGAAGTGTGGCACATGTGACAATGTCTATATAGGACAAACTGGTAGATCTTTTATCTCTCGGATAAAGGAACACATGAGAGCATATAACAGAAATTTAGAAAATTCAAAATATGCTAACCACCTATTCCAATTTAATCATTGTTTCGATCCAAATTTTGAAATTTTACATATTTGTGATAAGGGTAAGAAGTTAGATCTTTTGGAGGCTGTAGAAATTAATAAATTTAAAAGTAGTAAAAAACTGTTAAATTCTCAACTTGATTTGAACGAATTCCCTTTGTTAAATTTAAAAATTTAAATAAATATTGTTGTATTGTTGCTTAGATCAGTTGGAACACAATTCATAATTTGTTAACTCGTCTGAAGAAGGTACAGTGTACCGAAACAGCTGTCACTGAATGATATAATAAATATGAAAATCAAATAAAACTACGTTTTATTTTTAATTAATTAATAAATAGGGCTAGAATACTTAGGGATTGTAATTATTATACTCTAGAAATAAAATAGTTGAATTCAAGAATCCATTTGTTTATTTCAAAACACGTATGCCATATATAACTGTACATTATCATACTAACGCTCGGCTAGATACTCACGCTATCAGATTTCCCAAGTCCCGAAGGTCCTTTAAGCCTAAGAAAACCAGCATTCATAATACACACAAAGTTCATTTCAAGAAAAAATTCTATATTTACACTGTACTTATAAAAAATGAGTCCTCAAGCTCAATGTTTATCTGTCTGTATGCGAAATATTTTAAACTGATGAAATGTTCATTGAAACATTTATACACAATACTCGTAAAATATGGTTTTCCAATCTGACATCGACCTAAGGACTTTAGAAGATTGCTAGGAAACGAGACAGACTACTATATTCTTCACTCATAAGGACTCTGTAAACCATTACATGCCAAAACCTATCTTGAAACATTTTCGAGAGAAGCGTTGTGATGTACTAAGACCATGTCAAAAAAATATCTGCCATTTTAACTGCAAGGCACAGAAATATAAACCATAATTCAATTTACTGTGCGAAGCAGATGGACTCCCTAAACGAGTAAACCGATATGGAGTGTAGCGGGATTCGGCGTACGGGCAGGTTGTCAGGGTTATCCATTTCACAAAATCAGGAGAAGTATTACATTTAGTTCAAATGAGAGCCTTGGTGTTGGATTTTAATGTCTTGCAGTTATAGAAGGCACATACGTTTTTTGACACGGCCATAGTGTACCACAAATCTTCTCTGGGAAAATTTCAAGGTACATTTCGGCATGTAATGGTTTACAGTTCCTTTGTGAGACATAGGCCTAATAAAATCTCCAAATTGAGATAAAACCGACCACAGTATTGAGGACATCATTATGAATTTCTAACGACTGTTTGAAAATACTATTTCAAAATACACTGTAAGAAATAAGACATTCATTCTATTAATTCTCTTAACTAATATTAATTGTGATAGATTGGCATACTTGGAGTAAATGGTAAAGCCAAAAAATTGGATAAAAGTGGGTACATATCTGGACAAGGCGCAGAAAAAAAGAACAACACTCATTCGTGAATATATAAATATGTAAGCATTTATTTTTGCAAATTCCCCAGGTTGTCTTAAGACTTCCTGGTGTTCTATCCTGGCATGGCGTACTTATAGCCCACTTCTGAGGTTGGGAGGCCTAAAAGGCGGGGTTACGTTGCCCCGATGATATGGGTGATGATGATGATGATGATAGTGGTGTGCCAGGAGAGTCCCTAATCCTAAGCTTAATCTGAGATGAATATGTATGATGATGATTGCGATGGATATAATTTCGGGGACCATTTGGGCCTTACACACCCAAAACGTACAATCCACTATACGAGATAGATAAAAACTAGTCAGTTGCTACTAGTGACGCATCAAGAACATCTACGTCTACATCTTATATAAATCAACTAGTAGCGCATACACATTTTGCTGATGATGGAAATTAAATTGCAGTAAAAATAAATTATGCATAACCTAAGATAAAAATTAAAATAACTAAAAATGTGCCGACTTACTCCCTATATTGATGACATTCTAGGAGATCGTCAATGTGCATTTAGAAGAAACAGGTCTACAACAGATCAGATTTTTAGTATAAGACAGATTTTAGAAAAGAAATGGGAATATAATGGTACTGTACATCAACTGTATGTAGACTTCAAAAAAGCATATGATTCAATTAAGAGGGAGAAGTTATATAGTATCCTGCTGGAGTTCGGAATTCCTAAAAAGTTAGTTAGACTTATACGAATGTGTCTAAATGGCACAAGGAGTAGGGTGCGTGTAGGCAAATAGTTTTCGGACACTTTTGAAATCCAGAATGGGTTGAAGCAAGGAGATGCACTATCTCCTCTACTATTTAATTTTGTACTAGAGCATGCCATTAAATCTTTAGAGAATGAGGAAGGCTTACAATTGAATGGTATTAATAAGCTGTTAGTTTATGCTGATGATGTAGTACTACTGGCCGATAGCGAGGAGATACTAAAGGCCAACACGCACACACTATTGAGTAACACTAAGGAATTAGGACTGGAAGTAAATATCATCATCATCATCATCATCACTCCAGGGATTAGGCAATTGCCCGTTCCGACTTCATATTGCATCAGCCCAACGTCTTCTAGGTCTTCCAACATCACGCCTTCCTCTTGCTTGATAATTTCTGGCTAACAATGGATATCTCTCCTTGCTCATTCCATCCATGTGATCAATCCATTTCTGTCTGTAATTCGTGACTTTATCCAATAAAGGCTGTACTTTCAATTCTTCTCTTATATCCTCATTTCTTATTCTATCAAGTCTTGTACATCCTTTTACTTGTCTTAGGAACCGCATCTCTGCCGTCTGTATTCTATCCTTCTGTCTTTTCACTGGAGCCCAAGTTTCACATCCATACAATATTGTGGGAACCGCCATAACATTATACATTTTTATCTTGGTTTCTTTAAGTAAATATCAATAAAACTAAATATATGGTCACACGTAGAAAGTCATTAAATAATGGAAATGGACAGCTAATTACATTTATTTTCAATGGACGTCTTTATCTGTGAACTATCGTTAGGGTGTTTCCTATTGTGTCCACTAGAATTCTAGCGAAAATAAATGTACTAGAAGACTTTGAAAACATGAAAGAAATCAACACCTTATTAACAAATGAGAACACACCCAAACGTACAATCCACTATACGAGGTAGTTAGAAACCAGTCATTGCTACTAGCGACGCATCAAGACCATCAATCTAACAAAATCTTAGATACATCAACTAGTAGCGCATACTTATCACGTTGATGATGGAAGTTAACTTCTGCAAGGCCTCCAAATAATATTTTAAGTACATCATTTCAATAAGGTTGAGGACGACGGCACCTGCCAGCAGGTACATATTTATTTTTTTATGTTTATCTTATGACCATTCACCTCAACAAAATTTGATATGAGTTTTATTAGTATTGCATAACCTGAGTTTTTAACTATTTACATATTGTTGTATGAATCTAATATATTATGATTATTTTTTCATAAAACATTAAATTATCTGGACTAATATATGATTTAAAAGTTAAATAAATTGTTTGGTATACATTGCAACCAATCTAACATGGAGATTCGTAGAAATTTTATGGTTTCTGGTAAACTCTCACTTTTAATGCTGAGATTTTGCTGACCTTTGACACATTTCTTCCTTTATTTATTTTAATATCATATATTGAGTTTCTTCGTGAACGATGGAAAATTGCGAACACTATAGAATTTATTTTCATTTTCGTTTCAGGTGGAATCTTCCACCCAATGATCCAGATTTTGCTGCATTAGGAACTCGACCTTATCTTTTTTAATTAATTGATATATGCCCAGTTTGGTCAGTTAAACAAATATTGTGATCGATACAGTTTTAACGGATATTACAATTATAAAAAAATTGGTCATTATTATTTTTATAACATAATCAATGAATAACTGTAACTTTTTTTTAATCTTTTCCCGAGATCAACCTCAATAGTCTCCGAATTCGCTACAACTATTTTTATTTTAGAAGCTGTAGACATAAGCTAGAATCCGTTGTGGAGTTATGTTTTCACGTTATCATCTAAACATGAATAAAGGAAAACTTAGTTGCATGCTGACTAGTTAACTCATGTCCCAAATGGGAGTCAATGACCAATCACGTTACAATGAATTTTGTTTTTCAACCAATCACTGTCATGTTTCACCTCGATATTTGTCAACTTCTTTTTATCATATTAAAGAAATCTCCTCCATTTTAATATTCTGAATAGGTCAGAGCATTATTTTGCAGTTACTGACTCTGTAACAAATACGTTGAATAAAGTAATATATATAATTATATTCTCGGAGCACCGATGTGAGAATCCTAGAATGCATGTGGCTCCCAGATTGTGTATATAGTGCACGAACATAAGCAAAGACTACTTGCGGGATGTACAAAAAATTGTAGTAATTGATTATACCACTATAAAAAGGAAACATGATATATTTACATCATATGTCATCAGAAATTAACTAATAGCCTATAATGTTGGTTATAATATACAGTTTGATGTCTTTCATGTTTTCTCCACTAAGGTGCATTCTTTTAATATTGCGATCTTATTTGGCAATAAATAATATGATCTAGTTGGAGTGATGAAGAAATGAAACATAAGAAACCTGCATCATTTGTTTTCAAACATCGCCGTTTACTTTAAATATGTAAATATTTTAAAATAACTATATTTAAATAATAATTTGTGAGTAAACAGGTTCATTTTAATCTTTAATAGTCGTAACAAAAGCCACTTCTGTTTTCCAAATTCTCTGGATAAATTCACTCGTGGCAGTACTTATGATAATCGATGAAGTGTTGTTTGTTTTCATGAAGGAGAAAATGCGCTAATAGGAAGTAAGTTATGAGACAGGCTGTCCGACCGTAACCCAGTCCCTAATTTAACAAAATTCACTTGGTTAGAACATACTGCGAGCAAGAGAGAACTAAAATATGATAACACCATTACTTCGCATCAGTCTGCTCTTTAATATTTAAACCTCTAAAGTGGATTTACTGACTAACTTGCCCCACTTACCCCTGATACACCACACTAATAGTTATTCATGTAAAATAGTGCGCGCGATAACTTTCTACTGAATCTAAGATTTACTGAACAAGTGCACTTAGGTGAAATCTTCACTTTCGAGAGGACTATACTCCGAAGCTGCATCAACTTTGAATTTTATATCGCGGCTCCCTTTCCTACATACCACAATTCCGAATTTACAGTTACAAATCAAGAATATAATCTCCCGTCTCGGTAGAAAGTTTGCTGGTCGAAATTAAACTATTGAATATAATGAAAACATTCATTATTGTTTGCGGATGATCAAATAATTATTGTAAACGTTTAAAAAATTTCCTTCCTTCATCATTAAATAAATATGAAATTATTGTATTGTCACGGTTCCTCTACAAGTATACAAAGTTTCAAGTCGATCCGATGATTTTAAGTGGGTGAAAATCGCGTTGAAAGATTCCGTTACATAGATAGATAGATAGATAGATAGATAGATAGATAGATAGATAGATAGATAGATAGATACAGGTCAAACTAATATAAAACGTGTAAAAAGTACTTGTCTCAACTTTGATTATGCCGCATTTCGATTATTGTGACTTAGTCTTAACTGACATGAATATTACATTCGGATAAAGACTGCAACGAGTTCATAATGCTTGTGCACGATACATATGTAACTTCAGTAAATCAGACCACATAACTCCAGTATTTGAAATGTTGTCTTGGCTCCGATTGGAAGACAGGCGGAAGATACATTGCCTCTGCTTCTTATACAACACTTTGTCCACCTCATCACCTCTTTATATTTCTACTCGCTTTCACTCGTTATCCTCCCACCATAACTTAAAACACACGATCGAGGGAAAATTTAACTCTAGCTGTTCCTCTACATCGAAATTCTCACTATTCCTCATCCTTCCTTGTTTCAGCCACCCGACTCTGGAATTCCCTCCCCTCTTATATCAAGGACTGCCCGACTCAAAAACAGTTTAAAAAGAAACTCACTTCGTATTTCCTTAGACAATATAACATATAAAAATATAATATGTTCCATATATACTTTTATAATTTCTTTACATTTTAAACTTTCTTTATTAAGCCATTTACTTAATCTAACCATAGGTTATTATTTTTTTATAATAATAATAATAATAATAATAATAATAATAATAATAATAATAATAATAATAATAATAATAATAATAATAATAATAATAATAATAATAATAATAATAATAATGATGATGATGATGATAATAATGATAATAATAATAATGATAATAATAATAATGATAATAATGATAATAATGATAATAATAATAATAATAATAATAATAATGATGATAATATGATAATAATAATAATAATAATAATATTTTCTTTCTTTCCCTTGTCAACTTTATATTGTGTAGTCTGTAATTATCTATTATGTATCATTTATCATATTTCTTATTGTATGTATAATTTAACCCTGTTGCGGTCGAAGAGAAGACTTTACGGTTTTAACTCCATCAGGTAAAATAAATAAATCCATAAAAATGAGATATATGATAAATAAACTAATGGAAGAATATACAACATGGGGATTCAATATAAATTTATATTAAACAGAATACATATGTTTGGGATGGGATGTGGATGACCTCATACTCGAAAAGCGAAGATAAACAAAGTGAAATTTTTAAATACCTTGGGTCAATAATTGCATGTTTAGGTACATGTAAAAGAGATGTACATACTAAAATTGCAATGGCAAAAAATACAACTAAGATACTTAGAACAATTTGGAAAAAAAATATATATTACAGAGGAAACTAAAATGAAAATTTATAAGAGTATAACACAGAATATTTTAGTCATATGGAAGTGATACTTGGTCTTTAACGGAATTACAAAAGATTACAATTAGAACATTTGAATTTGTTTATCTTAGAAGAAGCCTTCAAAAAACACAACATAAAATAAGAAATGAATTAGAAAATTAATGAGTAATTTTTACATCTTACCTCATATTTTTTATGTTTCTTTAAACACGGGAACTAGTTTTCAAGAGAACCATCTCTTTCATTTTCATTTCGTGTTTCTTTAAACACGGGAACTGGTTTCAAGGGAACCATCTCTTTCATTTTCATGAAAATGAGAGAGATGGTTCTCTTAAAAATTAGTTCCGTGGTTTAACGAAGCATGAAATATGAGGTAAGATGAAAAAATGACTCATTAATTTACGAATTAAGAACTTCATAATGTTATTTACCATATTTAACTACAATGAAATGAATTCCTTTTGAAATAAATTAATGTCACCGCATCTGTTGTTAAGAGGATAGAAAATAAGTCTTAAATGGAATGGCCATGTACAAAGAATGGGAAATGAAAGATGATAAAAAATATATATACTAATAGTCACCCCCTGGAAGAAATAAACGTGGAAGACCCAAGACGGAAATGGAAAACTTAAGTCAGAACTATAATGGATGATAGGGATTTGGAAAAAGGAGATTGAAATGATAGAAATAAATGGAAACTGAAGACGGCAAACCTATAAGTGGAGGAGAGCCGAAGAAGAACAAAAATAAAGTGGTTGGATGAAACGTTTTCCGTATGATGATATATTTTTTTATTTTTTAGAGCGGTTTATACTTTAAGACAATATGGCCATATGCTGCTGCCCTGACTGGGAACTGAGGTTCGAATCCTGCCAAATCGGAAGAGGTATTGGTGGTGGGTAACACCGTGATTTATCAGGTTTTCTTCGATTCTCCAGTTTCCTTCATGTTCCAACTACACGCTCTACTCCTCATCCCTCCCACATCATGTAATTTCGTCTTCATATGTTCTTTCATATTACTTTTCACCTAACCCGATGCAAGGTATCACCACAGGTGTTTACAGTATGTGATAGTAGTCATCTAATCGGGACATACTAAAGTAGATATACTTCATCATTACTCCGAGCCTGTGTATCAACTTATGGCAGAATAGAGGCAAAAAACGAGGGTTTACTCCTTCATCGAGGCTAGGGTTCAGCCAAAATAAATGTGCTATGAGACATGTGTGTGAATGGTTGATGTGCCCAACCAGGAACACCGTAACAGACTATACATAATGTCACTTTAGAGAAGATTTCGTGTAAATTACTCTATAAAGTTGGATAATATAATGAACTAAACCCCATCTTTACGAATATAAAAAGAACATAATCTCCAACATAAACAATAACAAACTTATAACAGATATAAATATAAGAAACACATGAAAAAATATTTGCTGAGGATAGAGATTTACGGATAGCTTATGTCCGGACTCCCATGAAGCTGTGGATTCGACAGTATCATTGAGTTGAGTTTTTAGTTACAGCAAATAAAAAACGTATTGTTTTGTACTATAATGCATCCTTTACACTAGAAAAATTAATCCAATATTATTTAGGAGACATGAAAAATTGATTAATCCATTACACTTTCACTCAAGTCATTACAACACTGCGTGAAAATAGCATATAAGGTCAAAACTAGGGTTAGTCCTGGAGTGGTATAGTGGTTACAGTGCTCGCCCATGGAACCAAGATTCGCGAGATCAAATCCGGGTGCAGTCAATAGATATTTAAGAGCGTGTAAATACTTAGTATAATTTCTTCCAGAAAGCACCTAAAGATCTGAGGGTATTAGACACAGATTTACGAAACGTAAAAAAAAAAAAAAACCTGAAGCGTGAAATAAAAGGCTACTGAATAAAATTTGTCAATCATTTTACGCCAAGATTTGAATTGCGACGCTAATATCCCAAGTAGTAAAATAGATTTGTTAAATAAATACAGAGCTTGTTATTTTATAACAATAATAATAATAATAAAACAAGGATTAAGCCCAATGGCCTGTTCCGATCTCATTATAGGTCGAATGGGTCCATCCATCTCTTCAATGGTCTTCCCAACAATCTTCTCCCTTTTGGTTTATAATTATACATTCTTCTTGATATGCGCTGTTCATTTATTCGTGACACGTGCTGAAGGTAAGCATTTTGATTGTATTTTATTCTTTGACAGAAATTAAATATATTAATAATAATAATAATAATAATAATAATAATGTTTTATTTATTCTGACAAAGTTAAGGTTATAAGGCCTTCTCTACCACTCAACGAGCACCAAAGTAGAAAATACATATTCACATTTATACAAATAATATATAAGTTAAAAGAAATTTAAAATCATGAAACAATAATATGATTTAACGAACGAACTTAGTTTATTTTTATTTACGGATACCTTATTAAATTTAAAAATTAGAAATCAAATTCAGAAAATTCTCAGTTTTACATCTACCGAGATGGCTGAATATACTGCTACAGTCATTAAGTTCTGAGACTTTACGCCTGGACGGTAGGCACCCACAAGAAAATGGATATCTCACAAGATGCCGATAACTAGGCGTACACTTAAACAGAACCACATCCTCCCTCAAAATTGTCGCCTTTGGCAACAACGATGGTATAGCTGCTGGAAGCACCACTGAAAGATGTTGGCAGGAAGGTCCCGTATGGCCTCTCTTGTGGCAGTAATGACCTCTTCGGAAGAATGAAATCAACGGCCATGTAGGATTGCTTTCATGCGAGGAAAGAGAAAAAAATCGTATAGTGCGCGATCAGGTGAGTACGGAGTGTCTGGCAAAACTGTCACCTGTTGCCTTGCAAGATCCTCTTGGACAAGGACAGAACAATGTGGGGGCGTTATCGTGTAGCAACAGCCAATTCTTGTACGTCAAATCTTATGTGCTTACGGCGAATTGAATCGCGTAAACAGCCAAGGATTTCTTTGCAGCGGGTTTTGTTTACAGTTTCACCTTCTGGAATGAATTCCATGTGAACAATTCCATCTGAATAAAAAAAGAGTTCAAGTGTCACCTTGCTTTTTGACTTTCCTTTTCGCGGTTTTTTTTCTGTCGTGGTGATAATGGCGTTTTACAGAAGGCGGATTGTCGTTTCAGTTGCGGATCGTAAATGAAATACCATGTTTCGTCTTCAGTTTTTATCCGGTTGAGAAACGTCGGATCATGTCCGCACTACTGAGTAGGTCACCACAAATCGTCATGCGATCATCACGTTGGTCTTGCGACAGGATTCCTGGTACACTGTGCTGGGTAACACGAGACATGTTCACATCTTCAGATAGAATTTTGTAGCAAGTACCACGGCTCACCCCTACCACTGCTGCCAGATCGTCTACTGATTGGGAATGGTTACAACTTCTTCGATCTTGCGTTTAGTCCGAATTGTTTGTGGCCGACCAGTATGCACATCATCTTCCAAACTGTCTCTTCCTTGCGAAAAAAACGTCGGTGCCACCTAAACAGAACACTGCGACTCAGTTCATCCACACCGGAAACTTGCTGCATCAATTGAAACGGTTCAGCAACGGTCTTGCCTAATTTCTGACAGAAATTTGTGTTTGCGCATTTCTCAAACTGTGACATCTCGAATTCCGACGTGCGCATTGAAATCACCTTCACAATACATACCGTAGTTCTGCTTGCAATGCATGCACTAAACTGTCTATTTCTGGGACAAGAGACTAACTGACAAGATACCATAACACGGCGCCACCTATGCGCTATAGTGCATCACAGCGCCACTATGCGTTCAGTCTCAAAACTTAATGACTGTACCACGTAGAAGATAAAGCTAAATTAATTTGTTAAAATTTGGCAGAGAGACCACTCTGGTGCACGGGATTTTTATAGCGTTACGTCTCGTTGAATTCACATTGTCAAACAATTCCCATAATTTATGTTCTTACATTGTTTTTAATTCATCGAGGCTTTATGAGGGTTACTTTTGTTTACCGTGTTTTTAGTGATTCTCGAAAATATTTGTCGCTAACAATTTCTAGTAGACTTTTGGAAATAATCTAGACATTAAAATTGTTTTATATAGTTAAAAATATTGTCTGGAATAAAATCTGAGCGGTTAAGGAATTTAAATACTTGCATTATATCTCGTTATCTAACAAGAACAGGCTATATGATTTTACTGCAGATTATATCTGTGGATTTTATTATTTAAAAGGTACAAACCCTTTCATTCAAATACCTAGGTTATCTCTGTTATCCATAAAATATAATACATTGTATGTTTTAGATATGGTAACTAACTCCCAGTCACTAGCCCTATCGAAACATGATCGCGCGAACATAAATTTTCCATACATCCCTATCCTGAAATTAATGTTTTACAATCATCACTTGTATAATTTACTTCCCTCAAACAAGGGATAATATTATTTTCCCACCTCATTCTTGACCTACTTTCTGGGCTTTGTCCTTCTGGTTTTTCTACAATAAATGATTCATGTCCCTCTTTCATTCCCATTTGTGCAATATGTCCTGCCCATCTCAATAGCCTATATGAAACGTAATTGTTGTAATTAGAACTGGTTGTCTAAATATCATGTAGCTCATTGTTATTTAAAACTTCGTGTTTATTCGTACCTCTCAGTTAAATTCGTTTTGCTCCAACAATTTTCTAAAGAACTTTATTTTCAAATACTCGTAATTTTTCTCCACGCTTAAAATAAGTGTTAATATTTCGCATCTATAAATTATAAATGGGGGATTAGTAGTTTTTTATATTTTCAGTTTAACGAAAATCTTAGCTTTCAAAGGATCAGATACCGTAAGACCTACAATAATTCTGGAGGAGAAACCCGTTTAACAAGTGAACAATTTTAAATACCTGGGTTATGAAATCTCCTATTTTAAAAATGAAGATATTTTTAACAAAAGTAATAAATTTAAATACGTATGTGGCAAAATTGAGAGAATATTTAAAAATACAAAAAAGGAAATAAAACTGAACTTTTATAAAGCAGTAGCAGTCCCCTTAATTTTGTATGGTGGTGAGTTTTGGGTTTTAACTAAAAGACAAGAGAAGATCATAGATGCAGCCGAAATGAGATTTCTGCGAAGTATAACTGGCTGCAAACTACTAGATAAAAGAAGAAATGAAGATATTAGAAATGAGCTAAATATTTTCAAACTTCTTCTTCTTCTTCTTCTTCTACTACAAGGTTTAGGCTATGCAGCCTTTTCCGGCAAAGTTAAAAGTGGAGTCCATTTTCTACGTGGTCAGCCAACATCTCTTGTTCCTCTGGGATTATACAGGAAGGTTCTTTTTGGTATTCTCTCGTTGTTCATTCTCATTAAGTGTTCTGTCCATTTCTTATTATTTTCGCTGATTTTATCTTCAATTTTATATATATTCTTCTCGTATAGTTTCATTCCTTATTCTATCCGCTCTTGTGCATCCTTTCACATTACGTAAAAACAACATTTCCGCAGTCTGTATCCTGCTTTTATCCCTTGATTTCATTATCCAATTTTCACTTCCATACAACAGCAAAGGAACAACCATTGTTTTATCAAACTTTTAGATAAAATACAAGAATCTAGAAAAAATTGGAAAGAACATGATCAAAGAATGAAAGATTAACGCATACCAAAAATTATATTTAACTAGCTAATACCCGGCGTGCGCTGCTATGACTAAATAAATGAAAATTAATGTGCTTTTATGTTTAGTTGAATAAGTAAAAGGAAATATAATTATAAATTTATATTTTTAGATATCCCTTGCTGATTACACCGCGTGACCGGGGATCAACTTATCCCGATCTTCTTGACTTAAAAGAGCTGAAATATAAAAATTAATGTGTTTTAGGTTTAGTTAAATAAGTAAGAGGAAACATTTATATCGTAATTATTTTTAGATGCCCCGTGCTGTTTACCCGGCGTTGTCCGGGAATCTACTCATCCCGATCTTCTTGGCATAAATGAGCTGAAAGACAAAAATTAATGTACTTCTTTTGATTAGTTGAATAAGTAATATGAAAAATAATTATAAATGTATATCGTAATTATTTTAAGATTCCCCCTGCTATTTACCCGGTGTTGTTCGGAAATCTGCTTATCTCGATCCTCTTGGTATAAATGAGCTAAAAGACAAATTCGTTATTATTAGTTATCCATAAACGAATACCCATCATATGCTTGCACAGGAATCTACGTACTTGTCTCGATCTTCTTGGCATTAATGAAAGACAAAAATGGTCATTGTGAGTTATCCGTAAGAGATAAACATATGCTGTCGCAGACGTTTTTGTAGAGCCTTTTGAGATATTCAAGTCAGTGTACATTAGTTTTGTGTATTTGTTATGATTTAGGCAGCGTAAGCCATTTAAGCTTCCAAAGAGCTACTTTTTTTCACGTTTTCCACTATAAAGTGGGATTTTTAAGGGTGTAGGAGTTGCGTAACACAACTCTTTTATGGCCTATATTCATCCCGGGAATCTCCTGAACATTTTGCAAAAAGCCCCCTCACAATTGGATCAACGGTATGGCTGCACATAAAGTACGAACAAACAAACAAACATACAAACAAACATTCATTTTATATATTATATTACAAACCAAAATGAGACAGGGATATTGGTAGACCGAAAAAGAGATGGATCCAACTTTTTGAATGAGAATCTATAAGACCGGATCAAGCCACATGGGCTTAAGCCGTGATTGGTGGTGATGATGATGATGACGTTTTTTGAAAGGAGTTGGGATGATAAGAGTGCCTATAATGAATGATAGTATGCATTTCCAGAATTAAACTTATGTTTAATTTCCTTCTACACCTCATTTTTGTTTTTAATTATTGTTCCAGGGGTTTTGAATGGTGAATTCACTTTATCAAACTTTACCTCATTTGTCATTAACTCTCCAATTCCATACTATAATTTATTTACAACAGGGTATATTTATTTTATTGATATTCACTTCCAGTCGCAATATCGTAGCGTTAATCAATAGTGTGGGAGTTATCCCTTAATATCTCCTCGTTATCGCCTAATAATACTACATAATCAGCACATACCAACAAGTCATGGACACCATTGATTTCCAGCCGTTCGTTATCCTATAAATAACACAGGGCAACAATGATTTCATTGAATGGAACTTTTGATCGTTATTAGAGTGAAACGTACCCACAGAATCCAGATTTGAACTTAGAAAAATCCTATCACGTCACATTTCCTCAGACATTATAGTTACGACCCTACTGAATGGAAACATTTTATTGATGCGTCAAAAAGCAGTTTGAAGGGTGTCCTCCTGCATAAGGGGAATTTATATGCTTCACTTCCAGTTGGTTGTTCAGTGATTCACAAAGAGACTTATGAAAATGTGAAACTACTGTTGACCAAGACAAAATATGAAGAATATAATTGGCAAGTGTGTGGAAATTTCAAAGTTATCTTACTCTTGTTGGGTCAACAGTTAGGTTAAACAAAATATCCGTGTTTCATTTGCGAGTGGGACAGTCGGGCAAAGGAACAATATTGGATTAAGAAGGAATGGCCCCGAAGACAATGGAATGTTGGTTCAAAAAAATTAAGAAGAAGAGTTTTATTCAGGCATCTGATGTTCTCTTACCTCCTCTCTATATTACATTGGGGCTAATGAAACAATTTTTCCAGGCATTGGACAAGGAAGGGCATTGCTTCTTGTACATTTGTGAAAAGTCTCCAGGTTTAAGCAATGTAAAAGTGAAAGAAGGTGTACAGGCCCGGATATCTGGAAGCTGTTTCGTGATGATACTTTTGAAAGTAAAAAGAATTCGAAAGAGATGTTACAACGTTTCTAGTAATATAAAGCACCCAGATTACAAAACCTTGGTAAACAAATTGTTGAATGTATTCAAGGAACTTGGCTGTAACATGAGTCTCAAGGTCCACATGCTACATTCTCACTTGGACTACTTTCCCGAGAATCTTGGGGACTACAGTGAAGAACAAGGGGAGAGATTCCATCAATACCTAAGGAATTAGAAACAAGACACCAAGGCAGGTGGAACACCACAATGCTCGGCGACTATTGTTGGATGATGAAGAGGGAAACTCCTAGAAGTGTTTATAAAAGGAAGCCAACAGGAAAAAGCTCCATATGCAAAAAAAGAGATCACATTGATTAACTGTACTCTTTATCACTATATATTAAGCTGAGAATTAAATTGACAATATTGCAGTATTTAGTCATTTATAACAGTGACTGAATTATTATTATTTTACTTAAAACATCATAAAAGAATTTTGTCTTTAAACCACTGCATTTGTGCATTGAGCGTTACACTAACCTTTGTTTTGCAAAAAATCCTGACTTGATACATGCAAACCGTTTGCAGATTCGTTTCAGCACGCCTGGAATATATTAGGACATATCTCAAAGTTTGTGCAATGTTCTGAAAGTGAAAATTTGATGCCCAGTGTAATTAATGATCTACTCTAGTAAAAATTTAACGGTAGTCAATAGAGTAGATAATGCAGCTCCTGGCTTTAACCCATTGTGTATTTCAAAATTATCCGAAAACTATTTATCCATATGCTCTCTACTCTTTGGGTCATTTAGACACATTCGAATAAATCTAACTCATGTTCTAGGAATTCCAAACTCCAGCAGGATACAGTATAACTTCTACCTCTTAAATGAATCGTATTTTTTAAAAGTGTACAGTCATTATATTCCCATTTATTTTCTAAAATCTGTCTTATACTAAAAAAAAACTATTCTATTTTAAACTTGTTTCTTGTAAATCCATATTAATGATCACCTCTTACATCGTTAGTATAGGGATTAAGTCTGGATACTAATATATTTATTAGGATTTTGTACGAAATTTAAAGTAATGATATGCCCCTTCAGCCATTGCAATCAGTTTTATATCCTTTCTTATAGATTGGTACGATAATATATTCTTTTCAACCATTTGGAAGAATCATGTGTCGCTTTAGCGGTCATAATTTCTGTTTCATCGAATCCAAAATCCAAAATTGGCATATATCAATTAATTAAAAAAAATCAAGCTCGAATTCGACGAAAACATATCGAACTATTAAGTGTAGGATTTCACCTAAAACGAAAATTTAAGAATCACTCTAGTGGTCGCCATTTTCCATGTTCCATAACGAAAGCCAGCATATACTGTAAATATAAACCGAGAAAGGATTATCCAAAACTAAGTAAAAATGATCATTACAAATGTGGGTGTATTAGTACTCCGAAATTAATAATTTATTCTAGAAACCACCATGTTCGATTCGTCACAATATATACCATACAACTTAATTAACGCTTAAACTGACAATGTCCTATAAGATATGTTGGTTTAACTTATTTAATATTTTAAATATTGTAATGGAAAAAGATTCGTAAAATATTTATATTGGCGTCAAATTACAGAATAATATACACTTAGGAAATTGCTTATTTTTATGCATGATTTGTTTTCACTGCAGGCTGACACAACTAATTTAACTGTCATTAGATTCTCCAATTTAATATATGTATATACCGTAAACCGGCAAAGTGGAACCAACAATTTAATTGCCTTGGAATTCGCTTTGTTACGCAGTTCCTGGTTTGACGGATTTTTTTAAATGAGCTGCTAAGACAGGAGTTCATATTTCTATTGTGAGAGCCCATGTGACTGTTGTTGACATCGGTACAGTATTTGGGTTGAATAACAATACATCTCTAAATTATATTCATGAATTGTTTTGTTTAGTGCTGCATGTTTGTTTTAGTTACTGGGATATAATTATTCCATCGACATTCTACAGGATTATATGAAGTGGTTTGTGAGACGCCTGCAACAGGTGTGGTATTCCGGAAAACAATCAAGGTTTTGTTGACAGCATTGCTTCAATTGAAATTACTTTTCAACATAATGTTTTTTTATATCTTATATTTTGAGTTACTAAATGCTTTAACCACTATAGCTCTTCGTCACATACTATAAATTATACATTTGGAATTATATTTACCTTCTCTTGCCATATTCTTAACGAAAAGTTTGGTGGAGTAAATATGTGTTACTTTTAATATAATAGACTTGAAATGTTTTAAAACTTATACGCATATGTCATATATAATGAAATCTTCTTATATATAAAAATTAATGTTTGTTTGTTTGTATATTTGTTTGTTCGTACTTTAAGCGCGGCCATACCGTTGATCCGATTGTGATGGGGTTTTTTGCAAAATGTTCAGGAGATTCCCGGGATGAACATAGGCTACAAGAGAGTTGTGATACTCAACTCCTACACCCTTACAAATAGCCCTTTGTAGTGGAAAACGTGAAAAAAGTAGCTCTTTGGACGCTTAAATGGCTTACGCTGCCTAAAACATAAAAAATACACAAAATTATTGTACACATCATTAAATATCTCAAAACGCCCTACAAAAAAGTCCACAACAGCATATGTTTATCTCTTACGGATAACTCACAAAAACGATTTCTGTCTTTCATTGATACCAAGAGTACCTTATCTCTTACGGATAATTCACAATAACCATTTTTGTCTTTCATTGATACTAAGAGTCTTGCGCTGTAGCCGAGTGGTTAAGGCAAGAAGTCTTGGCGCAGAACTACGGGTCTTATGTTGGTTCGAGTCTCTACGGAGGAAAAAAAAATTCTTATGGAATGTCGGCCAGTATGGGTCAGAAATGAAATCTAGCTGGGAATAAAAACTGTTTTGACTCACTCTCATCAATTTATCTTTTTTTTCACTCTAATATAATTGTTATATGACGGTTCTTAGCTTATCTGCAAAGGAGGGTACAATTCTAATGTTCATGACTTTGTGACGTCATCATTCACATTTCTTGAGCCACAACAGAAGGCTGTAAGAGGTTTTCTTGCGAACTTATTTAATAATATCTAATTATGTCCTAATTGCTGAATATTATGGTAAAAAAGTAACATTTTTATCGTCCGCCCATGACATGAGAATTGAACGTTCGGGCAGGACAACGTCAGCCGGGTACGCTAGTTGTTAATAAAATTGTGATACTGAAACTGTATAAAAATATGTAGAGAATATCTCAAAATAAGTTAAATATTTTTTCTTTCTAAATTGCCAAGATAGTGTAGAGTGTTTCATACACATGGATATTAAAAATAAATTTGATTTTGTAAAAACATAAATTATTTTCTTTCGAAAAATATTCAACTTGTAAATACGAATAATTGATTGTAAGTAAACTTTAGTTATTTAACAAATTCCATTAGACTTACTTATAGAGAGTTTTATTATCTAATTTATTCACTCACTAGAACTGTCAAACACGCAGGTTCAATGCTTCGATGTTAGATTAAGAGTATTATTAGGTTTAGAAGCTTAAGTAATACACCTGTTCAACCTTTAAATTCGCGCGTATATAAGATATCCATGCATCCTTGCGCTCTGGGTACTTTTTTTGACCTTGGTAACCAAAATTTTAAAACCACGCGATCTGCACCCTGGGAAATTTTTGAACCCTGCACCATTACTCACCTTATTACTATCATATTGCGCTGCCGTGTTTCGATCTACTACCTTGTATATATATATATATATATATATATATATTAGCATAGAGTTCATAAGTATCGGTACTATTCAAAATCCTCTGCCCGGGCCCATGAGAGGCAAAGCTTGATTCATCCTTCCTATCCAAATTCATAAACATTAATCAACAATAAGTCTTAAAACACACTGCAGTAATTTATGATGCGTAGTTAACCTGAATGTATTATTATCAACTATGAAAGCTAGACGGGAAAAAGGAGCTCATATGACTTTTGAGCAAGCTTATGTACAGGAATATGCAAGACAGCTGTAGCGTAGCTAACAGACAATAATTAAACATTGATTCTTACTAAAAAATGATGTTTAATATTAAATTGCACGTCTGAAGTTTGAAAAATGAAATTGAACAAATACATGACTTGATCATTCAAGAATTAAAAGACATATAATAATAGATACCAAAAATAACATAACTCACACAATCAACCTCTCATACATACTTTTAGTCCTTGCCAGGGTGCCTTACCCTGGCCTGCCGGAACAAACCCAAAATACGCAGCTCGAGTTCTCCAGACGACGACAATGTTCCAACAAAAATCTACGATCGAATGATAATGTTCACAGTGTGTGTAGTCTATTTGAGCGTTCCGAGGTAGAAGCGGAAGTTGCGCACTTCAAACAGAGCAAAGGGAGGGGTAGAAAGGAGAGTGGGGGTAGATACAGAGAGAAAGGAATTTGGCATAGTTCACGAATCTCACTATGGAGGGAGGATAACAGAACTGATGTAACGAACCTTAATTAATATTTTTTTTAATCCTTATCTGTGTAACTCACCTCCCTCAAACATTGTCAACGTTATTCTTCTACCTCATTATTATCCGACATACTGTGTGTTCTGTCTTTTCTTCCTACAAAATGTTTTCTTGCCCTGGTTCATGTATTGTTCTACCATCACTATCTACGAAACTAACCATTCTTCTCACATCTAGTTTATAGTAAGTAATGACACGAGTGAATTTATACTACATGATTTGGAAATCAAGAGTGGCATTTGTTAGGACCATTTAACGAATAAAATTGAGCTCTTTACTCACAAATCATTATTGAAATATAGTTATTTCAAAATATTTATATATTTAATGTAAACAAATGAGAAATGTTTGGTTATGTTTCATCTGTTCATCACTGCAACTAATTATACTATTTATTGCCAAAAAGGACCGCAATATAGTAACAATGCACCCTAGTGGAGAAAAACTGAAACACATTAAACTGTATATTATAACAAACAATTTAGGTTATTAATCCATTATTTTCGGAACAACTCAGTAAAATCAATATTTGAAAACACAATTATTGAATACGCAGTTATCAAATATGTAGGCCGAAGGAATATGTTTATTATTTGCCATATTCAACGTATTTGTTAGAAAGTCAGTCACTGCAAAATAGTGCTCCGACCAGTTCAGAATATTAAAAGGAGGATATTTATTTTGGTAATTAATATTCGATAATTATCGAGGTGAAATACGATTGTGATTTGTTCTACAACAAAATTCATTGAAACATGATTGGTCATTGACTACCAATTGGAGCATGAGTTAAAAAGTCATATATATATATATATATATATATATCACACAACTCAATGTCTTTTTGCTTTCTCGTATATTATGTCCGTTCTTTTCTCTTTGGTTCAAATATTGGTGTAACAACTTATTACTTTTAGTAGTAATATTTCATCTTATTGTAAAGTTTGATACCATATTTTTCGTCAATATGTCTAGAAAAATCGTCCAATTTTTATATTTGTACATTTTTGGTTTAACAATTTTTTAGAGACGTTGCGATAACAAGATTCTTTGAAATGCATAGCATCTACTAGCGAACGCCAATGTCTAATTTCATATTCCTGATGAATTCGAAGAGAAGGCCAAAGATATTAATCAAGTAAAATAAACTATTAGACCATTAATATATTATTATTATTATTATTATTATTATTATTATTATTATTATTATTATTATTATTTATAGTAAAGTAAAGTGTAAAGTAAAGTAAGTAAAGTGATCCCACAACAGGCCGGAGGCCCTTGGGATAGTAGGAGGTAAAGGCTCCCACGTTTTCTAGACAATCGGCACTTTATGTCAGCCGGGTTGTCAGCCCTGCGTGACGGCCGCTTTTACTCCCAGAACAAGCGTCTGGTACTCATTTCCGTTAGAGGCTGAGTCGACCCCAGGGCCATAGTGCCGCCAGAGGGTTTGGATCAGTTTAAAAATTCTGACCCCAACGGGACTTGAACCCTCGACCCTCCGGCTTGTAGCTCAGTGCCTTAACCACTACGGTGCGGCGTGCCCCCATTATTATTATTATTATTATTATTATTATTATTATTATTATTATATGATTATTATTATTAGTATTATTATTATTGTTGTTTTTTGTTGATGTTGTATTATATATTATTAGGAAAAAATTATGAACAATATTAAACCAAAGAGAGAGAAACGTACAGCTGAATGGAGAAGACAACTTAACAATGGAGTACGTGATATTTGTGGGAAACCAAATTTGATAAAAGAAGCTAAGTCTCTTAAAGAGCTATGGACAGAATTTGTGTCACGAATAGGGAATAAAAGAGCCATGCTAACCTAGAAAGAATGAGTCCAGTAAGTAGATCAAGAATGAAGTGGAAGAACAACATTTTCCATGATTCGAGAGAGGTGAATTATTCAAGGGATGACTGAATAACACAAGCTCCAGTTAGGAATGTATGGGGCTTATATCTGAGCTGTTATGAATGTGCTGATTCGATAATACCAGCAAATTAATTATTCCCGTTTGTTAATATTCTTCCCAGGTATTTTAATTCTGTCTTTTTTAATGTCGCTATTTTTTTCTCCAATATCAAATCACATTTAATTATGTACGGCCAAATTAATTATTTATAATAATGTATAGTGCACAGTGTGCAACGATTAGTTGATCAATACCGATTGACATTAATTATCTGTCTATACAGAAACCTGTCAGAGTTTGTCCTCTGTTTTAGCACTTTAGCACATGGTATCTCTCGCATGATATGCCGCATCGCTCGCACAGGCATTCAGGTCCCGGGTCATGAAACTGTTCCTTTTTGCAAAGTCTGTAATGGAAGCCCTGTACTACTAGCCGGGTCACTAGGTGTCGTAGCTCGTATTTCGGCTTCTTCCAGTCTTCTGAAGTCATGGTATCGGTGGTGTAGATATCGATCCAAATGGATTATTTTTCTGCTGCAGATCTCTTAGTACTACGAGGTTGAATCAAATATAAACTGGAATTATTATTTACAATTTTATTGAATTAACAAAAAAATACAAAACCACCACCTCATTTTTCTACATAGTCTCCTGCATTTTGAACATACTTTTGCCATCGAGTTGGCAACTTTTTGATGCCGTCCTTGAAGAATGAGGGATGACGTGTAGTCAGCCAGTTGCGCACGAACTCCTCTACCGCTGCATTGTCACCAAACCGCCTTCCTCCCAGGTCTTCTTTCAGTGGCTCAAACAAATGGTAGTCACAGGGTGACAAATCTGGACTGTAAGGAGGATCTTCCAAAGGTGTCCAATGCATTTTCGTCACTTTTCTTCTGTCAACCGAGCAGTGTGTGGCCTTGCATTGTCATCCGGCACAATCACATTTCGGATCGGTTTCCGGCGGCGCTTGTTGCGATATGCTGCTTTCCGAAGCTTATTCCAACGTGTGAAGCAATTTCAGAAATTCTTACGCGCCGATCCTCCTCAATAAGGTCCCATACAGCACGAATGTTGTCTGCAGTGATGCTTGTTCATTGCCGTCTTTGGTGGGGCTCATTTTCCACTGAAACCCGGCCCGATAATTTTTTTTGCGCCAATCATACACCTGCGTCTTCGAAAGGGTTGCTTCCCTGAACTGCGAATGGAGACTTCTCAAAATTTCAGAAGGTTTAGTGCCTTCTTTCGCCAAAAACTTAATAATAATGCGTTGCGCAACAGACGTGTGTACCTCTTGCTCGCTCATGGCGTACTGAAGCACGCGGCCGCTCTTCGGAGTGCGACACATCAAGATCCCTACTCCATACACCACCACCAACGTCCCCTCCAAACCGCAACCTTTGCAGTTCGCTACCAAATCCTCCAGATAGAAATTCCGGTTTATATTTGATCCACCCTCGTGTGTTGTAGCTCGCTGTAGATGGCAGATGCAGTTTCAGTCGGGATTCTTCTATAGGAAATGTCAGTTCATAGACCGTACGGGAGGGTGCGAAATTTGTCAGACCCGCTACGTTTCTCAGATACATTGATTTCACTTTTTTGAGGAGTCTAAGGAAGTTGGGGTCCAGATGATCCCATATAAACTGAAGGCCGTATGTGGCTGTGGGTGTAATATTGATGCGGGGGATTGTTTTATTACTGCTCCCTTAGACATATTGGTTATGTATTTTACACAACGTAATTAATTATTAATGCATTATTTAGCATCCATCTAATTTTGTAGGTTTTTATATCCATCCATCTAGTAATTCATTGCTATGCTTTCCACACCGGTGAAGAATGATGATGATGATAACGATAATGATAAGGATGATGACGATGGCCATATGATTTCGTGGACTGTTTTGGCCTTAACGTTTTCCTGACATTTATCTTACAGGTGAGGAAAAACCCCGATAAAAACCTCATCCAGAAAAACTTGCCCCGACCGCGGACCGAACCCGGACCTGCTGCGTTTCAAGGCAGCACGCTACCTCGAGACTACAGCGTGAAAGGTTTTTATATGAGTTAGTTAATATTATGAAGTGATAGTCCCTAGGGATAGGCAAACCCGGGTATATAACGTAAGCCACCCTGCAGTCGCAAGTGGCCCTTGACCGAAATGGGATGTTTATGGGCTACTTCTAATTATAAATATCTGCAATATAATTAATGTCACCATTAAATTCTTAACAGGACAAAATAATTTGACCACTAATGCATTAACGTATCCAGCTCATAGAAGAAAATTTAGTAACCTTTAAAAAGACAGGCAGTAATTGATGTGGCATTTTGCTCAGAAGTCGATCCACTTCCGAGCGTCATAAACACCTTTCCGGATACGGAGCTAGAAGCCTCAAACTCGATTCTCAAACTTCAATACGTATATTTTTCTCTAGCGGAAATTGACCACATTCCATCAAGATCTGCGTGTTCATGCGTTCATGTATGTGCGTGTAAGTATATAGAAACGGTATGTATAAAATAAATCTGTAAACATGCGTGTGTTTAACAGTAAAATTAGTTAAAAGTAAAACAATTACATGAAAAGTAACTAGAATACTCAAAGCCAAATATTTTTGGCTCAGACGGTAAAATTTGCGACTTGATTCCTAACTTCAGGTAGACAATCCTGAGTTTTTTTTTCAGATTTCCAATTAATTTCTGTTTTAAAAGAAATTGTTACCGATATCCGTTTCTTCATTAATCGTAGTTTCATAATTTTACTTCAGTTACGGAAACTTAAACAACTTAGAAAAAGTGAAAACAAGATTCCTAAAAGTAGCAATGGGGATCTCGAAATTTGCCCCATCTAGACTTGCATATGAATTAGCACGGGAAACTTTCCTCGTGGAAGATCTACGCACAAAATTCCTGTTACCAGCTACTAAACAGGAAACTGCATGGAAGAAAAGACACACAAGACAAAAGAAATACCAGACGATTTTTACGCAACAGATGCAATGATCAATCGAGACTGGACTGGACCAAACAACAAGATACGCAGTGCAATAATAAGGCTGGCAGTGCATGGATATCACCATAAACTCTGCAAAAATTCAAACTATCATAATCCGTAAAAGTGACTGCGTGTGCAAGCTCTGTGATAAACCGTGTGAAAGATATATGTTTAAAGAGAACACAATCGTTGCTGGCATACAGCAGAGACATAAACTAATGTACTTTTGTGCACGCGTTTCCTGTTATTATAATTTTACTTCAATATTATAATCTAGGATATTCCAATGTCTCAATACAACATTGAAACTAAATTATATGAAAACAACCTTTAAACCAAAAATAAAATAGACTCAGACGTAATTCATTCACATTTTGGACTAAACGCGAGTATTACCAGAATTCACCTGATCTACTGTGTGCACTTAAAATAGGCCTACTATAAAACTACATAGATTTTAACTTGTTCATATCATAGTAATTTTGCGTTTGTCGTCTAACAAGTGAAGGTCGCGGACTTACGGTCACAGATTTGAATTATATTTTAATATATTACAGTACTCTATCAAATAGTCAATATTTATATAATTAATTGTATAATCACAATTAAACATATGTAGCATTTTTTAAATATTTATCAGAACCTTTTTATAACAGTCGTCTCCAATTAAAATGTTTTTTTTAATAACTTCGTTAGTTAGTTGAACCATGTAGGAATTTGATGTTTCATCTTCGGCAGGCGTACCAAATGACATGCCAAAGATGGAACATGTTCTGAAAGGCCAACATGTTTTTAACTGATTAACAACCTTTTTAAACAAATTTATTTTAAATGAGAAAGACTGATATAAAAAGGTGCTTACGTTAATATTTTTAAAAAGTATCAAATACGTTTTTCAGCAAATGGAGAGAGCGCATTAGTTAGCTGTTTTCGAAAAAAAAAAATACCAGCAACTTTTATACTGGGACGTTACGGTAGATAGGCCAGGTTCGATTCCCTTCTTTCGCTACTTTCTTTTTTAAATAATCTAGGAAAATAAATCTTTATTAATTTATATTTAAATTTATTTAACAAGCCTTTTTTATTTGGCCTAAGAAAAAGATTAATTTAAAACAAAATTTACGACTATTTTTGTAACTATTTGATATAAAAATGGGAAATAAAAAACCGGCACTACACATAAACATAGAGAAATATTTTATTTGTCAAGCTTTTGTTAAATAATTGTTTCAAAACAGGAGCGATCGACGGAAATCGAGTGTTCACCGACCGAGCTACACTGCCTTCTCGTCGATCTACCTGAACCGCTGAGTAGTGCGTCCTCTCCTTTTGCTAAATAACTTATTTATTAGAGTACTTTAATAGATTAAAATTTTATTTAAGTCGGTGACCCCAAGTCCGTGTTCCAATAATAATCATGAAATATAGCGTGTGTTAGTGGGTAGTGAAATATACAGCTCACATGTGATGTAAAATATACACTTATGACTAGTTTACGATTCCAACTACCGTAATATTCGACGAATTGTGAATAGGGAGTACTTCTTACTTGAACTACTGAAGTCGTCATAAACAATACCTTGTTTCTAGAGAAGTGAAGTATTTTGATGGCTTTTGCGGCCATTTTGAAAACTTTGATAAGTCAGTTACCTTATATTCAGATATACCAATTTACTTCTTATCAAACTCTAGGTAATTTCCACTATCACAGCGATAAATTGTATAATTCCATTATTATAGATATAGAATATATATTATTACTACGCCATTTTATACTCTGCCTTGGCTCCTGATTTATTTTTATTTATTTTTTGATAAATTTAAAGAGACAAGACAGTATCTGAACACTGATTAACGTGGAATGTTCTTTACTTCACCAGAGATTGCATTGTTACTCTTCTAGTCCATGCATTTGATTCTAGTTAATTGTTGTCCATCCAATAACCTAGACCCAATAATAATATATTATATATATAAATTGGTATCTGGTCCTCAACTAAATTATTAAAATTCATTAAGTATTTCAATATGGAGGCCTTTTGAAAAACAATGTTTATTCTTCTGCATTTTAACTGGTATTTATGTTGTTGTAAAAGTTGTACAACGGGTTTAGGTCTGCGGGTGTGTTCTCATTGAGTAGGTCTGTATTCTTTGCTTTTTTAGAATCTCTATATCATTAAGGATCCTAATCTGTTGTTGTTAAACTTTGTGAGTAGTACTAACGTAGTACTATCAATTTTATCGAACTGATGACCCGTTTCGAGTATATGTTTGGCAAAATTGCATTGCTTGATTATTCGCAGTAATACCTTCTTTTTTTGGTTTCTTTAGCTCACGAAACATGTGGTTTACAAGGTTAAACTAATTTTTAAACTTAATCCTTGTAGGACGTTGTACTCAATTCGAGCTCTGCTCTTTAAGTTTGTGACTTTAAACTCCAGCTTGATTTCATCAGTCATCTCGCTTCTTAACGAAAATTGATATGATACTATGAACAGAAATTATTCTTTATCTCCCAAATAATAGTTTGTAATGCACGTGCATTAACAAGTTTTCAGTAATTCTGAAAACTCGAAGATATCGATAATGTCCCGTTTTTTGAAACCTTTCCTTGAACCAGTAAAAATCACTTACAACTCATTTAGCAACATACTGACGTAACAATTGTTGGAAATTTCATCTTTCACATAAGTTATCTCGTAGACTTTCATAGAAATGTTATGATATAGTTCTAACTTTATGAATTAGATGGCACTAGTGTTCTTGTTTAATACATTTTCAATACAATAGCAGCGTAGTTATGGTAATATGATTCTACCCAGAATTTTTGGGATTCGAATCCAGATAAAGTCTGTATTTTTAGTTTGACCTAAACCTTCTGGCGGTACGATGGTCCTAGAGTCGACACACCATCTGATGGAAATGAGAACAAAATACTTGCTCTAGGTGTAAAGTGGCTGTCACGCAGGGCTGATATCTCAGCTGACATCTGGCGACGGTTTTGTAGATAGATGGAAACCGTAACCTTCCATTATCCGAAGGGACAAATAAGGTATTTTTATTTATTTTTAAAATATGATGGGAGATTATATATACGGCTGGTGATTTTTTCTTCAGATAAACTATGATTGTATTATTCCTACACTTGTCACACAGTTGATCAAACCATTAATACTACAACCAAGGTATATAACTAGTCCAGGGATAGAATTCAGGGTTGTTTTAATAGTTATTATACTTCGCGCACTTCAAAATGGCGTATAGGGACAATTAGGCCCACTTATTTGTCGTCTTGTAACCCAATCTTTACCTGTTCCTCTACATTTCAACCCCTAGTATAAAACAGTTGTTTGTATCTGTGCTAAGAAAGTTCCTCTTGTGTATTACATGTGACTATTTAACTAATGCTCCAAATGAAGTCAATGAACAATCACATTTCAATGAATTTTGATTTACAACCCATCACAGTTGTTTTTCACCTCGTTTTTATCACTTTCATTTTATCGCTTTAATTTTGTCACTTTTGCACTATATGATAATAGAACAGACTGGGATTCATTTCGGAGGTGGTTAGACAACAATATTAATCTTAAAATGTCCCTAAAATCCGAAGACGATATTGATACAGCAACAGAGTATTTTACGAAATTACTCCAAGTATCTACATGGAAATCAACGCCTATTTTAAGCAGAATGGAAGAAAATTGTATTAACTATCCAAAAGAAATTAGGAAAAATAGTTTAGAAAAAAGAAAACTTCGAAGGATTTGGCAAACATATAGACACCCTGAAGATAAAACTAAACTTAAAAAGAGTGCAAGAATTTAACAAAATTCTTTCTGATTTAAAGAAAGACACATTTCATGAACATGTGTCAAATTTTAGTTCTAACAATAAATGTGAATATTCAATATGGAAACTTGCCAAGTCATTCAAGCGTCCAAAAGGATTGATTCTACCTATTAAAATAGAGGATAGCTGGGCCAGAAATAATTTAGAATAAGTATAAATATTTTCAAATCATCTTTCTGAGGTCTTCAAGCATAAAGATATTGCCAACGATGAAAAATAAGACTAAATTAAACATTTTCTTAATATTACACTTCCAATGTCTTTATCAATAAAAGTGTTCACACCCTGTGAAGTGAAGAATGGAATTGAAAAAAAATTAAATCTAAAGAAATGCCCTGATTGTGAATGAATAACAGCTAAACTACTTAGAGAAATATCCAGAAAAGCTGTAGTCTTTATCACTGTACTCTTTAACAGCATTATTTTAACATCCTGTTTGCCTTCACAGTGGGTTTCTCAAATAATTATGATTCAAAAACCAGGTAAACCTCCAAACGAAGTGACTTCATATCGCCCAATAAACATGATACCAATATTATCCAAATTATTAGAAAACCGTATTTTAAAGAGACTAAAACCAATTCTACTTGAGATTAATATTTTGCCAGATCATCCGTTTGGTTTTCGTAACAATCATTGCACTATAGAACAAGTTCATAGAGTTGTAAATGAAATCGAGAACGTTATAGAAATTAAGAAATAGTGTTCCACTGTTTTTTTTTTTTTTTTTGATATCCAACAGGCTTTTGATAAAGTGTGGCGTGTAGGACTACAGTATAAACTGAAGTTATATCTTCCACAACCATATTACTTGTTAGTTTGTTCTTACCTCTGTAATAGAATTTCTCATGTCAAATATGAAGATGAATTATTTGGTTTTGCAGTGTATTTTCTGGAGTACTACAAGGCTCTGTATTGGGGCCCTGTTATTTACTCTACATACAGCTGATTTTCCACAAATAAATGGAGTTCTTGTAGCTACATTTACTGATGATGCTGCCTACCTCACTTCACATTAAGATGCTAGACAAGCATCTGAACACCTACAGCAACAACGTAATAAGACAGAATAATGGTTAACCACATGGCGTATACGAACTAGTGAAAGTAAATCCATTCATATTACATTTGGAACCAGAACTGGTAATTGTCTTACCGTAACACTAAATAATAAAACTTTTTCAACATATGATACCGTCAAGTATTTGGGAATGCATCTTGATCGTCTTTTAACATGGAGGAAACACATTCAACAAAAACGTACAGAGTTAAAACTAAAAACATCAAAACTTAATTAGCTCATCGGTCACAAATCAAAACTGAGTCTATAAAATATACTTCTAATATATAAAATTATACTCAGACCGATTTGGACTTATGGCATCCAATTATGGGGAGCTGCCAGCAATTCCAATATTGAAATTCTACAGAGATTTCAGTCTAAGACCCTTCGCTTTATTGTAGCTGCTCAATAGTATGTAAACAACGCCACCATTCATCGTGATTTCAAAATAGCTAATATAAAAGAATAAATATAAAATTAAAACACTCGATATTTAAAGGCGATTTGAAGTTCATCCTAATCATCTTGCAATCAATCTTCTAGACAACAGTGAGGAAATAAGAAGACTAAAATGAAATAACATATTTGAACTTCCTTTCATCTTCACATAAAATTTTATCTAATGCAGTGCTGTCAATAGACAGTATTCTCCTTACAAGTTATGTATTTTAATAACAAATTTACTTATTTTCTTTTCAATATAGATTGTAAATTAGCAGTAAAACAAAAAAAAATTCCAAGTGGTTTACAGATTGTACATATAATGAACGAATGTAACCAGATTCTGCTTGCGAGATATAATAGAAAAACATTCGTAGCAATTGATTATACCATAAAAATATTTGCACTTTCCTAAACGTATTATTTCCCGGGAATTAATGTTGCAGAAAAATAAAATTCAAACATTTACATCATAGGACATCAGAAATTAATTAATAACCTGTAATGATGTGTTTCGTTTTTTTCTCCGGTAGGGTGTATTCTTACAATATTGTGATCTTTTGGCAATAAATAATCTGATCTGGTTGCAGTGTTGAACAAGTGAAATATAACGTTTCTCATTTGATTTCAAACATCGTCATTTACATTAAATATATAAATATTTTAAAATAACTATAGTAAAATAATTATTTGTGAGTAAACAGCTTAATTTTATTCGTTAAGTAGTCCTAACAAATGCCACTCTTGATTTCCAAATTCTCTAGATAAATTAGAAATCACTTGTGACATTACTTATGACTATTTAACTCATGCCCCAAATGGGTGTCTTTGACCTATCACATTTCGATGATTTTTTATTTACAACGAATCACAGTCGTATTTCGCCTAAAATTTACCAACTAAAGTTTATCACAAGAAAGAAAGCACCTCCTTTTTAAAATTCTGAATAGGTCATAACATTATTTTGCAGTGCCTGACTCTCTAAGAAATACGGCTACCAGATTGTATATATAGTGCATGAATATCAACAGAAAGCGAATGCGAGAGATAATATAAACACATTTGTAACAATTGATTATACCACATAAAAAAAAAGAAACCACTGTTTGCACTTTCTTAAACGAATTATTTTCCAGGAAATGACGTTGCAGAAAAAAATAATTGACATATTTACACCATAGGACATCAGAAATTAATTAACACCTATTAGGTTGGTTATGAATTTCTCCACTAGGGTGCATTCTTACAATATTGCGATCCTTTGGCAATAAATAATATGATCTGGTTGCAGTGAGAACAAAAGAAGCGTGCCAATCGTTTCACATTTGTTTTCAAGCATAGCCGTTTACATTAAATATATTTTAAAATAATCATAGTTAAATAATTATTTGTTAGTAAATAATTATTTGTTAGTAAACAGCTTAATTTTAATCATTAACTAGTCGTATCAAATGCCACTCTCGATTTCCAAATTTTCTAGATAAATTGGAAATCACTCGTGACATTACTTATAATTTTGCAGTCAGTTATACATTTTGTTTAGATTAGAATAACTTGTAAGTACAAATTCACACTTGAAGTTCTTCTTCAGTAATAACACGCGAGTCTATATTTTTTAGTCGGTTACTTGTTTCCATTCACCTCATTTTTGCCCAAATACAATAAATGACGTCACGGACCCGTGAGTTTAAAGTACGCGAGTTATAACTTAATATTATTGTTTATTAAGAACACATGTAACGATGTAATTTGTTTATAAAAGATAATAGAAACTAGAAATAATAAATTTTATGTTGGATTCTTAAATTAACGTTGAAAAAACATACAGCTGCTGTTTCTGTTACGACTCGAAGAATAGAATTGAATTTTAAATCATAATTCTCGGCAGAGTTTTATAAAATTCTCTTTATTTATTCAATAAAAACACTGAAATTTTACATGGTTTACAATGTGGTTTGCAGGTATTATAAATATACACATATCTAAAATATAGACCAACATACGTTTTACCTCTTAGTGTCCTAAGTAGCTCAAATGTGTGTTTGAATAAGAAGATAAAAATATTAAAATGGAGAAAATTATAAAATTACTAAAGAAGAGGTATATAATAGTATATTACGATGCTAGGTTGGGAAGTGGTTTTTACAGAATGAAGGAAAATGTTTAAAACCGAGCGATAGCCAGTGTTTTTTAAATACCGTAATAAATAATAGTAAAATAATAACACCTTTGTTGGAAATATTTGCGTTCATCATAAAAATTGACTAACGTTAACAGTGTGGGCAATGTTTATTAGTTGAAACAACTGGAGGCCTTGAGACCAATTAGTGATAAAGTAACAAGAGGCAGCGAGAACAATTAGTTATAAAATGGTAGCACGTACGTATTTATTGTTTTATATTGTTTCAAATAAAGTTTAGATAATTTAAAATGCAATAATTTGTATCGTATAATGTATATTAACACTAATTTTTGGGTTATTTTTTGTATATACATACTATGTAGTATACATAGAGGACAGTGGTTTTACTTCCCACACGCGTTTGTAATATGTATGTAATATTACAGTACAGTTATTTTTATTACCGTATAGTTGTTTAGGTTGGCAACCCCAAAATGTAGGAAGTTGAACTTTCAATCATGGTCGCCATTGCTTTAAGTACGACAAAACGCACTATCGCGCAAAAAAATAAATTTTAAATAATAAAATACACAAAATACGTTATCAGAGATAACGAACCATTACATAACAAAATAAAGAGTATTTTTAAATTTTTTGTGGAATGGGTGGTTAATATTCAGATCTTTAGTAATATTTATTAATTTAATTGTGCCACTTATGGTTAGATGAAGCATCTTACAAACAATTATAAACAACGACCACTAATTTTTCCTACGTCATAGTTGAAAAATATATTCTATAACCCTAGCAATGATTCCTGACGAATGAAATTTGTAATGAGAGCTTAGATGCGAGTCCTGTACTAACCAGATGTAGGTCTCAGCCAATAGGAAGTATGACCACACGTCATTGCTAACTCCCTCGCTAGCGAATATCAAATACAGTCACTGCTAAACATTTTTAAAATCTCACTACAAAAATTAAAGAATATAGATAATCTTTATCGTAGACTGCGATGGGCAGGACATGTGGCACGAATGGGGAATGAAAGACGTGCATGGAAGCTTCTTGTAGGAAAACCAGAGGGAAAACACCCAGTTGGTAGACCAAGAATGAGGTGGGAGAATAACATTAACTATGATTTGAGGGAAGTAGATAATACGGGGAATGATTGGAAAACGTTAGCTCGAGATAGGGATGTATGGAGAGCTTATGTCCGCGCGGCCATGAACTTACGGGTTCGATAGTGCCAGTGAGTTAGGGCATCTTTATCCGTGGAGGAAGTATATTCGCTGTATATACATACGCACACTGTAGTTGGTTTATATCACACTTTTAATGTTTTAAATAACCCCTAAATGTCACTTTAATTAAAACAATTTATAGTCTTCCCCGCACCGTAGCCATGTGATTAAGGCAAGATGCCATGGCACAGGGCTACGAGACTTGCGCTGGTTCGAGTCTCTACGGGGGAAGAAATGTTCTCAAGGAATTTCCGCCAGTATGGGACCGATGCCCACCCAGCATCGTGAGACATTTGGGTAGCTACAATAAGTAGCGGCTCCAGGTTGAGAAGACTAGCTTTAATGGCTGGGGGACCTGACATTCACATTGCACTATAATTTTAAGACTTCAGGCAGCAAGTGTTCAAAATATGATAATTAATGTCTACGGTTTAAAATCTAAAATCAACACATCCGCGTCTCACTATAATTCTCTATGGACTGTACATGTTTTTGTAGAGGAACGGTTTTGTTTGTACACGTGGCAGACTGGGAATTCACAGCTCAGCAGTCTTGATAGGCTCTCCCATTAGATTTACGGTCAAGGACATTCTTCAAAATCCCTTGCGCGACCTATAAACTAGTGATTCCCAATTGTGGCCTGCGGATATCTCAATAATTATTAGTAAATAGCAGGTGTCACTTTTCCTTGAAATTATGTTTATTCATTTATTTACTTATTTATTTTATCTGATGGAGTTAAAACCGTAAGGTCTTCTCTTCCATTTCACCAGGGTGAAATTATACATAAATAACAATTATGAATTATATACAAGTTGAATAATGATACATAATTGATATAGGCTACACAATATAAAGTTGACAAGGGAAAGAAGTAAAAAAAAAATAATAATAACCTCTAATTAGTTTAAGTAATTGGCTTGGTAAGAGAAGTTTAAAATATAAAGGAATAACAATAGAAAAATGGAAGACGGTTATATATTATATTGTCAAAGAAAATGTGGAATGAGTTTTGTTTTGAACTGTTTTTGAGTCGAGCAGTCCTTGATATGAGAGCGGAGGGAATTCCAGAGTCGGGTCGCTGAAACAAGGAAGGATGAATAATAGTGAGCTGTATGAACTAAGCAGTTTAATTCCTATGCCAACTCTACAATACCATCCATCCATCAATAGTAATTCTACCCGAAGGCAGGTCCTTCACTGCAATCATAGCATTTTCATGCTATGTTTGCAGCTTTACTAGGGAATTGTATGTGTGGTAGCTTCCCATTGCTTTCCACACCGGAGAAGGATGATGGTGATAATGATAGGAATGATAATGATGATGATGGCCATATGATTTCGGGGACCATTTGGGCCTTAAAGGTTTCCTGACATTTGTCTTACAGGTGAGGAAAAACCTCACCCAGAAAAACTGTCCCGACCGGGGATCGAACCCGGGCCCGCTGCGTGACAAGGCAGCACGCTACCTCGAGACCACAGCGGTGGACCTACAATATCATATAGAGTTTATATTGGAGTAATTCTGGAGAAGAGCGAAAAATAAGAACAATTCTCATTCATGAATAAATAAGTATGTAATCAAATTATATCATTAATACTTAAAAGCTATACGTAACTTAATTATTGTATAATATAATTGTATTGTAACCTATTGTGTATATTTTTATTATTACTAGACAATATTTTATTGATACGGACTGTCAGCAGCACTTACGGCTTACTGCTGTACGTTCCATATTTGTAAATAACATTGTATGTGTCTTACGTTTAGTCTAATAAAGACCTACTACTACCACTACTGCTACTACTACTATATTAAAGAAATATAATACGTACTCAAGTGTAGGTCTATATTGCTCATGTGACATAACACAAGAGACCGTCTTGGTATACGCGTGAGAGGCGCGAGGTTTGCCACGTCTGAGATCCCAGGTTTGAATCCTGGCGGTTTCAGAGGGGTATTGGTGGTGCCATACGGAATTTCTCAGTTTTTTCCGGTTCCTCCGTTTTCCGAATTGAATCCCACAAACAATATCCATTCCCCTTCCCAACCCTTCATGTCATTTAATTTCTCATTAATTCATTTCGTATTACCCTTCATCTCATCTCATGTTAGGAAAAATAATTAGGTTTGCAATCCACTTGTGTGTGGTTACGGGAATCAATTGTGATGCCAATCTTGGTGCTGCCTCATCACGCCGAGCCTTTAGCAATAAAGTAGAGCAAAAGAGGAAAACGGAAGGGTTGTAGCCCCCCTCGCGGCCAAGGGCCGAAACAAATAAATGGCGGTATGGGTGATGGGAGAAGAACATGGCGTATCTGACTGGACGATGACCTACAACTTACATAACAACATAGACAAGACTGGGATTTCCATAATACTAGAACTGAGCAATAGAGCTTTCAGGTAGTTGCGGTCATGGCAGTCTGTCCTCTCAGGCTGAATACAGAATTAATAATAATAAAATGGAGGTTTATTTTCATTGGATTAATTTGAAATCGGATAATCTTGTCTTTAAGTCGAAGTAAAATAAAGTTGGGAATCACTGTTTTAATTTTTAATAGTAGTTTGAGAAACATTTAAGTAACTGAAGTCTTAAGCTATTTGACTTACTGTGCATACAATTCAAACGAATGAAAGAATAATACTTCCCTCCTGCATATTAAATCAAGAAGTAGTAATATATATATGAGACTTGGTAAAATACTTAACAATAATTTTAGAGCAAACATGCTCCTTTATCAAACTAATCAGCAATTTTAGCCCTATATGAATTGGTTAGAATTAAATTTAACATGGCCCTTCAACCGTTCACGAAATTCTTGGCGTAAAAGGTTACGAAAATTTTGTTCAGGTGGCTCTTTCTTTCAGGTTTTATGTTATTTTACTTGCTGTAAATCTACGATACGGGACTCGCGGTTTTTTATTCCCTTACGAAGAAATCATAAGATTTTTACGCACTGAATAAAATTCATCGGCCCCAGTTGGATTAGAACGGAGAATCTCGTAAATACAGGCAACATGGTAGTTAATAGTCCACCGCGAGTTAATGGGCCTCACCTAATCTATACAAACTTAAATAATGTAGAGACGTTTCTAATAAAATATCGTCTTTCTTAATTCATATTTTCGTCCTATTCTTAACACTCACTGACGGTTTCACTCAAAACTTCATCTTGTCTTAGCTCTCAGTTCACATCCGAACAGAACTCGTTCGTATGACCCTCGTAACTGCTTATATGTACGGGAACAGGAACATTGTGGGCGCCCGGTCGAGAATGTCCACTAGCGGAACCCTCGAAAGTCAGATAATCTGATTGTTCTAGAATGTATGCATCTAGAAAATGCTTTTTTCCCAAGCCATCATCATATTACCGGGGGAACGTAACTCCCCCTCCAGGCGCACCCAACCTAAGAAATGGATTACAATTACGCCAATGCCAGGGTAGAAGGCCAGAAACGTCATAAAGAACAGCCTGGTGGCATTGGGAAAAACGTAATATACATGGAGAGTATTAAACTGGAAATCACTCTTAAATGAATATGTAAGTAATCATTTTGTGTTATAGGCCCATTCTGTTGCTTATTGATCAGGATTATAACTCTAACTCTAACTCACTGGCACTATCGAACCCAAAGGTTCATGGCCACGCGGACATAAGCTCTCCATATATCCCTATCCTGAGCTAATGTTTTCCAATTATCCCCTTATAATCTACTTCCCTCAAATCATTATAAATGTTATTCTCCCACCTCATTCTTGGTCTACCAACTGGGCGTTTCCCTCTGGTTTTCCTACAAGAAGCTTCAATGCACGTCTTTCAATCCCCATTCGTGCCATATGTCCTGCCCATCGCAGTCTACGAGACTTAACTGTTCTCATTTTATCTGGCTTCCTATAAATACCATGTAGTTCATAGTTATGTAGTCTTTTCCATTCACCTGTCTGTTCATCTCTCTTCAGTCCAAACATTTTCTAAGAACTTTATTCTCAAATACTCGTAATCTCCTTTCCTCCCTTAAAGTAAGAATCCATGTTTCGCATCCATGTAATATAACTGGTGGAACAATAGTTTTATATATTTTCAGTTTAACATTTTTTGAAATGGCTTGGGACGCCAAGAGTCTCTGTAATTGATAATAGCACGCATTTCCAGAATTGAGCCTATGTCTAATTTCTTTATGCACTTCATTCCTATTTGTGATTATTGTTCCTAGGTATTTGAATTCTGCCGCCTCCTCAAAATTTCCCTCATTTGCAATCAGCTGTCCGTCTCCATTATATAAAATTAGTTGATAAATATACAAAAGATCATCATTTAATAATAAGTGGAGACTTAAATGCCAGAGTAGGCAATGTCCCTATACCTAACGTAATAGGAAATAATGGAGAAAAAGAATAACAATAAATGATAATGAACAGGATCTGAGACAGTTTTCAACCTATAATAAATTTAAAATAATGAATACCTATTTCCGAAAAAAAGGACATACATAAATATACAAGAAGTGGATATAACTCAAGATCAATAATTGACTATTTAATCGTAAAACAACAAGCTTGGAGCCTTGGTAAAAGATGTGAGAGTACATAGAGGCAGCGATATATACTATCTCGTGATAAGTAAAATAAACATAATAGCTAAATGGCAGAGAAATAACATAAAGAACAAAAGAAACCAAGAAGAAGTATATAAAGTATATTTATTACAAGATCAAAGTATTAGACAACATTATGAAAGTAGAATGAATAAATATATATCAGAGATAGCGACGTCAGAAGATATAATTATTGAATGGGAAAATATATCAAGTGTAATACATAAAACAGCAAATGAGATATTAGGAAAGAAAAATAGAATAAGAAATAGGAAGGGCTTGAGAACTTGGAATGCAAATATACAAAATGCAGTGAATGAAAAACAAAAAGCATATCATACATACTTACGACTGAAAATAGAAGAATCTTATGAAGAATATAAAATGAAAAGGAGAATTGCTAAAAGTATTATAAGAAAAGCCCATCAGGAGTCATGGGATAAATTTATAAGCTCAGTAGAACATAATATGTATGGAAAACAAGAAATAGGTTATAAATTAGTGAAACATCTAAATCACACTGAGAAAGATTCTGCGAGATTGAATATAATCCCAGAACAAGAATGGATCTAACATTATGAAAAACTTTGGAAAAAGGAGGAAATTGAAGGAAAAGAGAACAATGAGGAAGAAATAAAAGTGGAAAATATTGATGTAATAGACATAAATGAATTAGAAATGGCTTTGAAAACTGCTAAGAATAGGAAAGCAACAGGTTTAGATAATATAAATATGGAGTTAGTCAAATATAGTGGAATATTGTGTAAACTACGAATACTTCATCTAATTAATATATGTTGGCAGACCTATGGGCTTCCAACCACTTGGAAAACAGCAATTGTGAAGAATATATTCAAAAGTGGAGACCGGAGAAATTGCGAGAATTGCAGAGGGATTAGCTTAATGAATACTGGCAACAAGATATATACGAAAATAATAAATAATAGATTGAGAAACATAACAGAAGTAATAATAAATGAAAATCGAAGTGGATTCAGAAAGGGAAGGTCATGTATAGACAATGTCTTTACACTGAAACAACTCATAGAAAAGAGAGAAGAGAACATAACGTAGAAACTCACATAGGATTTATAGATTTGGATAAGGTCTTCGATCGAGTAAACAGACAGAAAAATTATGGGAAATATTACGAATGAAAGGATACCCGCTGTGCCTTGTTGAAACAATAAAGAAATTATATGAAGACACAAATATAATTGTAGATACCGGATTCAAAAGAAAAGATACAATCAAAACAAATACTGGATTACGACAAGGATGTAGTTTATCACCCACTTTGTTTAATATATATATATATATATATATATATATATATATATACGATATTTTAAATAAATGGAAAGTTTTAGTGAATCCAGGAATTAGAATGGATAAAAAAGTGTGCATAAATAATCTATTTGCTGACGATATAATCATAATACAGAAAAATGAAGACGACTTACAGAAATCAATGCATGCATTAAATGGAATATGTACATTATACGATCTAAAGATTTCTGTAAGGAAAACGAAGACCATGGCTTTTAGAGGAAGAGATCCAGTGAGATCCAAAATTATTTTAGAAAATCAAAGTATAGAACAGGTGTCTAGCTTCAAATATTTGGGCTGTGATGTTGGCTACAATGTGGAAAGAGATATTGACTCCAAAATAAATAAATTTCAGACGGTGTGTGGAACAATACAGAGAACATTCAAAAATAAAATTAGAAAAGAAACCAAGATAAAATATAATGTTATGGCGGTTCCCACAATATTGTATGGATGTGAAACTTGGGCTCCAGTGAAAAAACAGAAGGATAGAATACACACGGCGGAGATAAGTTTCCTAAGACAAGTAAAAGGATGTACAAGACTTGATAGAATAAGAAATGAGGATATAAGAGAAGAATTGAAAGTACAGCTTTTATTGGATAAAGTCACGAATTACAGACAGAAATGGATTGATCACATGGATGGAATGAGTAAGGAGAGATATCCATTGTTAGCAAGAAAATATGAAGCAAGAGGAAGACGTGATGTTAGAAGACCTAGATGACGTTGGGCTGATGCTTTATTAAGTCGGAACGGGCAATTGCCTAATCCCTGGAGTGATGATGATGATGATATTTATTTCCAGTCCCAATTTCTTAGTGTTACTCAATTGTGTGTGCGTGTTGTCCTTTAATGTCTCTTGGTTGTCGCCCAATATTACCACTTCGTCGGCATAAACTAACAGCTTATTACTCGTAATACCATTGGGTTGTAGGCCTTCTTCATCTTCTAAAAATTTGATGGCATGCTCATTGATCAGGATTATATATATAATAATCATTCAAGCCTTCTTCATCTTCTAAAAATTTGATGGCATGCTCATTGATCAGAATTATATATATAATAATCATTCAAGCCTTCTTCATCTTCTAAAAATTTGATGGCATGCTCATTGATCAGAATTATATATATACATATATATATATATAAAATCATTTCTGCATTCTTTATCTTCTAAAAATTTGATGGCATGCTCATTAATCAGAAATATATATATATATATATAATAATCATTCATGCCTTCTTCATCTTCTAAAAAATTGATGGCATGTTCATTGATCAGGATTATATATATACAATAATCATTCATGCCTTCTTCATCTTATAACAATTTGATGGCATGCTCATTGATCAGTTTTATATATATATATATATATATATATATATATATATATATATTAATCATTCAGCCCTTCTTCATCTTCTAAAAATTTGATGGCATGCTCATTGATCAGGATTATATATATAATAATCATTCCGGCCTTCTTCATCTTCTAAAAATTTCATAGCATGCTCATTGATCAGGATTATATATATATAATAATCATTCAGGCCTTCTTCATATTCTAAAAATTTGATTGCATGCTCATTGATCAGGATTATATATATAATAATCAATCAGGCCTTCTTCATCTTCTAAGAATTCGATGGCATGCTCATTGATCAGGATTATATATATATATTTATATATATAAGTAAAGTGTTCCCACTACAGGCCTCAGGAGGCCCTTGTGGTAGTGGGAGGTTAAGGCTCCCACTTTTTCTTGACAATCGGCACTTGATGTCAGCCGGGTTGTCGGCCCTGCGTGACGGCCGCCTTTACCCCCAGAACAAGCGTCTGGTACTCATTTCCGTTAGAGGCGGAGTCGACCCCAGGGCAATATTGCCGCCAGAAGGTTTGGGTCAGTTTTAAAAATCCTGACCCCACCGGGACTTGAACCCTCGACCTTCTGGCTTGTAGTGCAGTGCCTTAACCACTACGCTACGGCGTGCCCCTTATATATATATATATATATATATATATCATTCAGGCCTTCTTCATCTTCTAAAAATTTGATGGCATGCTCATTGATCAGGGTTATATATATATATATATATATATATATATATATATGTTATAACTAATTTTTGACATTTGGCAATGAAGGCAAATATGATATGAAAAGAAAAATGAATATACAAAGGTAACTGCTATAAAGTAAATATTCCCTTTAAAAATTGCTTAAATGTTATTTTGGCCACTAGATGGTGTTGGAAGGAATTCCCACTACCTCTTGTGTGAATTGAGAATTCTACATATATAAGAAAAATGCATGTTTCTGTTGGAATTCTTGAGTAGCTTAGTAGGTTAGAGCGCTAAACGTACAGAGTTTAGAGACTCGGGTTCAAATCCCGACTCAAGCATTCATTTTTCTTTTCATATATACATATATATATATATATATATATAAATCATTCATGCCTACTTTATCTTCTAAAAATTTGATGCAATGCTCATTGATCAGGATTTTATATATATATATATATATAACAATCATTCAGACCTACTTAATCTTCTAAAAAATTTGAAGGCATGCCCATTGATCAGGATTATATATATAATATCATTCAGGCTTTATCTTCTAAAAATTCGATGGCATGCTCATTGATCAGGATTATATATATAATAATCATTCTGGCCTTCTTCATCTTCTAAAAATTTGATGGAATGCTCATTGATCAGGATTATATATATAATAATCATTCAGGCCTTCTTCATCTTCTAAGAATTTGATGGCATGCTCATTGATCAGGATTATATATAAATAATCATTAAGGCCTTCTTCATCTTTTTAAAATTTGATGGCATGCTCATTGATCAGGATTATATATATAATAATCATTCCGGCCTTCTTCATCTTCTAAAAATTTGATGACATGCTCATTGATCCGGATTATATATATATAATAATCATTCAGGCCTTCTTCATCTTCTAAAAATTTGATGGAATGCTCATTGATCAGGATTATATATATACCGGTAATAATCATTCAGGCCTTCTTCATCTTCTAAGAATTTGATGGCATGCTCATTGATCAGGATTATATATAAATAATCATTAAGGCCTTCTTCATCTTCTTAAAATTTGATGGCATGCTCATTGATCAGGATTATATATATAATAATCATTCAGGCCTTCTTCATCTTCTAAGAATTTGATGGCATGCTCATTGATCAGGATTATATATAAATAATCATTAAGGCCTTCTTCATCTTCTTAAAATTTGATGGCATGCTCATTGATCAGGATTATATATATATATATATATATATATATATATATATATATATATATTTTTTTTCATTTATTTTTTTTTTCAGCATGCCCCATTACCGTAGTAATATTACATGCATAACATAACAAACATAAAATCAGATTACATAACATTACATAACATCACATATTTGGTTTTTGTTTACATGTTTTTTTTTTATCTTCGTCACTTGTTAATCACTCATTTTCGTACACTATTGTTTTTATATATTTTTTGAAATGTCTTAAATATTTGTGTATTAGGTCTTTCTCCGTCACAGGCCATGTTCCTCCTTCTTTGCTGATTTCTTCTTTCAACTTATTTCTAGAATGCTGCTGCAATTCACAATTATAAAGGAGATGTTCTACATTTTGAATTGCTTTTCTACATGGACAGGTTGCGTTGTTTAATATTCCAATGCGATAAAGATGTGATTTATTTTTTTCATGACCAGTTACCATTTCAGAAAATTCTGGAGTTATTTCACATTTAAGTTTTAATCTGTCTCTGACTGATGGGAAGAACTTCTTACATGTGGCTCCTTTATCTGCGTTGTCCCATTCGTTCTGCCATTTAATGGTTCCTTCTTCTTTTACTTGGGCAACTATTGATGATTTAGGTATTTTTGTATATTCTACGGTTACGCTGGTTTCTGTTGCAGCTTGTTTTGCCAATTGATCTGCCATTTCATTCCCATAAATTCCAACATGTGATTTTATCCAGCCGAAATGTACTATCCAATTTTGTTCCCTGAGTTTTGCTATTGTTTGTCTTATTTTTGATATGATGTATCCCTGTTTGAAGTTGTTTTTAATTAGGTCGAGAGTAACTTGACTATCTGTATAAACTGCAACAAGACTTTGTTCAGAGCTGATTTGGTCAATTGATGGTATTGCTTCTAGAGCTTTAAGAATTCCTATCTGTTCAGCTTGATTATTTGAGCAACGATTGGACAGTTTGGCTTTTATTGTATGCTCTAATTTTCCGTTTTTCAAGATAACTGCAGCAGCCCCTACCATTCCTTGGAATTTACTGCCATCAGTGTATATTTTTATTTTGTAGTTGTTCGATTCTTCAATGTCGCCCACATTAATTCTTTCTGCCGGATGTGGCCACTCCTCCTTTTTGAGTGGTATGTCAATGTTTGTGTGGTCATCGTGTATGGCTCTATATAACTGGGCTGTTTCTTGTATACTGATAGTTATGGGTTTAATTCCAGCTAAGATACAAGATACTTCATATGGTAATGTTTTATAGGCTTTGGCTATGGTGACATTTATAATTCTTTGAACCCTCTTCAACTTTTTTAAATTTTTTTGTTTTCTTAATTCTTCCTCCCATATTGGGGCCCCATATGTTAACATAGGCAAGATTGCTCCATTGTATATAGTCCTTAATGCTTTATGTCCCAGTCCCCACTGCAATCTAGCTGCCCTTCTTAACATGTTCATTAGGCTCATAGCCTTGTTAGTTGTTATCTCAATGTGTTTATCAAAGCTTAGTTTGCAATTAAAGTGGATTCCTAGATATTTCATTTCTTGAACTTGCTTGATGCGTTCATGGTTGACGTATACACTGATATTTTTATTAATGGAGGTCCTTTTTCTTGATATTAACATTGCTGTGGACTTGGATTCATTGAATGTGATTTTGTTATTGTTAGCCCATAATTCTATTTTTCTTATGTCAGTATTTGCGTAATTTTCTGCCTCATTGTCGTTACTTCCTGTTGAGAGAAGTATTAGGTCGTCAGCGAAAGCGATAACATTAGAGTGATTTGAGAAGTTAAGATTCAACAGTGAGTTGTACATGATAGTCCAAAATCCAGGTCCGCTACATGATCCTTGTGGGCATCCTTTGGTTACTTCCTTTGTAACTCTAAGCGTATTCACTGAGAACATTGCAGATCTGTCTCTGAAATAATTCTGTGCTAAAATGTATAGATTTTTTGGACATTTAAGTTGTTTTAGATTGTATAGTATGCTCGGCCACCATGCCGCGTCGAATGCACCTTTAACATCTAGACTTACCAGAACTACACTTTGTTTTATATTCAGGCTCTGTTTAATGGTTTTTGTAACCTCCATTACTGCTTCTATTGTTCCTACTTGTGGGGTAAATCCAAATTGGTTGTTATTAAGTAATTTATTCTTGTACATGTGATGTAGAATTCTTTCGATGAGTAGCTTCTCCAGTACTTTTCCCGCTACATTGAGGAGGCTTATTGGTCTGTATTTTGACACTTCATTAGTATGCTCCTTGCCTGATTTAGTGATTGGAACTATTATTGATTTTTTCCACATTTTTGGGAAGCAACCTTTTTGCAAGCATGTATTGTACAGTTCTGTAAATAAGTTAGGGATAAGTTTGAATACTCGTAGTAGTATGTCACTTGATATGCCATCTTCCCCAGGTGTTTTTTTAGGATCAAATTTCTTGAGCACAGCGAGGATTTCCTCCTTTGTGAATTCTCTGTCATCTGCTTCTTCTGGTGGGTCTATTATAAGTTTTCTAATTTCTGAATGGTATTTATTATCATTTCCTTCATTGTCCTCAGGTACAAAATAATCCATGATATGTTTTACTGTACTTTCCATGTCCTTGGTATATAGCCCTTCTGGCATCCTAAGTGTAGTCAAGGAAGTCTTATTTCTAGTTTTTCCAGATAGGCTTTTGTAAACTACGTTCCATGGATTGGATCCAGGTGTAACTGTACAAGCACTTCTCCATGACTTTGTTTTTTCCTCTTGGAGCTTAGCTTGATACGCCCGTTTGCCTTCTTGGTAGAGGTTCTTTCTCTCTTCTCTTAGTTTTGAATTGTTCTGCGTTCTTTGGTATCTTCGCCTCATTGCGTTTGTCTTTTTACGTAGAATCGTTAATTCATTTGTCCACCAAGGGACAGATCTACCTTTCCTTTTTTTACATATATTCTTTGGTCGGAATGCCAATCTACTTGCTATTTGAATGCAGGAAAAGAAATCTTCTATGACCTCATCAGTGTGGTTTGTTTTCTTAAGTTTCTCTGTTAGTTCTTTTTCAACAATTATAGTATCTTTTGTTGTACAACTAAACGTGGCTCTGATCGTCTCCATCAGGCTTTCATCAAATTTGTGGAAGTTTTCTTCTTTTATTATGTATCGTGGATAATTATTCTGTCCAGGTGTTCTGTATTCATTATTATCTGCTATTTTGAAAGAGATGAGTTTGTGGTCAGAGCAACTTTCCTCCTCTCCGCTGGTCCACTCAATAACAGATTGAAAGAGATTAGAAGTCGAGATTGTTAAGTCAACTCGACTGCTAGCTCTACTAGTCTCAAATGTTGGGATTCCATTATCTTCGTTAATTATTATTAAGTTCCTGGTAGTTATAAATTCTTCAAGTTTTCTTACCTCGTTGGTTCGTTTTATTGTCGAACCACGTGATGCTCCTAGCATTTGTGTCAACTGCGATTAATACTCCAAAGTCCTTTGCGTGATGTATTATAGTTTCAATATGTTGTATATCTCTTTCTATGTCTCTTTCGATATCGAAGTATAAACTCGCTGCGTAAAATTTTTTGTTGCTGGTAATGATTTCTACTACAACACAGTCCGTGTTACTTAGCTGGTTAATAGCTATTGTATCCATTTTGTTATTATTAGTTATTATTGCAGTACGTTTTCTCCCGGTTCCCCCTGTAAATGTTACAAACGTCTTGGGGAGACCTGCCAGTTGATTATTAATAATATACGGTTCCTGCATAAATATTAAGTCTGTGTTTTGTTCGCTTATAATTTGCACTAAATTGTTGGTTGCATTCCTAGAATGTTGCATGTTAAGTTGGAGACATCTTAATGTATGAGACTGGTTATTATTCGCACCTATATTATGACTTGTAGCCATATTAATAATCTGTGTTAAGAATATACTTATTTAACATTGCCTTATAAATATTACATTCTTTATCAAGTGAAGAGTGATTCTCATTTACCAGTGCCGTTTTATTGTATTTATTGTGATTAACACAATTAATACATTTATATTCTTCTTTTCTTACTGTACATTCTCTAATGTGATGATTACCTGTGCAGAGTGGACATGTTTGATCGCCTCTACACTCTTGGGCGCGATGGTTATACTTACTGCACTTAAAACATCTGCTTATTTTAATGTAATCATCTAAGTTACACATGTTCCAACCCAATTTGATCTTTGTACCTAGTATTGTCTTCCTTACTACTGACTTTATTTCTATGACCAAGTTTATGTTGCCTTTTCTATCTTTAAAGACAAATTTTGGCTGAAAGTCGTCTTCCTTTATATTCAATTCTGTGTTTTGATCACATATTGCTTGCTTCATTTGATTCATTTCCATTTCCTGTGGAACATTATATATTATCATTTTAGGGTTTCTCAATTTCATTTCATTAGCTTCTATTTCTGCGCCACATTTTTCATTGATGCTGGAGGCATATCTTTTCTGCGTCAGATTTGGTGCTAGACTCCATTAATATATTTCCATTTGTAAGGGATTTAAAGGTGCATACACCAGCCTTAATCTCAGTTGGGTTAACTTTCTGTTTTATTAGAGTTTTCATATTATCGGTACTGTCATTCTTCTTAGACTTTACAATTACTTTGAAAGTTCTCGTTTGCTTATGCTTTTGGGGAATGTTCATCACAATTTCGGAATACTTCTTTTTTCCATAGGAAGATGTCGCAGTAGCGTTGTTTTGTACTTCTATTAATTTTTTGTTTAAATCAGCAATTTTCTTTTCTTGTACTAAAGTCTCCTTTGGCCTAGAATCTCCCTTAGCTTAGTCACAGTATCTAGTATTTTCTCTTTTAGGTCTTTTCTCATCTTTCCACTTTCCTCCGTTCTGTTTGTAGGGTCTCAAGGCACTGCTCGAAAGAGCCCCCTTGATCGCCCTCATTAACGATACAATTTGTAGATTAATTGTTTTAAAATCTTGATTGTATATAAACAAATTGAGAAACAAAAGAACGTTATATGGTTGCTAAGCAAAATAAACAAGTCCAACGAATATATTTAAAACTGAACTTACTATGAAATATTATCAAATTTGAAGAACTACTAATATTCGTATATAGTTAAATATTAAACACTTCACAAACACCAATAATTTACACAGTAATATCACAAGAAACTATAAATAGAATGAAGAAATACAGGAGCATATAATCCACGCATAGACATCAGCCATGGCCTTCCTCATTATATATATATATGATAATCATTCAGATCTTCTCCATCTTCTAAAAATTTGAAGGCATGCTCATTGATCAGAATTATATATATATAATATCATTCAAGCCTTCTTCATCTTCTAAAAATTCGATGGCATGCTCATTGATCAGGAATATATATATAATAATCATTCAGGCCTTCTTCATCTTCTAAAAATTTGATGGAATGCTCATTGATCAGGATTATATATATAATAATCATTCAAGCCTTCTTCATCTTCTAAAAATTCGATGGCATGCTCATTGATCAGGATTATATATATAATAATCATTCAGGCCTTCTTCATCTTCTAAAAATTCGATGGCATGCTCATTGATCAGGATTATATATATAATAATCATTCAGGCCTTCTTCATCTTCTAAAAATTTGATGGAATGCTCATTGATCAGGATTATATATATAATAATCATTCAAGCCTTCTTCATCTTCTAAAAATTCGATGGCATGCTCATTGATCAGGATTATATATATAATAATCATTCAAGCCTTCTTCATCTTCTAAAAATTCGATGGCATGATCATTGATCAGGATTATATATATAATAATCATTCAAGCCTTCTTCATCTTCTAAAAATTCGATGGCATGCTCATTGATCAGGATTATATATATAATAATCATTCAAGCCTTCTTCATCTTCTAAAAATTCGATGGCATGCTCATTGATCAGGAATATATATATAATAATCATTCAGGCCTTCTTCATCTTCTAAAAATTTGATCGAATGCTCATTGATCAGGATTATATATATATATATATATATATATATATAATAATCATTCATGCCTTTTTCATTTTCTAAAATTTTGAAGGCATGCTCATTGATGAGGATTATATATATAATAATCATTCAGGCTTTCTTCATCTTCTTAAAAGTCGATGGCATGCTCATTGATCAGGATTATATATAATCATTCAGGCTTTCTTCATCTTCTTAAAAGTCGATGGCATGCTGATTGATCAGGATTATATATATAATAATCATTCAGGCCTTCTTCATCTTCTAAAATTTGATGGAATGCTCATTTATCAGGATTATATATATATAATAATCATTCATGCCTTCTTCATCTTTTAAAATTTTGAAGGCATGCTCGTTGATCAGGATTATATATATAATATCATTCAGGTCTTCTTCATCGTCTAAAAATTTGAAGGCATGCTCATTGATCAGGATTATATATATATATAATAATCATTAAGGCTTTCTTCATCTTCTTAAAAGTCGATGGCATGCTCATTGATCAGGATTATATATATAATAATCATGTGGGTGGTAAATTGGGGCAGCTTATTTTAGCAGAATGCAAATCATTCACTCTGAGTAAGTTGCTGAAGATTACATGGTATAAAGTATTTAGTTCATTTGATTATATTAAAATCTACTTCCAAGACATTTATGGTTATGTCCATATTCTACGGAAACATACAAATGCATCCAATATTGCAACAAATCTGCTCATAAGGTTTCTTATTGAATACTTTGTTTCTGTCCCCTGTGTCTCAAGCTCTGATTCTCCATAAGGACAACCCACTCATTTCAACACATTGTATTCAACAATATCTCCTCTGTTTTCTGTCATCTCCCCGTACCCAATCAAGTACCGAACAATTCGACCTGACTGTAACAAATAATAGTTTTCTCCTCAACATCACCACACATATACATGTATTACATTTGACGGAGAGAGGGACAATAATTGCAATGGGCAGTAAGTCCATAACTGCAGGGACAACTCTCGCGTGTACACATTGTGATATTCCCATTGAATCCAACCGTCACTTTTGTTACTTTACTAAGTAACGTATAGGCGCATTCATGCATAATATGAAAGCATATGACGAACATAATTCAATTAGTTGTATTGACTGTTTTTAAAAAGGAAAAAAATATGCGTGGACATAATTAACTTCAGAAAAAAAAAACTAAATTTGACTGAGTAAAGGTGCAGTTGCAATTAACTGTATTCTATCATGTTAAATATAGAATATAAAATGTTAGCTTTTTGTTGGAGGTAAAGAAAGACACACAAGATTCAAAATAAACGTCATTTAACTGTTTTTATATATTTATCAGTAAGTTATTTAAATAACGTGCCTAAATTGTACGTTGACAAAATAGACGTAAGTTGTAATATCAAGGCGGCTTCTGCATTTTCTGTTTGAGTATGCAGTAACAATTTCATATATATATATATATATATATATATATATATGTATAATTTCACTTTCAGTAATTCCATACCTAACAAATTTTGAATATATATATAATTTACGTCCAGAGTATTTCGCTCTACTAGTGTGGTAGCTTCCCGTTTCTTTTCACACTCCATTCTCTCTTTTGCATCCTAAAATCTTAAAAGATCTTAAGAAGGTCCGGAGGGGTCCCAACGTGGAGGTGAGGAGAGTTAATTTGGCTAAGTTAGATCCTCCGGACTTCACCGAAATTCACCCCAGAGGTTAAATATCAATTCCATCAAGGTTTCTGACCAGTTCAAGGATCCGGAAATCCAATTAGCCTCACGGGAGGCGTAAACATGGGAGGTAGAAGAATAATGTGCATGAGAGTTGCTGATGATATGGCTTTGCTAGCAGAAGATCCTATGACACCGAGGAACATGCTGATGGAGCTAAATATTTAGTGCGAGAATTATGGGTTGAAGATAGCCTAAATATAAATAAGAGGAAGGCCATGATTATAGGAAAGAAAGCAAAGAAGATAAACATGAGGATTAAAGATGAGGACATTGAGCAAGTGGAGGGCTTCAAATACTTGGGTTTTACTATCAGTGGTAACATGAACTGCGATCAAGAAGTAAAGTAGAGGATAGCAATGGCAAAAGAAGCTTTCAACAAAGAGAGAACCATTTACTCCGGATTTTGGCAAAAGAATTACGGAAGAGGCTAGTGAAGGGATTTTTGTGGAGTGTAGCATTTTGTGGTGCAGGGACTTGGACATTACGACGGAATGAGGAAAAGCGACTTGAAGCTTTTGAAATGTCGACATGGAGAAGAATAGAACGTATAAAATGGACAGACAAAGTAAGAAATAAAGATGTGCTAGACAGAGTGGGTGAAAGAAGAACAATGCTATAACTCATAAAGAAGAGGAAAATAAATTGGATTGGCCACTGGCTAAGAAGAAACTGCCCGCTGAAGGATGCCCTAGAATGAATGGTCAACGGAAAGAAAGTTAGAGGCAGAAAAAGACATCAGATGATAGACAATATTAAAATAAATGGTTTGTATGCAGATACAAAAAGGAAAGCTGAGTTAAGGAATGGAGAATGCTGAGTTTGCAATGAAAGACCTGCTCTTGAGCAGAACACTATGAATGAATATACTGTGTGTGTGTGTGTGATGTAGTACTATTGGCCGATAGTAAGGAGATACTAAAGGACAACACGCACACACTATTGAGTAACACTAAGGAATTAGGACTGGAAGTAAATATCAATAAAACTAAATATATTGCCACACGTAGAAATGCATTATATAATGGAAATGGACAACTGATGACAAATAAGGGAAATTTTGAGGAAGTGGCTGAATTCAAATACCTGGGAACAATAATCACAAATAAGAATGAGATGCACAAAGAAATTAAACATAGGCTAAATTCTGGAAATGCCTGCTATTATGCATTCCAGAGACTTTTGATGTCCCAACTCCTTTTCAAAAAAAGGTTAAACTGAATATACTCGTATATAAAGCTATTATTCTACCGGTTATATTATATGGTGCGTAACATGGACTCCTAGTTTAAGGGAGGAAATGAGAATACGACTTTTTGAGAATAAAGTTCTTAGGAAAATTTTTGGACCAAAGAGAGATGAACAGACAGGCGAATGGAGAAGACTTACATAACAATGAACTACATGGTCTCTATAGGAAGCCAGATGTAATAAGAACAGTTAAGTCTCTTAGACTGCGATGCGCGGGACATGTTGCACGTATGGGGAATGAAAGACGTGCATGGAAGCTTCTTGTAGGAAAGCCAGAGGGAAACGTCCAGTTGATAGACCAAGAATGAAGTGGGAGAACAACATTAACTATGATTTGAGGAAAGTAGATTATACAGGGAATGATTGGAAAGCATTAGCTAAGGTAGGGATGTATGGAAAGCTTATGTGCGTGAGGTCATGAACCTACGGGTTCGATAGTGCCAGTGAGTAAGTAAGTAAGAAAGTAAGTGTGTGTGTGTGTGTGTGTGTGTGTGTGTGTGTATCGTGACCATCTTTGTGGTGTATCAAGATTTTCAAAATACATTACATTTGTTGTGTAGCATATCAAATAGCATCGCAGGAATACCGGGTTCAACACACAGCTATATCCAATACATTTTTCTTCGGTTTTTCTTTGAGTATAGTGCCTGGAATGGTTGATGGTTACCCTCATAAGGATAAATAGTAACCAAACTTTAGTAGTAGTAGTAGTAATAGTAGTAGTAGTAGGACTTTATTAGACAAAAGTAAGATATTTACAATATTATTTACAAATATGGTCGCACGGGCAGTAAGCCGTACGTGCTGTTGACAGTCCGTTACAATAAAGAAATGATTACTACTAGTGTGAAGAAAAATAAACAACAAAAAAAGCAATAACATTACAATTACACAAAGAAAACGCAATAATATTACAATTAAATAATAACACAATAGCATTATACACTAAAAAAAGCAATAACATTACAATTACATAAAGAAAACACAGTAATATTACAATTAAATAATAACACAATAGCACTATACACTAAAAAAAAACCATAACATTGCAATTACTTAAGAAAACACAGTAATATTACAATTAAATGATAACACAATAGCATTATACATTAATTAATTTATATATAATTATTAAGAATTAATGTTATTGCATTTTGATAACATATATTTATTCATGAGTGTTGTTCTTATTTTCCGCGTTTTGTCCAGAAATTTACCCAAGTTTATCCAATTTTCTGGATTTACCAATAACACGTAGCATGCCAATCTTTCCCGATTTGAATTTAGAAATCTTTCCGGTAATAACTGACGTCTCCAATATTCTAAATCATTACATTGTCCTAATATTAATAATACCCATAAGAGAACTGAAGCATGGGTTAAGTGGATCTTTCATGCTAACCGTATGAGTGGCGTCACTAAGTTCTGTTAACCAATGACAGCAACTTCTCAGCCGACTTTGTTCATCAGAGCTATGTTTTTTCAAGGTGTTTGATAATATGTTTGATATGACGTTTGTTAAGCTGGCGTTTAGAAGACATTGGTTACAGAAGCGTCAACCTTGGCACAGCATTGTGGCGAGTAGTTTAGAGAACGAACCACGCTCTGCCAAACCAATTGTGGCGAATTTAGAACACACCACGCTCTGCCTAACTATTTGTCGCGTATTATTATTATTACCCCGCTCTGCTTTTACTATTAGTACGTAGAGAGAGATTACGATGCTGCTACCGTCCGGGATCGCTGGGTTATGGTAATGCTGTATTTTAGTAAAGTGTTCTAGATATCTAATGAAGTTATTTACAAGAAAACAGCCTGCCTCGGGCCCATAGAAGGCGGCTAACCATTCATCTTTCTTTCCTAATTGAACATGCATATAAATATAAATACTGACTATAACTTGCATGGATTGAACTAACTTCGTTATAGGATAGAGAATGATAATAACTCTTAAATAATGACAAAGGGCGTAACATAAAAGATAAGCTTTTAATAAGAATATAAGTGTGGATTATATAAAAGACAAAATAATGAGTACATAACAAAAATTAATCTTTGATCCATCGATCAAGCACAAATAATAACCAAAATATAATAGAACAATAACGTACCATTTAAACTATCACACGCACACATGTCTAAGTCTTATTGGAAATCCTTCTTCCATGTTTGCTTAGACAAAATCAACTCTAACCGTCCCTCGGTTACAATCCACTTGCTCATCTTCTTATTCACCATGTTATCCTCGCAAGTTCATGGTGCACTTGAGTTGGATTCACCCACTGAATCCCCTTTCTAAAGAACCAAACGCCACTTAGTGAGCCGATCGAATGATGAAGTCCGTTGAGATAACCGAGCATTTATCAGGTTCGCGAATGGAAGGGATGTGCGCAGTAGAGATGCGCGAGGAATAGGGTGAAAAGGGAAGGGGTAACCACACAGAACACAGGAACATTGGCAGGCTTCACAAATGTTCTTCAGTAGGGAGGAGCACACAGATGTATAACTGAACCGAAAAAAAGGCACTTTCGGTTCAGCATCATAAGTGCCAGTCTAGGGAAATTTACCTGCACGCCACCGAAATATCACCTCCGAAAGCACCAACCAGCATTCAGATGTCAAGGATAAGCTCGTATATGCGAGGTAGTTTGGGTGTTAGAAAGCGAAAAGTCTTTCAGAAAACTGTACTACACATCGTGAAAACCAATGCAGGGCATACAAGATAAAACTTTTTTAAATGTTCTGTTTATTGCAGTAATTTTTTGATTTGCAATTGCGTTTGTGCAAGCACCCAATATTCGCCACTGGATGTCACTCAATGAATATAACTCACATCGATACATTATCTTCTTAATTTAGTAGTTACACTAGCATACAGTAAAAACAATACATGTAGGTCTTATGATAAATATAAAATATGTAAGAATAATAAAACGTTTGTAGAATATTTATTTAGAAGAATGTCGGCCACGATGTCCATAGCCTGTAGTCCCTATTAACGAGTTCAAACCCAAGAGGTAGATAGATTTTTATTTTTGGGATGGAAAATTCCAAGGAGCAAGACCTCCGGGAGGGACTTTAAACGACGGGTCCCGAGTTTGAAGATTTACAGGCTTGCAAAAGATCCTTGAGGCTGAATAAAGAGAACTCTAAGAAAAAAAATACCTACTTCCTTCGCCCTTGAAATGCCTTAGTAGCCTACTGTGTGTTTCATTGTGATGGTATGTTGACCGCATACCATTCATGACAATGGTAGAGAAATATGCGTAACTAAATTAATTAGGTCTAGTAATTCCTAACGAAAGGGAGACTAAGACCCAAGATTTGGGCTGTTACGCCATTATAGATACGTAGAATTTATAATAATACGTATAGTCTTTTTCTTTACCTTAGTTTAACCTCGCTCTTACTAGGTACTTTTCTCATGCCGTATTGCCTTCCGGACCTTACAGGTACACGACCTGTCGGGAGAGAATTTTTAAACACTTGATAACACACATATATATTTTTAAACACACAAGGACGTAGAGGGCCACCATGGATGTGCGATCAGCTCATTATCAAGACCACCTCGGAGAGAAAACGAATAATACAAGTCACACCATTCATACTAACAAGGTGAATGTGACATGAATGTTTACAATAGTCAGATGATGTTCTGGAATTGCTTGGCCTTAAATTCCTCTTATTTGTAATACTAGTGAGGAAATCCTCGTAAAAAAAACTCACGCAGGAAAATGTTACCGTTCCCCTGCGTCTGATGAAACTACGTTTCGATTAGACTAGAGCGATTACTTTTCATTTTGGCTTAAAATGAACTAATAATTAGCCATAGAAATAAAAAACATTTTGTCGTGTATTTTTATAATCTCTATTAATAGCAATGCTATGTGATTGTCAGCACTTCATGTGAAATAATTGTTGAAATAGTGTATTACGAAGCGAGGCTGGGAATCCAGGAAAAATATTTAAAACCGAGCGACAGCGAGGTTTTTAATTTCTGATATTCTGTAAAACACTTCACAAACGTGCGTTGTACATTATGTTTTGCGCGATGGCGTTTTCAAAATAATAAATAATGGTAAAATAATAATAATATTTTGTTAGAATTATTTGCATTTATTATAAACAATTGACTATCGTTGATAGTGTGGACAATGTTTATTAGTTGAAGCAAAAGGAGAGCTTGAGAACAATAATTATTAATACATGGCCATAAGTACGTATTTATTGTTTTATATTGTTTCAAACAAAGTTCAGTTTATTTAAAATGTGATTTGTTTCGTACAATGTACACTACCATTAGGATATGTTCTGTATATACATTGTACATAGTATACATAGAGGGGCAATGGTTTCACTTCCCGCACGTGGGTGTAAATGTAATATTACAGTATAGTTATTTAGGTTGCCAACCCCGAAATACAGGAAGTTGAACTTTCTATAATGGTCGCCACTGCTGGTATAACAAAACGCATTATCGCGCAAAAAGGGATATTTATTTTGCTTGGGAAAGAGTTTCATCAGTACTTAATTTATAACGATTTTATCTGTGGAAAAATTATCAAGGAGCAGTTTGCTGTTACATTGAGAATACCTGGAATTCAGAAATGGTTAATTCAAAGGAGAAATGCAATTTGGTTGTCCCATTTTCGAGTAAATTAAAGAACAGATATAACTTTGCACAACCTCCCAGCCAATAATACAATATGTAAGAACTGAATGATGTAACCATAAGAATGTGTATGTCATGTAGATAAATATAATTTATAAGAATCTTCCGTCACGCAGGAACTGTGTCAACTAAGGAAATTATCAGGCAAATCGAATTTATAATCCGGTTTTTTAATACATTTATAAAATCAGTTTGTTTTCCTTTAATTGGCGAAACACTAATTACTCGTTTTGCTGCCGGACGTTGGAATATTTTAAAAGAAATCTAAATTTATATTTTCTCTAACCATGGCCTGATCATTAACCCGTCTAAGGTATATGTATCAATTAGTGTTTCTCGTTTAATTTATAGTATTCCTATTATTATTATTATTATTATTATTATTATTATTATTATTATTATTACTATTATAGCATAAATTGTTGTTTGTACATGAAATTTACACTTCAACATTTAATGTATTTTCAACCCTTTATAACTGGACGACGTTATGTATCAACCGGCTAAACGCCAATTTGAAAAAATAAATTGATGCCATGTGTTGCACTGGCTCATGAAGTAAGTGTATTATAGCCTCGCTATGATTGTTCTTCAGCGGCTCGCTTTGTGTCCCCGCAGCTGTTATATATAATTAAATAGAAAGATGCCGACTACCGCCACTATAATAATTCCGCATATTAATCATTGTCAAGCATTGTCGCGCAACACCGACTTTTATATAAACGGACGACTATCAGACATGATTACAAATGAATGAATTTTATATATAATAACAAAATTCGTTCATTTGTAATCATATCTAAAGAAGGTACAAAGTACTGAAACAGCTGTTAGGACTTTATATTGTAATACGTATGAAACTCATATAAAACCTTGTGTGTTTTTGTAAATGCATCGTTGCCATGGTAGATGACACTGTTGAATGACATTATTCTCTCGGATCACTTAAGTTTTATTTTTATTTACTTAAATATATATATAGATTTTTATCAAGTAAACGCCAAATCAATTGATTTCTTTATAATTAATTAATTGCTTGTGGCAAGTTTGGTTCAGAATGAAATGCGGACCATAGAGCATTTACACGCACATATTTGTGTACATAAATATTATTTGGAAATAAAAATTAACAAGATTGGGCCTCATTAAAAAAAACAATATTTAGTCTTTATTGTTAAATGTCTAGAAATTAAATTATAATATCCAAGTATACATACATATTTTATGTATTTTGTCCTGATCATATTCGGTGTCTGCTAGGTAGGGTAGATCAATATTCGTAATTTTTACACGCTTTATATTAGCTTGACCTGTATCTATCTATCTACCTATCTATCTATCTATCTATCTATCTATCTATCTATCTATCTATCTATCTATCTATCTATCTATCTATCTATGTAACAATCTTTTAACGCGATTTTCACCCACTTAATATCATTGGATCGACTTGAAATGTTGTATACTTGTAAGAGACCCCTGACAATAAAATAATTTCATAGTTTGTTTCTAAATTCATGGCCAGAATCATCAGAAAATCAAAAAAGTGTCTTTGTATCTATGTAACGGAATTTTTTAATACGATTTTCACCCACTTAGAAACATTGGATCGAATTGAAACTTTGTATACTTGTAAAGGACCCGTGACAATACAATAATTTCATATGTTTCTAAAATCCTGGCCAGAATCGTCAGAAAATCGAAAAAAAGGGTCTTTGTATCTATGTAACGGAATTTTTGAACACGATTTTCACCCACTTAGAAACATTGGATCTACTTGAAACTTTGTGTACTTGTAAAGGACCCGTAACAATACAATAATTTCATATTTTGTTTCTAAAAGCCTGGACAGAATCATCAGCAAATCAAAAAATGAAAACTGGTATAATAGGTTTTGGACTTGTCGACTTTTTAGCCAATCATTGTAAGAGCTCAGTTGGTAGAGAGGTACACTCTAGTGGTATGTAATTACAGTAATCCATAGGTCGCTGGTTCAAATCCGGCTGGGAGGTTTTTTCTAGAAGAGTATAACTTTCAGTTCATACTACAATAGAATCGAATTTAAAGATATTTACATTTTTATCTTATTCTGTAAAATATTAAAACTAAAAATTAAAAAATAAATAATAGTTTTAAAAAACTAAAACAACACGCTTTATTAGAAAACCGAACTAAAAAAATTAAAAATAATTTTAATTTCCAACACGCTTGGGATAAATAATTTTACCATCAAAAGCGTGGGGTGCTTTTTTTATGGTTTTTACATTTTCGTCTTAGAGATTTTACTTTTACCAATATCTGTTTATTATCAAATGTATTAATTGATAAAGAGCATCCCACGCTTTTGATGGTAAAATTATTTATCCCAAGCGTGTTGGAAATTAAATTAATTTTCATTTTTTTAGTTTGGTTTTCTAATAAAGCGTGTTGTTTTAGTTTTTTAAAACTGTTATTTATTTTAATAGGCTCATGAGAACAACCTTAACAGCTTCATTACTTCGAATTGTCTAATAACCAGTATAAAATCGTCATTGCTTCCTCATAAAGTTTGAAGTAGGCTATTTAAACTATGATTATCCTAGCATTAAAAAATAATTACAAGCAGTGAAATGTTGATTAATTGATTTGTCACATTTAAATTTATATAAATACAATAGAAATTATTTCGAGGAACGTTTGACATAAATAAATCCTGTGCTTATTTGAAACTCTATCATCCGATGACCACACGTAATTCTATGGCAGATATTTATTGTATTTTGAAAGTAATATAAGATAGACGTACTTTCACGGCGCCAAAGATCCATTCCGTGCTTATCCATTGTGATCTGAAGTTCCATCTTAGGACCGGATATGGATATATTGTTTTCTATTGTGTGTATTTTAAAGAGGACTTTTTTTGTACTTATTTCTTCACGGAAAAGAAAGACAGTTTCACTGAAATAAATTAAAATACCATATTCTGATAACAGAAGTATCATGCGAATATAAATTTTTTAGAGAAAAATATGTCGTTGTTTCCGAGAGAACAAATATGAATATTTGACAGAGAAATATAAAGCTTAAATTCCCGCAAGCACAGTGATGTTCGTTGCCAAGGTAACGTCATTTCAGTGATGTGTTAAATGTATACCACATACACAAGGGCTGTGTCATTTTACTGTCATGCGTGGTTTTACTATCCTTATTTGTCAGCCCCGTTTTAAAACGCAATTATACACAGGAAGTTATACAATAGTCAATATAATATGTATATAACTACCTATTAATATACTAGCTCAGGAATTACTTCTTGCTTGATTTCGATATTAGTTGCTGTTTAGATAAACAATGGACAGTACTGTAAAATTACTGTATACTCTATTGCAATTTTATTCTAAGATATATATATATATATATATATATATATATATATATATATATATAAAGTAAAAATTATGCACGTCACAAGCAATGGTATATGAAATACAAAGAAATGTTCATCTGGAACTTTTCTACTTGCTAAAATACAGGGTTATTCAGAAAGAAGGATCAGACTTCAAACATTTATTTCTTCCCAACTACAAAACATAAACATAATTCCAACGTTCTTGTAAAGTGAAAAGTTCAAATTTTACTATTTTATGCATTGAGTATGAATGCCATGTGTTAAAAGTCCAAGCGCGAAAGGCCCAGAAGGCCCTTGGCCTATCAGCCGCCTGCTGACCTCACAACCACATGTGTTAATCACAGAGATAGTCGATCATCTAGCCAGTATAGGGGTGACATGTGGTCAGCATGTCGGTCCCCCAACCGCTATAGCTGGTCTTCTGAAGCTAGAGTTGCTACTTATTGTAGCTATCCAAATACCCCACGATGCTGAGGGGGGGGCACCGGTCCCATACTGGTCGAAATTCCATGAGAACATTTTCTTCCCCCATGGGGACTCGAACCAGTGCAAGTCCCGTAGCTCTGGCCAAGGCTTCTTGCCTTAACCACTCAGCTACGGCGCGGAACAGCACCATGTGTTACATGACAAATATCAAAACTGTGGTTCATTTCTTGCCACACACGTATCAACTAGTCTCTGGTTATCGAACTCATACCTTCAACAATTGGATGTCACAGATTTTCAAGAGTATCGGGCACAGGAGGGATAAAAACACGGTCGTATACGTAACCCCACAGATAAAAATCACACGGTGTTAGGTCGGGTGACCTGGGAGAGCGCCGATAATGAAGTGGATCTTCTGCTCCTCCTCTTCCAATCCAACGTCCTGTTGTGTCGCCATTTTAATAAAAAGAAACAACTTGACAAGCAACAGCACCCATGCAGCCGTGATCAAAACTTCAAACTTTTTTCTATCCAGGAGCGTTGGAATTGAATTTATATTTTTTGTAGTTTGGAAGAAATAAACGTTTGAATTAAATTATTTTCAGTCTGATCATTTTACCTCAATATTAATGTTGATTTGTTTTTGGACATGTTTCAAAACAATTCTGTTTTATCGCCAGCTTTTGCAGACTGGTTAGATTTATGTTGCACACCCAGGATGTCGATGTCAGCTCCATCCTGTGGTTGGCCAAAGAACCTCCAAATAAGTTCACGCTCCGCCGGTATTTCAAAATTCATAACTCTGTATTTGTTGTTCTGAATATAGATTTTTTCCCAAATAGCTCTTTTGTATTTTCTAACTGTTTTAATAATTTAGTGTCCGAATTTATGTTAAGTTTTTCAGACCAAACATGAGCAGCAACCGCAGATTTTTCTGTTTCCCCATTTTTAATATTTCTTATGTGTTCTTTGGTTCTAATTTTTAGGATTCTTTGTTTTGTTTTTCCTATATATATCTTTTCACAACCCATGCATTCAAATTGATATATTCCTGATTTTTTATTTTTATCAGTTTTTTCACTTTTGTTGGTTTTTATTAGTTAATTTAAACTGTAGTTATTTTTCGGTGCTAATTTAATATTAAACTTCTCAAATATATTTTGGAATTTATTTTGTGCCCAAGGACGATATGTGAATTTGCTATATTTTTCATAGGTGGTTTTTCTTTTTCAAGAGTATTTCTGTTGATCATATTTATCAAATGTTGGAAGTCTGTTCCTTGTTTCTGAATAGTCGTATATTTTAAGTTACATTATCAAATGATACGTTGTGTATGGCTACATATTGGATATATGATTCGAAGATTTATAAGTTTCCGTAAGATTTTGCGACTGATGTGGTGAATTTCGATATTCAAAAATATTTTTTTCTACTTCATATCGAGGTAGATACAGCCGATATCTAAGTCAATAAGGACAATGATAACATGAGGACTAGAACCATCAGAGGTAGTAGTAATTAACAATGACTATTTAACTCATACCCCAATTGGGAGTTAATGACCAACCACATTTCAATGAATTTTGTTATGCAACCTCACTCTTTTCCGAATTCCCTTAACTACCTCCTTCTTTTGTGATAACAAAAGCTCCTCTTTTTTTAATATTCTGAACATATCAGAGCATTATTTCGCAGTGACTGACTTCCCAACAAAGCCGACCGGTTTGAATGTACAAAATGGCAGACACAAGATTTGGCTGCGCTTCAAATGAATATATAGACGAAACAATCCAGAAATCTAAGCGTCAAACACTCAAGGTATTAGGAAATATAGAGCCAGTTAGAAAGATTTTGTCAACAACTAATGATTTTACTGAGTTGTTTACTAAAAACATAACCTACATTGTTCGTTATAATATACAGTTCGATGTTTTTCATTTTTTTATACCAGGGTGTATTCTCGCAATATTGTTATTCTATTTGAAGTTGCCCGCGCTAGATGTCAATAAATAATGTTATAGATCAACTTGCACTGAATAAACAAATGAAAGATATTAAAATATATATGCAGTCAATATGCCCATTTCACCAATTAATGTTTTAAAATGGTTAGACCATTTTAAAACATTAATTGGTGAAATGGGCATATTGACTGCATATATATTTTAATATTTTATCACCAAGAAGATCACTTGTGTATTAAATGAAAGATAACCACACAATCCTGATATATTTGTTTTCAAACAATGCCGTTTACATTAAATATATAAATATTTTTAAAATTACTATATTTAAATAATGGTATTTGAGTAAACAGCTTAATTGTGTTCGTTAAATAGTCCTAACAAATGTCACTTTTGATTTCAAAATGCTCTAGATAAATTCACTCGTGACCTCGTAAATTTATTGAAGATTTGGAAGTAACTCGTCACATTATTTATGCCAGTAATATCAGTAAATGCAACAGGAATGCAGAGTAGAGTGATAATAGTGATTGTAATGTTAATAGTAGTAACAGTAGTAATATTATTATTATTATGGTTTATTGTTACTGGTATTGATAAGGTTATAAGGCTTTCTCTTCCACTCAACCAGCAAAAAATATTAAATACAGAAACTATTTAACAGGATCATAACACACACACACACACACACATATATATATATATATATATATATATATATATATATATATGAATAAGAAAGCTTTCTTGGGTTTTAAGCGAATTGGATTCAAGTTCGGCCTCTGGCCACTGACTCCGACGTTTTGGCATGATCCCACATGCCATTATCAAGGAATGATAAGTTTGAGTCACAGGTTTAGGTCTTATATCCATCCATAGTAATTCTGCCCGAAGGCAGGTCCTTCACTGCAATCATAGCATTTTCATGCAATGCTTGCAGCTTTACTAGGGAATTGTGTAGGTGTGGTAGCTTCCCGTTGCTTTCCACACCGGTGAAGGATGATGATGATAATGATAATGGTAAGGATGATAAAGATAAGGATGATGGCCATATGATTTCGGTGACCGTTTGGGACTTTAAGTTTTTCTAACATTTGTCTTACAGGTGAGGAAAAACGCCGATAAAAACCTCACCCAGAAAAACTGCCCCGACCGGGGATGGAACCCGGGCCCACTGCGTGACAAGGCAGCACGCTGCCTCGAGACCACAGCGGTAGACAGGTCTTATATAATTAAACAAATAGAGTTTTCGCTGTGGTCCGTTTCCGAAGCCGTACACCCATCTAAGATTAGTTCTTATGTAGTTAAACACCTTCAGTTTTCAGTGTGGTCCGTTTCGGAAACAGACCGTTTCCGAAGCCGTACACCCATCTAAGGTTTAGTTCTTATGTAGTTAAACCTTGGATGGGTGTACGGCTTCGGAAACGGACCGCACTGAAAACACTAAGTGTTTAACTACATAAGAACTAAACCTTGGATGGGTGTACGGCTTCGGAAACGGACCACACTGAAAACTGAAGTGTTTAACTACATAAGAACTAAACCTTGGATGGCTGTACGTCTTCGGAAACGTACAACAGCGAAAACTGTATTTGTTTAATTATATAAGACCTAAACCTGTGACTCGAACTTATCATTCCTTGATAAAGACATGTGGGATCATGCCGAAACGTCGGAGTCAGTGGCCAGAGGCCGAACTTGAATTCAAGACGCGAAAACCCCAAGACAACTTTCTTAATCATAGTTATATCCGCTAAAATCTGCAATATAACACACACACACACACACACACACACACATATATATATATATATATATATATATATATATATATATATGTCAGTTGGAACGACTTCCCGCTACCTCTTGTGTGAATTGAGAGTACTACATATATATAAAAATGTATGTTTGTGTTGAAACACTTGAGTAGCTCAGTTGGTTAGAGCGCTAAACGTACAGAGTTTAGAGACTCGGGTTCAAATCCCGACTCAATCATTCATTTTTCATTTCATATCATATTTGCCTTCATTACCAAATGTCAAACATATAGTTATAACATCTAAATGTACAAGCGTTACTGCTATGAATTAAATATTCTCTTTAAAAATTTGCTTACCTGTTATGGTGGCCACTAGATGTCAGTTGGAACGACTTCCCGCTACCTCTTGTGTGAATTGAGAATACTACATATATAAGAAAAATGCATGTTTGTTTCGAGATGTTTCAGTAGTTTAGTTGGTTAGAGCGCTAAACGTACAGAGTTTAGAGACTCGGGTTCAAATCCCGACTCAAGCATTAATTTTTCTTTTCATATTATATATATATATATATATATATATATATATATGTGTGTGTGTGTGTGTGTTTGTGTGTGTGTGTACAAAATCATAAGGAGAAATGTGTATACTGATGAAACTACAACAATGATGAATCGAGTCAATATTATTAGATTATAAAAAAATCATTGTAGTAGCTACGCCAGTAACAGCAGTACCAGTAGTACTAATGCTATTATTAGAGGTAAAGATAGTAGTAGTAACAAGTTCATATGTAACATTTATTCACACAGCTTATTTTCTTTTCTGAATTTTAAGTGTAATTTTAGAACACAAAATTTGATTACAGTAATAATAATAATAACACTAATAATAATAATAATACTAATAATAATAATAATAATCTTCTACTACAAGGGTTAGGCTATGCAGCCTGTTCCGGCGAAGTTAAAAGTGGAGTCCATCTTCTACGTGGTCGGCCAACATCTCTTGTTCCTCTGGGATTATACAGGAAGGTTCTTTTTGGTATTCTTTCGTTGTTCATTAAGTGTTTGGTCCATTTGTTATTATTTTCGCTGATTTTATCTTCAATTTTATATATATTTAATTCTTCTCGTAAGGTTTCATTCCTTATTCTATCCGCTCTTGTGCATACTTTCACATTACGTAAAAACAGCATTTCCGCAGTCTGTATCCTGCTTTTATCCCTTGATTTCATTATCCAAAGTTTCACTTCCATACAATAACATAGGAACAGCCATTGTTTTATATAATTTAAGTTTCATATCTTTCCTTGAAGAAGAAGAAGAAGATAATAATACTAATCTTCTTCTTCTTCTTCTTCACTTCACGGGCTAGGCAAATTGCCTGTTCTGCCTCACAGTTGTTCTGTCCATCTTTTCACTGGCCTTCCTACATTCCTTGACCATTTTGGCTTGTAGTTGAATGCTGCTCTTGGTAATCTTGATACATTCATTCTTTCCACGTGTGTAAATCATTTATTTCTATATTCTGTGATTTTCTCATCCAGTGGATATATATTTAACTCTGTTCTTATATCTTCATTCCTTATCCGATCCAATCTTGTGCAACCGTTTGTTCTTCTAAGGAAGTTCATTTCTGCGCTTTGTTTTCTACTTTGCAATTTTTTGATCATTACCCAAGTTTCGCTCCCATAAAGTAATGCAGGAATTGCCAAAGTTTTATTAAACTTCAATCTACTATCTCTTCTTGTTTTATTCTTTAATGTTTTATGTATGGTTCCGCATATCATTTAAATTTCGACAGTTTCATTTGTATGTCCCTTTCAGTTTTGTGTTTATAGTAAAATTACAACCCAAATTATTAAAATGTGTTACTTGTTCCAGAGGTTTGTTGTCTATTACGATTTTTGATCTTATATGATCGTTTCCCCAAAATGCCATTATTTTTGCTTTTTCTTTTGATATTTTGAAATTATATTCTTATATAATAATAATAATAATAATAATAATAATAATAATAACAATAATAGTATTAGTAGTAGTAGTAGTAGTAAACAAAATCACTATTCGGTACAGTAGGAAAATGCGTATAACTTAATACAAATTTTCAAATCTATGGCAGTCACCAACTTAAGCTTTCAATATGAGTCGTGACATTAACAGAAACAAAAATTTAAGGATTGAAGTAAAACGAATGACATTCCTATTACAAATAACTGACTACGTCCTAAAGTCTACAATAGACGGAGATCCATGTCGTATTGTGACAGAAAACTACTCATTGAAACAACATATCACGATAGGCGCGACAAATGACTATATACATCACAATTTCTTTTAGTTACAGTGTGTTCTACAATAACTGCAATGTTTACAAAGAATATAAAGAGGCAAAGAAAAATCGGTTTTGTGCACGAACCTGTCTGTATATGGGAAATTTGAGAAAATCATGAATATTCAGCAGTTATTTACTGAACAAATCTTTTTCCTAAAACAGTACACTCTATTTTACAGTCATTGAAGTGTCAGACGTAGGCCTATAACATATATATATATATATATATATATATATATTCTGATCATTTTATCTGATGATGGCAAGCTTCAAGAGGTGTTAAATATAAAACTGGTACCTGGTAAGTCAGTCGCCCTGAACTAAATTATTAAATAGTTTTAATATGTAGGCCTTTCAAAAACACTGTTTCGTCTTCTGCATTTTAACTGGTACTGATGGAACTGATGTTATTGTACAACCTGTACAACCTGTACAACAACATCAGTTCCATCAGTACCAGTTAAAATGCAGAAGATGAAACAGTGTTTTTGAAAGGCCTCCATATTAAAACTATTTAATAATTTAGTTGAGGGCGACTGACTTACCAGGTACCAGTTTTGTATTTAATATCTTATTACATAACGTCAACTGTGCTTTAATATGAATTTTAAAAGTGTTGAAACTTTTAAGAGAGCATTTATCTACTTCTTTGATTTTCACAGCTGGTTTCTTCGGATCCAATTCATAATTGAGATAGGGACGGAATATAACAAAATAAAAATAGTAATAATAGGAATAATAATGAAAATAGTAGTTATAATAATAATTTTATTTATTTATTTATATACAAAATGTTAATGTTTACACATCTTTCTGTGCCTAAAACTTTATTTTTCTTCTCCACTCGTCTCTCTCCATCCAATCCATGTCCTCCAGTCCTCTTGCTCTCATTCCAGTTCTTATTTCCTGCATACACTATAATAAAAATAAAAATAATAATATATAGATAATACTTATAATAAATTAATTAAGAGTGAAAGTAAAGAGTAAATTAATTAAGAGTGAATATTAAAATTAATTATAAGCCAATGAGATATCAGGAGTATGTAAAGTATATTACGTCACAACCATTACAGATTTTGGCAGACTATTAATACTGAGCCTGTTGTGTCTTCTTCCTATCTATAATAGTCACAGATGATATCCTCCTCAAGTCCAAGAGAGAGGAGTTTTCTCGGATCTAGTAAATCTAAATAATGTCATGTAGAAGGGTGAAATGAAACGCCTATTATTGAAAATTTGTATATAGAGGTTGCCAGCTGATCATGTAAGTAGCAACTTTCACAGGCAAATAAATATAATTTGAAGAACATTAATGCCATGAGAATATGAAAAAGTAGGGAAGTCAACATTTAGCAAGGAAAACGGGAGAGACCCCGAAAAAAACTTTCCCTGATTTCGATTTGCAGAACATGAACTACATATGGAGAGCTTGAGACGAAAACTCGAGACCAGATATGAAGGACTAATGTCTAAAACTTGCGCTAGGAGTCACCTCGAATCTAGCGCATTTTAGTAGTAACGAAACACCCTATACATTTCTTTAATAATGCGGATACTAAATATATACAGGGTGTAACATAACTCAACGGCAAAATTTCAGGAATGAGTTCCTCATATGGAGAGAATAAAAAAGTGTTATGTAAAATTGTATACTTTCACGGCAGGTATTTTGATCATATATTTTATGTCTTTCGGGCTAAATGGCCGTGGTCTGGTTTTATTAAAACTCGACGTTTCGCCTACTTCTGCGGTAGACAACCTCAGGAGATTCTGCGTGTTCTTTGACTTCTTAACTCTGGCTGCCAGTCTGCAGCCGACATTTGAAGAGTTAAGAAGTCAACGAACACGCAGAATCTCCTGAGGATCTATATCGCAGTAGTAGACGAAACGTCGAGTTTTAATATAACCAGACCACGGCCATTTAGCCCGAAAGACATAAAATACATGAATAAAAGTGTATTACAACATGGGTCAGGAAATTGATAATTACAGAGTTATTAGAACTTTTATGAATGTTAGGTTATTATGGTTTACAGTAGTTATTGACAGTCTGTTTTCTGTTGATTGTAGGCTGCTGTCATGTACACAAATGAAGAATATGACTGTATTGTGGCACAAGGAGGTCACGTTGAACATTTAATCTGACAGAACAGAGCGCTCTCAACAGAGCGCTCCAACAAGTCCCTTGCATTTTTGTCGTCATGTACTAACATTTCGAATAACTCTGTAATTATCAATTTCCGGACCCATGTTGTAATAAACTTTTTTATTCTCTCCATATGAGGAACTCATTCTTGAAATTTTGCTGTTGAGTTATGTTACACCCCATATATATATATATATATATATATATATATATATTATTTACAGCCGATTACTCGTAACGATAGACAAAGCACATGGAATAAATTCTACAAAAATAAATTAAAATTTAGTCCATTAAAATAAATATCCTAAAGAAAATAAGCATATCCTAGTTAATTTCATTTTAGGTATGTTAAAATGTAATGTTATTAAGTATTTTCATACCTCAAAACAATGTAAATAGTAAGATTAAAAATTATCTGAGAAATGGTAGCCGATAAGACGAGAGTAAAGTCGAGTTCAAAATAAAAATCTCATGAATCCCAGTTCATTGTTCAACATTAAGATTCTAGTTTAAGGAGAATTGAACAAAAGACGAACAGAAGAAGCGGAAATGAGATTTCTGAGGTCTTTGCTGAGAGTAACTTTTAATAAATGTTGTAAGAAAATAATAGGGATGAAAAATAGTTCTGGTGGAATAAACTAGTGATTATGAAAGTTAATTTAAGATGACGTGTGAAGAGGGCTTTCTTGGGTTTCTATTATAACTGGAATTTTATCATTTATTCGTCTTAAAAAACAGTAAATGTAATACGCCACAACATCTTTAGCGTTATGCAAATGTTTCTTTCGTACCGAAACCATATGATATTTTAACATATTCGTAGAATAAAAATTGTTAAAATCTTACATGGATTATAACTTGCTCTCTTACTATATGAGACGAGAAACGATTGCGAGTGTTTGACAATAAAGAGGTTAGTAACATTTTTGAACCAAAAGTGACAATCTAACATTTGAATAGGTCCACCGCTGTGGTCTCGAGGTAGCGTGATGCCTTGCCCCGGTCGGTTGTTTTTCGGAGTTTATCCTCAGGAAACTTTAAGACCCAAACGGTCCCCTAACACCATCTGGCCATCATTATCATCAATATCATATTCGCCTAATTAGATTGGGTTTAGTTTGAAGCGTCTCCTGGCGCATCATTACCATCATCATCAACTCATATCATCGGGGCAGCGTAACCCCTCCTTCCAGGCGCCTTAACCTCAGAAATGCGTTGCAAGTACGCTACGCCAAGAGAGAACACCAGAAGTGTCGAAACGACAACCTGGGGCATTGGGAAATAAATTGAATGCAGGAAATTATAATAAAAGTGTGCTGTTTGAACTTTATGGGAAACCTAATTTAATAAGAAGTATGCGTAGTAAACTACGACAGGCAGTACATGTTGCACGAATGGAGAATGGAAGAGAGACAAGGAAATGTCCTGTAGGGAAACCAGAAGCAAAAACATCCAATAGCTAGGTGAATAATGAGGTGGGAGTTTGAATTTAACCTTAATTCCTCTTTTATCTTTTAACTTTAATTTTATCCCAAGCGTGTTGGAAATTAAAGTTATTGTTCATTTTGTAGTTGGGTTTTCTAATAAAGCGTGTTGTTTTAGTTTTTTAAAAAGAATTACTTATTATTGTGAAAATGATAATAAATAATATTAAAATGTGATTATATTCTAAAATGAAACGTTTCCTTCAACATTGAACATCGAAATCTGTATTGCACATTTTGTTTGTTTACTGTACTTTAAAAAGTTTTTTGGCAGTTGAATGTTGAGACAGTTACACGTTTGTAACCGCAAGTCTATTATAATACATTTAAACGCTTTATACGGATTTAAGAACGCAATATTTATATTCCCCTACAACAAAAACTTCTAATTCAAATTCCGGATAGAATAACTTCCTTTTTAGCAATTATGTATTTTACGTTTGTTTATTAAAACGGTTAATTAATCCTTCTCTGCATTTTCATTATATTACAAACCAGCTAATACCCGGCGTGCGCTGCTACGCCTAAATAAATAAAATAAATGTGATTTTATGTTTAGTTGAATAAGTACAAGGAAAAATAATTATAAATTTATATCTTTAGATACCCCGTGCTTATTACCCGGCGTTTTCCGGGAATCTACTTATCCCAATCTTCTTGACATAAGTGAGTTGAGATACGAAAATAAATGTGTTTTATGTGTAGTTAAATAAGTAAAAGGAAAAATTTATATCGTAATTATTTTTAGATACCCTGTGATGTTTACGCGGCATTGTCCGGGAATTTACTCATCCCGATATTCTTGCCATAAATGAGCTGAAAGACAAAAATCAACGTACTTCTTATGGTTAGTTGAATAAGTAAAATAAAAAAATAATTATATATATATATATATATATACACACACACATAAATATACATATACAAGTTTTCCACTACAAAGGGCGATTTGCAGCAGTTGAGTATCACAACTCTTTTATAGCCTATGTTTATCCCGGAAATCTACTGAACATTTTGTAAAAAGCCCCATAGCAATCGGATCAACAGTATGGCCGCGCATAAAGTACGAACAAACAAACAAACATTCATCATCATCATCATCTGCATTCATGGATTAGGTCTGTTGACCCGTTCCGACTTCAGCCCATCTCTTTCTAGGTCTGACCACATCTCGGGTGCCTTTAGGTTTGTATTTTGTTATTTGTTTTGGATATCCATCTTCATTCACTCTGTCTATATGTTGCTTCCATTTTTGTCTATATGTATCTATTTGATCAGTTATTGCAAATATTTCAAGTTCCTCTCTTATTTCTGTGTTCTTGATTCTGTCTTCCTTAGTGCACCCTTTAACAGATCTCAAAAATTTCAACAAACAAACATTCATTTTTATATATTAGATAATGTATGTGTTTATAATCTGTTATTTTGTCAACCCACCCTCTATGGAGAGGACGTTTTATAAGGTAATTAGACTTTCACTGTTATAAATCTTAATTAAACAGAAACTGTGTCATAAGTAGTCTAAGGTTGATTATTTAAAACATAGTTGTATTTGAAATGATTTTTTACAAGAATTTAAACTACTCTTCAATGTGAACACCATCAGATTCTTTGGTCTTGATACATCGTTCATCGTGGTTTACTATTCCGTGACGGTATCAGTTTCTGGTTTTCAATCCGGAGAGTTCATTTAGACCCACTTCCACGGCCTTAATATTTTTAATGATTTCGAAATTTCATGTAAGAAATGGGTCATAGATCGAAACAGATGGCAATTTCAAATCGCAAGTTCAGGGATATACACTAGATGTGGCAATAGTTCTATTCCTCAATTTCCGAATTTTGTCATGGTTGTCCATGCTATAGTGAGCCGATCGTGTTTAACCCGCGACCAAGATAATTTCATTAATTCGTTCCAGTTTTTGAGAATAAATAAACGCATCGACTTCTCGTCCATTTGAAAGAAACACCCAGTGAATCACATCTTTAATCTGGATACACACAAAACATACCTTAAAACAGACAATATTTGAGAGACAGCATAATAATAATAATAATAATAATAATAATAATCAATGGCTAATGTTTCAATAAATTCTTCTTAAATTTTCTGATGGCTTCCTTTTTACCTCTTTAATAACATGTCAATATTTGTTCCAGATTATTAAAAAAATCATATTTTTGAATGTGGTTTATTGTCGAATTGTTACCAGTATGTTTCTTTAATTTTATTCTGAAGTAAAAAATTGGTAAAGAGAAACTTACAATTTTTAATTAAGCTGAACATATTTAATATAACATCCAAATTTTTGTTCATATAATATATAAAAATGTCAGTAGTTAGAGAAGAATTTCTGGTAGAATGGAAAGGCCCGGGGTCAGGTGTGGTCACGGGTTGACAGTCGCGAGTTCTGGGACACGGACATTCCATTAGACCTCTCATCGACCTAAGATGATGTCATTAGTGTGCGTCACTCTTCAGTTAGCGTTGAAACACAACTGGAGACTTCGCCAAACTTATTTCCATTATTTTTTTACATACCGGTACCTGTTTTTTTTTTTCTATCCTGGAACTGGATTATTACAGTGCTATCGTCCTCCTAACATTCCGTTTTCAATTTGAAACTTAATCATTTGAAAATGTTCATTACCTGAGGACAATTTCACGATTTCATGAATATATAACTTTTCTCACTCTATTTAAAGTAACCGAGTTGTAATTATTTAGTCAAAGCTGGATTCTTTCTAAAATGTAGTATCTCAATATTTCCCTATGATACACACTTCTTCCGTTAATTATGTCAATTAAATTTATGATTTAGTATTTTGTTGAGAAAAGTTAACCTAGATATACTGGACAGTTTTTTTTTAAATTTTAATTCACAAATTTACCAGTCATTTTGAGTAGAGTGAAAATAATGTATGCAATATAACATTGATGTTATTCCTTCACATTTTTCTAATATTGGCATCATTTTAATTTCGGTAGAAAGGTTCATTCGGGTACATTTATACATAAAAATAGGTGCCGGTAATATATTTTTCTATCTATCTCTATCTCTCTCTCTTTCTCTCTCTCTCTCTCTCTCTCTCTCTCTCTCTCTCTCTCTCTCTCTCTCTCTCTCTCTTTCCTATATTCTTATATATTCATTTATCATAAGTAATGCCACGAGTAATTTCCAATTTATCTAGAAAATCTGGAAATCAAGAGTGGCATTTGTTAGGACTATTTAACGAACAAAATTAAGCTGTTTACTCACAGATCATTATTTAACTATAGTTATTTTAAAATATTTATATATTTAATGTAAACGGTGATGTTTGAAAACTAATGACAAAACGATTGGTACGCTTCATTTTCTTCATTTGTTCGATCACTACACACCAGATCATAATATTATTTATTGCCAAAAGATCACAATGTTGTGCGAATGCACCCTAGTGGTGAAATTTAGAACCAACGTTATAGGTATTTATTAATTTCTGATGTCCTATGATGTAAATATGTTAATTATATTTTTCTGCGTAATTTCCTGAAAAATAATTCGTTTAAGAAAGTGCAAACAGTGTTTTTATTTTTTTTGGTGGTATAATCAATTGTTACAAATGTTTTTATATTATCTCTCGTAAGCGCTATGTGTTGACATTCATGCACTATAATACAATCTGTTAGCCGTATTTCTTAGAGAGCCAGTCACTGCAAAATAATGCTATGACCTATTCAGAATGTTAAAAGGAGATGCTTTCTTTATTATGATAAATTTTAGTGGGTAAATTTTAGACGAAACACGACTGTGATTGGTTGTAAATAAAAAATCATTGAAATGTGATTGGTCATTGACTCCCATTTGGAGCATGAGTTAAATAGTCACTATAAAGAATCTGTCATTTAACTCCCAATTCCTTTTCATCGTACGATTAGAAAGTACCTATGACCTAAAAAAAAACAAAACATATAATAACACATTCAAACCGTAAATAGAGTGCTTGACAATTAAAAAAGACAACTTCTCTATAGCCTATAATAAAAACGATTATAGTAAACAATATTAAAGTTTTCAAAGTCAATAATATGATTTTTTAAATTTTTTATAGTTTTAATTCCACCTTCTAAATACATTCAATTCATCGTGTGTATGTATTTTTTTTTTTCGTTCAGGTTATATTTTTCTTGTGGTGTTTGGAATTAAAACTTCTCTCAAATCAAGTAAAAAGTAAAGAATATTATTCTTCAAACTAATAATTCACCTGAAAGTTGTGATGTCTGTGGAGACTTTATTGAATTGATCACTCATTCAGGTCAGGGCCTCCATATCCTTGTATAGTAACAAAATCATGTGTCTGATCCACTGTTTACAATCACTCATCTGACAGAATCGCACCACCGCAAGTTCCGGGTGGTGTGTGGCATATTAGAAGTATAAATAAAGTGAGAGTTTAATCTGAGATAAGTAAGAAAATGAAGAATAAATAATTAAGATTATTAACTTTCGTAATCTTTTTTTTTTAATTATTTCCAACTAACATACTCTATAGTATTTTCCCCTGAAGCCTTTTTTTGCACTAAAATTTTGATGTTAGAAATCGCGTGTGGAATAAGAAATGAACTGGCGAGATGAGTTATAGCCTAGTAAAATGATTTAAGTATTTGTAAGGAATTCTGACTGCATATTTCCGGCCTTAGTTCTATCTTGATCTTTAGATAATTATAACCAATATTTCAAAACTTATGAAACAAGAATTATATGCAAGCAGACGTGTGCTTTTTAATCACTGATTCAACAACGCTATCAAGTAACTGTTGAATAAACATAGAACCTGCATGATTCTAAACCGACGAACTTGAAAACAATGTCGAAATCAGTGTTGAATTTTGAAGGCAGTCTGCTATGAGAAGTAGCTAGTGCATACATATCTGAATACATTATTTTCTTATATTTCCAATTGTCTTATATTTATATCATTTGTATAATTCTCCTGATTTCATAACACCAATAAACATTTCAGTCCCGCGTTGTAGCCAAGTGGTTAAGGCAGGGGGAAGAAATGTTCTCATGTTATTTCGGCCAGTATGGGACCGGTGCCCACCCAGCATCGTGAGGCATTTGGGTAGCTACAAGAAGTAGCGGTTCCAGGTTGAAAAAAACGAGCTATAACGGCTGGGGAACTCGACATAATGACCACATATCACCCCTGCTCTGGCTAGATGATCATCTACCTCTGTGATTGACACATGTGGATGTGAAGCCAGCAGCCGGATTGTAGGCTAAGAGCCTTCTAGGCCTGTCGCGCCATGGAATGGAATGAAAAAAATACAAGATTGCGATGAGCGAGACACGTACACAGAATGACTAAATATGAGATATCCAAGAAAATCACGGAATGTAAATTTGAAGGAAAAAATAATGAGGGACGACCGACACTTCGTTGGATCTGAGGGAGCTGAGAATTGAAGAATGGTGGCTAATTGCTAGAGACAACCATGACTGAAAGATAGTTGAGAGGGACGTCAGGACTCGTATCGAGTTATAGTGTTGCTGCGGTTGCTGATGATGATTATATTTCCAAAGTGTAGCATTTTTCTGGCACAAACGAGTGAAGAAAATTAACATCACAATATGTTCGGATTAGATTTCAGGTCCTAATCCTCCTCCTGGATTTAGCTAACTTCCCAACGCCTCTTGGGTCTGCCAATATTTTTTCTTCCTTCAGGATGTTTGCAGTATTCTAACAGGGGGCATTCTGGTTACATGGCCATATCAACAACTGTATGCATCAAGCATTGTGGTTATGTTTTGTACTATAGTTTGTTACGAATATTTGTTTATCTGATGATTACCTTTGCTGGTCTTCTCATCTGTAGTAATGTGTGATCTTAGTAATGTGTGAGTCTCTTATGTATGTCAGTGTTTCAGACCTAAGTTAGTGTTGGCAGGATCAGTGGTTTTTTAAATTTTAAATCAGTTTTCGTTCTAATTTATTCCGACGTGTACTTTTAGTTTGTTAATAGGCCTACATTGTTCTTATTTTGCCAAAATATTTAGACAAATTATGAGAGAGGTTGAAGTCTAAATATCCAAACGAGATTATTTATTCTAATAAATTGTGTAGAATTTGAAGTAATTCTACGCATTGCACGGTTTGAATTTTTGCGGCAGTGAGACTCTCAATTCACGCCTTATAAGGTATAAGGAATTCATGAATTGTGTATCGCGGGGCTTGAGGTGCCTGCAACTAGTTCTGCAGATATATGTAGTCACATTGCGTTCCGGGGAAATCGGCATCTTGAGGTTTTGATTCGGGAAATGTATATTTCTCGAAGGCTCGAGATTTCCAGCAAAGACCGGTTTTCGAGAACGTTCGACCCTCGCATGCATAAAGGAATCCGAGTGGCTCTAGCAAACTAACAGTGAGATGTGATTGGCGACATGAGTAGCGAAATGGAGATCTGGGAAAATGAGTTAGACATTTTTGTTGGAAGTGTATCTCCGTGTGTCAAGAATGGGACTTACAGGTTTAATACTGTGTTGCATCAAGGAATTGAAAAAAGTAATTATAAAAATGCGATTTTAAATAAAATTAACATAGTATGAAGAATATGAACAATTTAAATTTAAATCAGTGTATAGTTATTTTAAGAAACTGTCAGAATTTTATTAAAAAAATCTAAAATTATAGTTAAGTAGGATTAATATAAAATTATAGAATATTCACCTAAAAGGTCCGTCTCCTCAACTTAATTAATCATTTATAGCGCTTTTGGGACTTATCCCATCATCGGCAGGATTCAAAACTTGAATCCTGCCGATGATGGGACAAGTCCCGAAAGCGCTATAAATGATTAATTAAGTTGAAGAGACGGACCTTTCAGGTGAATATTCTATAATTTTATATTAATTTTGAATAAACCTCAACGGAACACATCATGAATATTATAAAAGTTAGTTAAGTAGGAGAGAATAACTTTCTGATTCCTGCTTACTTAAAAGTGTCGGACTTCAGTGAAAATAAATGTATAACCGTACTTATTTTAATGTTGTTTAACTTCACACCAATTTAATTAATAAGTACATATTTATTTTTCCATTGCTTTATTAAAATTATTAAACAAGTTAAATACTAATGAATTTTATGTGAATACATTGTCAATTTAAGGGTTAATTCAATTGTATGAGATACATTGCTGGGAACAAAACATGGCGATTCCTAGTAAATATTTAATTTCAGATTACTTATAAACTCCCATCTGTAGTGGTAGGATTTCGAGGATTTTTTGGAGAATACTATCGTCTGTGTATTTTAATATCATATAGGCCTGCTGAGTTTCTTTGTCATCATCAGCTTCAAGGGTTTGAGCTTAAGGTAAGTTTCGATCTCATATTATAATTGGCCTTCCTACATTTCTTCGTCCTAGTGATTTGTAATGAGTCTGTTTCGGAATTCTGTTGTTTTTCATTCAATTAATGTGCTCCATCCATTCATCTCTGTATTGTGAAATTCTATCTAATTGTTCTTCGAATATATTTAGTTTTGTTTGTATATTTTCATTTCGTTTTATATCACTTATTGTATAGCCAGCCACACTCCTCAAAAACATCATTTCTAAAGTATATTTTCTTCGTTCATGGTTTTGAGTTTCTTTGTGAAACATCGAAAACTAGAGCGATTTTTAATTTTTGCCTAATGACCCGATTTGTCTGGCTAAATAGTTCGACCTGATTTTTTTTTAAATTAATTGCTATATACCAGGTTTGATTCCCGTGAAAGAAAAATTGCTCCGCTAGAGCGTTAAAGGAAACACACACACACACCCAACCACCCACCCACACACACACACACACACACACACACATATATATATATATATATATATACATATATTTAGTCAAAGTAATTTATGGTGTTTACTGGATAAGGTTGGTATAGGTCTCTAATGTTTTAAAAATAGTATATTCATGAGAAAATCTCATTAGCTTAATTCCTTCGGAATTCGCTCAAACAGGAAACCGTAATTATCATTGCTATATCCTTATTGTTTAATATCGTATTTTCAAATAATAAAGTAGTCATTTGCGGATTTATATAACTAAATAACTAATTAACTCACTGAACCTGTAGGTTCATGGCCACGCGGACATAACCTCTCTATACATCCCTATCCTGAGCGAATGTTTTCCAATTATTTCCTGTATAAACTACTTCCCTCAAATCACAGTTAATGTTATTTTCCCACCTCATTCTTGGTCCACCAACTGGGTGTTTTCCCTCTGGTGTCCCTACATGAAGCTTCCATGCACGTATTTCATCCCCCGTTCGTGCCATATGTCCTGCCCATCGCAGTCTGCGAGATTTAATTGTTCTTATTATATCTGGCTTCCTATAAAGACCATGTAGTTCAGTGTTAAGTAGTTTTTCTCCATTCACCTCTCTATTTATCTCTATTTGGTCCTAAAATTTTCCTAGGAACTTTATTCTCACCATGATCACCATTATACTACATTTACGAATTTAGGGCATTTATTGTTCTGTTTCGGCCTCAAGAGAAACACCATCCAAAGTCTTTTGAGTGGACGTCCTGGTTTTCTTCTCCCTGCAGGTTGATATCTTAACATTTGTTTGGGTATCCTGTGATCTTCTATTCGATGAACATGTTGCATCCGTCTTGACTTATAATCAGAATGTTGTTTCCTAAAGGTTCCATGTGTAATTTTTCTAAGATGTCTTCATTTTTTGTGTGATCTAGTAGTGTGTATCATGCACTCCTCCGAAGATATATCATTTCAGCAGATCTCTGTACATCCTTCTGTTTCAGTGTCCATACTTCGCTACCATACAAAAGAGTTGGAAGAGCCAGTGTTTTATACATTTTTAATCTTGAATGTTTTTGGAAGAACTGTGGCTTGAAGTTGGCATTTATTAACCCTAAAATCCTTAATTTTTTATATGTTTGCATTTACATCCCTTTCTTTTTCTTACGAGATATTGCATCCTAGATATGTAAAATTATTCACCTGCTCCAAATTTTATTGCCAAGTACAGTTTTACTTCTGACAGGATCTACACATTGAAATGCCATATTTTTTCTTTTCTTTGTAGATATCTTCAATCCATATTCTTCTGTAATTTTATTAAGTTCGTACAGACCTTTCTGCAGATTATCTTCTGAATTTGCAATTATGATTTGGTCATCTGCAAACAATAGGATATTTAATTTTGTATCTTCTGATATTCTTATATGATATATATATATATATATATATATATATATATATATTCTTTTTAACTTTATTCTCAAATACTCATAATCTCATTTCCTCCCTTAAACGCATCCGTATAATATAATAGGTAGCATAATAGTTTTATATATTTTCAGTTTAACGTTTTTTGAATGGAGTTGGGACTCAAGGGTCTCTGCAATGCATATTAACACTCATTTCCAGAATTGAGCCTATGTTTAATTTCTTTGTGCCTCTCATTCCCATTTGTGATTACACAGCTCTACAGAAAAAAATGTTGCCCTGGATATCTCTGCGAATTTATATGTTTGCAAGTAAACAGTTTACGAATATATTCATGAAAGTGCTGAATGTGCTCTAGTTTTTATGATCTTTGCGCATCTTATATTTTAAACAGTAAACGACTTGTTATTAATAAAATTTATGTTTCCAGTCATGATTAGATTTCTGAGCATATTTTCGCGCATACAAACATCACGTGATCCGCACTCTCGCACTCCTCACTCCACATGTGATCACAGTTTTTTTGACAAAATTAAAGTATTCACGACGTGCATCTGGATAGGTTTCCATGTATAAATACATGTGGATACACAAAACACCCTTTCTTCATTTATTTTGGGGATAGTAGAGCAAAGCAACTTCATTGGGAACAATATGTGTGGCCTAAACTCTCGGTAAAGCCAAATTAATAAACATGCCGTTACTAAGAAGAGACAAAATCATACTTACACCATTACATATCAAGTTAGATATGAATATAACAATTCGTCAAAGCGTTGGACAAGGTTGGATAATGTTTCAATACACTTGTAGAAAATTTCCTAAGCTCAGTATGAAAAAGTTAAAATACGGAATATTGGATGATTCTCAAATTTGGCAATTGATGAAGGATGCAAATTTTATCGAAGTTATGACTGTAACTGAAAGTGAAGCTTGGAAGGGTTTTGTATTGGTAGTAGAAAATTTCTTAAGTAACTATAAAGCACCAAATTATAAAGAAATTGTGAAAAAAAAAACATGTTGACAAGCTTCAAGATTCTAGGAGCAAGTATAAGTATAAAGTTATACTTTCTCCACAGTTACCTGGATATATTTCCGGATAATTTAGGAAATTATAGTGACGAACAGGATGAGCGCTTTCACCAGGATCTAAAAGAAGTAAAGGTATATAGATGGGACAGTCACATGAAGGCAGATTACTACTGGTCTTTAAAAAGAGAATGTCCCCTAAAAATTATAGAAGAAAATCTTATAAAAGGCGTTTCACTGAAGTATAACATGGGTTTTCGACATTTTTCTTTCTATTTACGTCGGTGTATAGGCTACTAATTAAAAAAAAACAATTGACATTATAAATATATCTGTTTTTTTTACATTTTCTGATTTTTGTAATGTACAATGAAAATAAAGATAAAAAACAGAGCAAAGCTTCCAAATGATAGTTTCATGCATTGTGAGCATAAATATATCCGAAATTAATCTTATATCAAGGGCAACAAAACAACTGCTGACCAGTGTTATTGTTCCTAGGTATTTGAATTCAGCCACTTCCTCAAACTTTCTCTCATTTGTCACTAGTTGTCCATATAATTTATTTCTATGGGTGATCATATATTTAGTTTCATTGATATATACTTCCAGTCCTAATTTCTTTCAATAGTATGTGCGTGTTGGCCTTTAGTATATCTTCGCTATCGCTCAATAGTACTACATCATCAGCATAAACTATTAGCTTATTAATACCATTGGATAGTAGGACTTCTTCATCCTCTAAAGATTTGATGGCATGCTCTAGTTCAAAGTAAATAGTATAGAGGAGATAGTGTATGCGGATTTATATAAGTATAATAATTTGTAAAACAGCTAATCAAAACTACGAAAATAATTAAAGTTTATTTTATTTTGGGGGGATTATATATAAATCCTTAAATAGTGTTCATTTTGCCACATGCCGTTTTTATTATGACCAACAATTAATGCAGCAGTATAAAAAACATTAAAGTAATAATTAATTAAATGAAGTAGCTGGAAGAATAATTGTTTTCAGTAGATCCCTGTATGTGGCAATGTTATTACTTTTATATAAAATATATTTTTTTAGTACTGAAAAATATATTGAGTAACGAATTTCTCAAACGTTCAGTGATAATACGAATCAACTTAATATTTAGAGGTCAAATGTGAAGATTTTGCAGGTCTTGTAGTAGGTTAACCGCGGCCAGTCTAAAAATTCTACACACTAAATTGTTTCGTTATATCATGAGATAACAGGAAAAAGTGAGGAGTTACTCTGTCATGATTTTAAAATGTTTTATATAATATTAAATTTATTAAATAGTAATTACCGTACCCTCAATTTCATCTCCTATTTTAATTATCTGTTCAAAGGTAAAAGTAAATTAGTATTTGCATGCGAGTGACCATGGCTAACATATCAATTAAAACGAGTATAAGCTTGTTACTAAATATTAACTAATAAAACTCTCACAATGCCAGGAGCTGTATTAATAAATATAAATCAGTACTTTTTTCATTATAGGTGTACATCTATATGACGAAATATATTAATAATACAATTTTGTATATCTTCCATACATCCTTCGTGATGTTGTAATTATACGTTCAAATACACTGGTGTCCAAAAGTTTAGGATAATTTGTAAAACGGAAAATCAAAATGCTTAAAGAGGAGCAAGGAGTAAAAATTATTTATCAAAACGTTTCTCAGTACATTTAGTTTAGTTTACATACTAAATTATAATCTCTCTTCAAACAATGAAAAAATTAATAGCAATTATAAATGAAAATTGCATTGTTGCAGTTAAGCCCTGTTCCATAAATCTTCATTTTTAAAGAGAGTTATGATATAATCAGATGTAGTGTAAGAACAGATTGCAGTAAAATGGCACAAAGACAACATCTGGACCCTCTGCTTCGGGGGTAGAATTATTTGGGCGGCTAGAAAACAGGATAGACACAAACTGAGGTCTCCATAGCACTTAATGTGCCACAAAATGTTATATCTAGGTTATGGCGACGGTTCCAAGAGACCGGAGACGTTAGGCGAAGACCAGTGGGAGGTTCGTCCAAGAGTTACAAATCCTCAGCAGGATCGATATCTTGCGTTAACTGCAAGAAGAAACCGAACAATGTCTGCCAGACAACTGAGTTCAGAACTTGCGGCCGCCTCAGGTATCAGAGTATCCAGACAAACTGTCTATAGAAGACTCAGAGCTGCTGGTCTGTATGCTAGACGGCCTGTAGTGTGCGTCCCACTCACCCTTGATAACAAGAGAGCACGTTTACGGTGGAGTCAGGAACATCGCGACTGGACTCTAAATCAGTGGAGCAGCGTGCTATTTTACAGACGAGTCCAGATACAGCTTGAACTGTGATTCGCTATCGCGTGGACTATCTGGAGGGAGCAAGGAACTCGTTACAATCCCATGAACATCATGGAAAGACATCCATTTGGTGGCGGTGGTCTCCTGGTATGGGGAGGTATAATGATGAATGCACGCACAGAGCTTCACATCTTCGCAGGTGGCACTGTTAATGCTCAGCGGTATAGAGAAGAGATCCTGGAACCTCATGTAAGACTTTTCAGGGGAGCTGTGGGTCCAGAATTCATATTCATGGATGACAATGCCCGACCTCACAGATCACAACTGGTGGATGAGTTTCTTCAGGAGGAAGATATACAGCGTATGGAGTGGCCAGCGAGGTATCCGGATATGAATCCTATAGAGCATGCATGGGGTGCCTTAGGGAGACAAATTGCATCTCGTCAGCCTCCTCCGAGGACACTTCAAGATCTTCACATTGCTCTTCATGAGGAGTGGAATTTGCTGAGCATCGAACTCCTGAACAACCTCATCACTAGCATGCCACGTCGATGTGAGTTTTGTGTAGCTGTCAGGGGTAATCACACCCCATACTAATCATTTGAACCATTGTTGTTCAACTTTTATGTTCGAATTCTGAAATGCAGTTTTCGTTTGTTGTGAAAATGACAAGTGAATGACGTATTCATGCCATTGTTTCTTTCGTGCCATGTTTCTAATTATCTGTGACATACCCTTACCAAATTTTGTATTATTCTGACAAATGCTTTATAATAAGTCGGCAAATGAACTAATTATCCTTAAATTTTGGACACAAGTGTAGTTATGTTTCCTTGGTCTTCAATTATTTTATTTTCTTCTTATGAAGATTGAAGTTATTGTAATTATTGATATGTGCTCCATCAACTGGGATCCCAAGTTCCAATCTTAATGATTCCAGACGGGTATTGATGTTAGGCCATACCGATTTTTCTCGATTTTCTCGGTGTTCTCCCGTTTCATGAAGTTCATCCCACCAGCACTCTCTATTCCCCGTGACCTCCCCTTCACGTCATTTAATGTATCATACATTGATTCATTCATTTCTTATCACCCTTCACCTCTTCTCAAGTTAGGAACGATAGTTAGGTTGGCAACCCAAAGGTGTTAAAAATATTTGGTTTATGGAATCTATTGGGGCTGCCCATGACTCGAGCCTCAACAGTAAAAAAAGTGGGTAGAATGGGGCAACGGAAGAGTTGTAATTCTCCTCACGGCCATGGGTCCAATCCATAAATGGCAGAAATGTCGGTATGGGGCATGAGATTAGAAGTGTGGATATTTGACCGGGGAGACGACCTAAAACTTATACACCATAGAGTAAACTTTCTTTCCATTCTTCTCCATAATTCTGGGATAGCACTACAGATCTTTCAGGTCGCATTGCTCGTGGCCGACTGCTCTCCTAGTCTCAATAAATAAATAAAAGAAGAAATTGTTGGTACATAGATTACTATCTATCTGCTAAAAGTAAATAAAATTAAAGTAAAACAATTCCTCGACAGTATCTTACAACATCCGACTCTTAAGCATAATATTCTACAAAATTAAATTTCAAAGTATTTTATTTAAGTTTCTTTTTCTTTTCTGTGTAACATGAAATGGAGTTTCACAAAGAAACACTTGAGATTTTATAACCAAGCTCTAGTTACCAGTAATTGTGTTTAGCAACTGTCTCTTTCCCACCTGAGAAATTTGTTTTTGCTACTTACGTGACTGTGGAGCAAATTAAAACAAAGCGTAAGTAAATTGAAATAATGTGCATACCACGTACCTCTAAGTGATGCTTCCCGGGCAATGTTTTGATGGCGAAATGGCATATACATGAGGCATTATAAGCAAACCGTCATATATCACCAACCAGTGGCGAGGCGTGAGTTTGGACAGAAGGGAAGGTCCATAGTGAATATATAAGATTATTGCACGGTTATATATAAAAATATATGTTAGACATAATTCAATTATCTTTTGCCGACGTTTTTCAACTGCTTAAGGCTTTTTATGTGAAGAAATGAGAGTTCGTGTATTTTTTGGGCTTTGTGAAAAATATTTAAATCTTCAAAACCTGGCTGGTTCCAAACGTTCTTTTCAGGCGAGAATAATTTATTTTATATTATTGGAACCACATAACCAGGGGATAGTTTGAAAATGTTACGACCTTTATATTGAATATTTAATTCAGTGAGAGGCCGCGTCTAACATTGTCTATTAGTTTTAATTTGTCTTGAAATGAAATTGAATTAAACGGGTGTTGTAAACGTTTTTCAATAGCATACTCACATATTATAGGTTGATGATGCTATTGCAACTTCATTTGAACGTTCGCGGCAGAGCTACTATCATTGCTAGTATTCTTGGGAGCTCTTCGCTAGCGAGCTTCTATACGATTCATTCATGGCAAAACGCAGAATAAAATAAATTACAAGAAACACTTGAAAATCACTATAATCATTCATACTACTTGTCTAGTGACAAGGTCACAATAAAATATAACATACGAACTATGTACTATAAACAATTAAACTAAATAAAATTAATAAAACTGCTATTTTAATACTAACTGAGAGTAATGAACTTGAATTTTTCATTCAACATATAATGTCTGCGATAACATTCTGATAGGCCTGGCGCATCAAACCACCAGAAACGGAAGATGTAATTTGGGAAACCTCCGATAGGTGGCGCTAACGTACAGATTTAACTGTAAATTATTTATTTATGAATTTATTAAAACTTAATTGAACTTTTTAACATAATTTTATAATTTTAAATGATATTTAAAATAGTTTATTTTTGTAAAGAGTTTAGGGAAGCGCTATTTCCAGCGCTTCCATTGACGTCTTGCCATTGTCGCCAACGTTTTTAATAATCTTCACCCTGGAACATTTTCGAAAATGACCAGCATTGGGAAGTTAGGGAATTAATGGGACAATAAGAAATTCAAAAATCCTTTGCTATTAAGAAAAGTCCATTGACAGTATTTATTTATTTATATAGAACTTTGTTTTAAAGGAAGTAATATAGTTTCAAGAAATAAAGTAGATACATTTAAACCAGTTTAAAGTATAAATTCTGTTTTCTTCAGGCTCAATTTGGGTGGTCCGTATTTGCACTAACCGGTTATTGACACTGTAAAACAATATTTTAAAAATATAAGATTTTTATTTGTTAGTGAAAATGTTCGACCTAAGTAAAAAAAATTAGTACTCCAACTATGGTACGTAACTGTAAAAGAGTCTTCTCATTTTGTCTAAAGGTGTACCTGTGGACATTTATTTTTGGAGTATTTTCTAGCCATGATATAAACATATTCTCGAACAAAAGGACCTTCGCAATACCAAAACATTATAAACTTAAAATGAAAGTTAGTTAACTAAAAGGAAGAAAATGTAATTTCTAGGCTTTTTAGTCTATTCAAGTATTCAGTACTTCAAGCTAAAACATTCGTAATATATGTTGGCATTGAAAAAAAACTACTGCTTGTGTGAAAACTATTGCTAGCTTTGTTACATTATTCTATATTTAAACTTCGACTTTGCAAATTTTGACAATAGAGTCTAACGGTACTGTATACGGTACCCTAATGATTAAAATAACATTTATTAAATTGTTTCATTAAATGAGTTGCACATACTTTTCTGCGATTATTTTCTGTTAATACTAGTATTTTAGTTTTTGTGTAAATGTGTCATTATTTTAGGCAATGATTTGAAACACATTAGTCTATGTATATATTTTAAATCACTTCCTGTAAACTTATATAAATTATAATAAATAATATAAAATAATAATAATAATAATTATATATATGCCTGTTCATACCACAAATAATACATAACTAATATGAAGGATACAGGGAAAAAATCAGGTTAGTACTTTTTCTTTGAAAGTTCGAAAATGTACTTTTAGTTGTACAACATCCATACATCCTTATATGAATACCAATTTTTGGAGCTAAATAAATAAACAACTAAACTGTGTATTTTAGTGTTTCGCATTTATAAATGATAGTCCTTTCCATGGAAATTCTAATGACACCTCAAACTCAATTTCGACAAGAAATCGACTTACCTGATTCTTTCCATGTAGGCTATACTTCATATGTACTTTATATATATATATATATATATATATATATATATATATATATAATATATATATATATATCCAGGGCTATCTGAAAATCCGAAATGGATATATCTAGAATAAAAGTAAAACATTGAATCACTTACAGTATATTAACTACATTTAGAGGTCCTGAACCTCATTTAATAAACTACCTCTGATCAACATATGTAGACCGTTTCACGTCCATATTTTATTTGCGACTGTAATTACCTTAGGTCGTTATGTAATATATTGATTAGAATAGAATAATGGGTTCGGGTTTTAAGACCCTAACAAGGCAACCTTAATTTAGGTTAATTTCATTATCCATCATTACTTTATGAAATGTATGATATGAAATATACTCTACTATGATATGTAGTCAGTTACGATGCTCCTGGTTCGACACAATCAACCATTCACACACATGAAATATATCGCCATTTATTTGGGCTGAGTCCAAGTCCTCGAAAACGGGCTACAACCCTCCCTTTGCCCCTATTCGTATTCTGAATTTGAATCACTAGCTCGGAATCATGGAGAAGTACATGAGCGAACCCCATTACATCACCAATACCATAGTACATTACGATGCGAGGTTGTGAAGTGGTTTTTTTCAAAATCGAGGAAAATGTTTATAAACAGAGCGTTAGCGAGTTTATAATTTCTGTAAAACACTTCAGAAACTTGCGTTGTACATTATTTTTTACGCGATGGTGTTTTTAAAATAATAAATCATAGTAAAATAATGTCTTTGTTGGAGTATTTGCGTTCATTATAAACAATTGACTAACGTTAACAATGTGGGTAATGTTTATTAGTTGAAACAACAGGAGGCCGTGAGACTAATGTAGTGATACAATGGCGGCAAATATGTATTTATTGTTTTATATTGTTTCAAATAAAGTTCAGCTCATTTAAATGCAGTGATTCGTTTCGTATAATGTGTATTAACACTATCTTTTGGATATTTTTATACATACATTGTTTGCTGTGTACATAGATGACGTGGTTTTACTTCCCACACACGTGTTTGTAATATTACAGTATAGTTATTTAGGTTCGCAACTCCGAAATGTAGGAAGTTAAACTTTGAATCATGGTCCCATTGATGTAAGTATGAAAAAACGCACTATCGCGCAAAACATATTTTAAACGGCTTTTTTTTTTGCTAACCAGGCCATTTTTTTACCTGACATGAGGTGAAGAGAAAGGTTATATAAAACGAATGAATGGAAATGAAATGGCATGGTAGGAGAGGGAAGATTGGATAATGTTGACGGGATGAGATTCGGTAAACAGGTTAACCCCGAGAAAACCCGAAAATCCCAATGATGACCTCCTCCAGTACCCCTTCGGAACCGCTTGGATTCGAACCTGAGTTCCTAGGAGGGGCAACCGAGACAGTTAATATAATGATGGCTACAACGATTAATATGTTGTGTGGATTGCTCAGTTGCCTTTATGTAACCGCGGACCCGTGTATGGAAATGCATAGCATTAGTTTGTTAGGCGTTAAATTTGAATAAAACTTAGGATACTCTAATAAATGTGGATTCGGAAGGAAACTCTGCCAGTTCAACACTAGAATCCCAAAACATTATTCGAATTGTGAATCTCCAACTTAATTGTTAGTTCCAAATGTGCAATAGCCGTTAATTAGATTTCATGCAATCAGGATGCGAACATGAACTATAGAATCGTGTCGTTTATCCGCATTACATTTCTGAATACTGAGTTTCATAAATATTGTGACAATAAAATTAAGTTTAATGTAATTTAACCATACATGGCTACCAAACTAGTTTTTCCTGTCATTAAATCCTTCTTGAAAAATATTATAAGTAATGCCACGAGTGATTTCCAGTTTACCTAGAGGATATGGAAATCAAGAGTGGAATCTGTTAGGGCTATTTAACGAATAAAATTAAGCTGTTTACTCACAAATCATTGTTTACATATAGTTATTTTAAAATATTCATATATTTAATGTAAACGGCGATGCTTAAGAACAAATGAGAAACTTTTGGTTATGTTTCATTTGTTTATTCACTGCAACCTAATCATATTATTTATAGCCAAATTAGATCGCAATATTATAAGAATGCACCCTAGGGGAGAAAAAAATTAAATATATCAAACTGTATATTTTAACCAACATTATAGGTTATTAATTTATATTTTTTAGCAAAGAACTCAATAAAATCATTATCTAAAACACAATTATTGAATACGCAATTATCAAATATACAGGCACGCCGTAGCGTAGTGGTTAAGGCACTACGCTACATGTCGGAAGGTCGAGGGTTCCAGTCCCGGCGGGGTCAGGATTTTTAAACTGACCAAAACCTTCTGGCGGCACTATGGCCCTGGGGTCGACTCAGCCTCTAACGGAAATGAGTATCAGACGCTTGTTCTGGGGGTAAAGGCGGCCGTCACGCAGGGCTGACAACCCGGCTAACATCAAGTGCCGATTGTCTAGAAAAAGTGAGAGCCTTAACCTCCTACAACCCCAAGGGCCTCCCGAGGCCTGTAGTGGGATTACTTTACTTTACTTTACAGTTCGAAGGAATATGTTCATTATTTCCTGTATGCAATGTATTTTTTGGAGGGTCGTCACTGCAAAGTAACGCTCTGACCTGCTCAGAATATTAAAAAAGGAGGAGCTTTGTTTATTTTCGTAATCAAAATTCGATAATTATCGAGGTGAAACACGACTGTTGTTGATTGTAAAACAAAATCCCTTGAAAGGTGATTGGTCATTGACTACCATTTGTGACATGAGTTAAATAGTCAGTTTAATATTCTGCTCAACATTATCTCGCACTCATCATGGACTTTCAACATCTGTCTCTCTGCTCCGCTTTGAGAAGTGACAACTTAATCAACACGTATTGAGAAACAAGATAAAAGATGAATGGAAATATACCCCCGACATTGTGTTATATCTGTTCTTTTCTTCTTCTCTGTGTTTTCTTTTCCTTTTGTAGTTTTGTCACTGTAAGTCCTATGATATTTATATCAATACCTCTGCATTAAATGAATGGAAATATTCTGTTCAACATACCAGACGTTTTGACTCAAGACAACTCTTGAGGATGTCGGACGCAGTCTCTGTCGAAACGTCGGGGAACTACAAGCCTCAAGACCACGGACAACAGCCCGGAAATCTTCTACAAGATCATCATAATACCAGACGTTGTTGATTTTTTCAACACTCTTCAGTTAGAATGTATGTTATTAGGTTATTATCTTTTCGTGAAGTAAATGCCACCATTCGGTATCGATAGGAAGATAATTTATTTGTTACTAATGTTGTTGTAAGTTTTGCAATGCTAAGTAGTATATTAACCTTTGCCTGTGATGTACGGTGCAGTAGATGCTAACAAACTTAATACCGAGATGTTATAGAGGAATTAGGAATTACACGAAGTGCAGTGGAAGAGTGAAAACAGTTTTAACAATATTTTAAATAAAAAATAAATACCCGTTAATTCATGCTAGGTCACTTCTAGTTTTATAAGTACAGCTATATACTTGGAGCTTTTGAGTAATCTAAGTTTTAAATGGAAAGGTAACCAGCTTCGCAGGACTCCAAACATGGAGGACCAGAGATTGATTTGGAGTGTTTTCTCTTAGATGAGTTGCCTTCCAGTGTTAAGGAATCTCTTCTATCCCCAGCATCATTTTTTTCTGCGCCGGGATTACCATTGACAAGATGGATGGATCAAAAGAAATAGTATTCTTTGGGCTGGAACAGGAAGAAAGGCCTAACCACTGTAGTAGAAGTAGAAGATGGAGAAGAAGTAGACCGAATCTTATATAAATCATTTAGTTGACATTAAAGGTAAAGTAAAGTGATCCCACTATAGGCCTCAGGAGGCCCTTGGGGTAGTAGGAGGTTAAGGCTCCCACTTTTTCTTGACAATCGGCACTTGATGTCAGCCGGGTTGTCAGCCCTGCGTGACGGCCGCCTTTACCCCAGAACAAACGTCTGGTACTCATTTCAGTTAGAGGCTGAGTCGACCCCAGGGCCATAGTGACGCCAGAAGGTTTGGGTCAGTTTAAAAATCCTGACCCCACCGGGACTCGAACCCTCGATCTTCCGGCTTGTAGCGCAGTGCCTTAACCACTACGCTACGGCGTAGTTGACATTAAAGTAAACTTAATTGACTCTACAACATTAAGAATACAGTATAAAGTTAGAAAGAAAATGAAGCTATAAAGAAATTAAATTGATTTAACAAGTCTGACAATTTTGTAAGTGAAGGCACCTAAAGGAAATTTAGAAGCAGAAGAATGACTTTAACGTGAATATGTTTCGCTCCAGAATAAATTAAGGATATTACACAAATATTAACGAAAGTGTAGATGGGTCGGGTATGACTCTTCATGGAGGAGACGGATATACAGGAAATTGTTGTTGGAAGGAGCGGCGATCATAAAATGAGCTAATTATTTTTCAGAACAAAGGAGAACATCATCATCATCTTCTTCTTCAAGGTATGGGCCTGTTGGCCCGTTCCGCTCCCCGGCGCACTACATGCCGCAGGCGCAGGTCGTCCTTCCAACGACGTTTTGTTCTTCCTACATTTGCAGCTGTTTTGATAAACGATTATTTGGCATTCTTTGTATATGGAGAACACAGTCCATTATTAACATATTAAACCTTATTCCTTAAATTGGCAAGACACTAACTTCTCGTGTCAGTTATTTAAATGCGACGGACCGCAGCGAAAACGAAATCATGTATAACTGTTATTATTAGGTATATTGTGTAATCCAACACATATTTCAGTAATTTATATCCATGCATTTTCTTCTGTTTTATTAAAAATATTAAATAAATTAAACCAATTGATGTATCCTATTGGAAACATTGCCAATATAAGGGTGAAATAAAGTCCGCCACGCAGGAACTGCGTAAGATAAGTAACTCCAATTTAAGGTCAGATTTCGCTGGTTTACGCAATATATCATTATATTTTATTAAATCATATCTATACAGTTACATTGCGAGAAAACAAATAATGTGGCTTTAGAGTGATTTTATTTTTTTTAATTTCGACTCTCTCGTAAACTTCCACTCCTCATAGACGGATCTCGCTCGCATTAGGTGAATACCTTTCTCGTTTTATTGCAATGACGTATAAACAGTCTCGTTACCCAAACGTTCAAAATGGTGACCGCTAGAACGATGATAAAATTTCGTTTCAGGTGAATACCAGTCTTGGTTGCCCGATTTTGTTGGCTGACGTACTCGACCCTAATATTTAAAGTAATTCCTACATGCCAAGTTTGATTTCGAAAAAAAAATATGGATACATGATGCATGGATGTGTGAAACGAATTTGTTCATGTTGATGATATATATATATAATCATACATACACACGTACATAATAACTATATTTTTATCATGGTCACTACCAATGTCTACTCAGTGGGATCAGTTAATCTGTAAAAAATTCAAAAATATTTTCTTGACAACATTATTTTCGAATTCGCTAAAACAAGGATGTAGTTAACTAAAACATTAAAATTTTCCATCTATAGGGGCATAAACTTGTAAGATTTATTAAACTCTCTACTATATAACAGAACTGAAGTTCGATAATGGAGAGAATGATAGAATAACAGGCAGTTGAAACACGTTCTTGAAAGGAACAGCAGGATTTACCTACTAATACCGCAAAGAAGTAAAGAGATTTTTTGAAAGTACATTCGTTATCAATCCTGTACTTATAATAAAATTATTTAATTAATAAATATGGATTTTCATCAAGTAAACACCAACTCAATTGATTATATAAATGTATTTGTTTCTGGGAGAAATAAAATCGGAAAGAAATACATAACAATATACGTTACACATTGCTATATATATTATATATATATATATATATATATATATATGGTATGATAAGAAAATAAATGCCTGGACGGGATTCGAACCCGGATCTCTGAGTCTGTACCTCAGCGTGATATCCATTACACTACCAGGCGAATCCAATTCAAACACTTATTTTTCTTATATATGTATTATACTCTCCATTATTACTAGATGTCGCGAGAACACTGTCTTCACTGCCATCTAGTAGCTGACTATATCAAGTAAGCAAAATTAAAGAGAATATTTATTTTACTTTATAGCAGTGACGCTTTATCGATGTTATAATTAAATCTTTAACATTGAGCAATGCAAGCTTAATATGGTATGATAAGGAAAATAAATGCCTGGACGGGATTCGAACCCGGATCTCTGAGTCTGTACCTCAGCGTGATATCCATTACACTACCAGGCGAATCCAATTCAAACACTTATTTTTCTTATATATGTATTATACTCTCCATTATTACTAGATGTCGCGAGAACACTGTCTTCACTGCCATCTAGTAGCTGACTATATCAAGTAAGCAAATTAAAGAGAATATTTATTTTACTTTATAGCAGTGACGCTTTATATATATATATATATATATATATATATATATATATATACAGTAAAACTTGCTCAAAGCAGAATCGCACGGGGTCATTTTTTTCCACATTGGAAAAAATTCCGCTTTATAAAAGAGTAAAACTTATTTACAATCTTAGATTATTGAGTACCCTATATATGTCTTTTAATGTACCTTGAATTAATTGTAGTTCTGCTTCCATTGAATAATGAAGTACAGTATTATGAGCGACTTCGACGGTAACACGCGAAAAATCAGTCCTGTTTCGTTAGCTTTAAAAATGTCTCTTAGGCGCATATCCTAAAATTCAAGTACGCAGTTTCAGTTTTCGCTCACTAACTACACTTTCGTCCACATTCTTTGATTCCCCGCAAGTTTCATTCCACGCTACATTGTGTCATATTTTAAAACTGTTCAGCGAACCTGGAGATTCCTTGAAATCGTTATTCCCTTAGGGATTTAACAAGAGCTAGAGCTTGACTTTGGAGCATCGGCCCGGAAATGTTTGGAGATTTATCTTAAGTCACTTTCACTTTTTCGCTTGATGAGAATGATACATACGTTTCAGCCATCTTTATTCCGTAAATTCAGAAAGCTATCTGTGAAAAATCGGGAACTTAACTAATTGAAGATTTTATAGCGCAATTTTTATTTGCAAGACAGGTATCTGTGTTTCGCATAACAGGTTTGCAATGAGGCCGAATCTATACAGTAAAAGCTATTTATTCGCGAGGGATACGTTCCGCAAATATGCTGCGAATACAGAAATCGCAAATATGGAATAGTAATTTGTATGGGTATATAGGGCATGCGTTCCAAAGTTACAGATTAAAATTAAAATTATCAAAATAAAATAAATTAATGAGAGATTTTGAAGAATTTCTATTAATAATAATAATAATAATAATAATGATAATAATAATAATAATAATAATAATAATAATAAATAATAATAATAATAATAATAATAATAATAATAGCTTTATTTTACCTAGCAGAGTTAAGGCCTTAAGGCCTTGTCTGCCACTCAACCGGGTTTTAAAAAAATACAAAAAAATAGTTTTACATCTAAATTACAATATACATAAACGATTACATGTTATAAATACAACACAATTCATCATCATCATCTTGGACAAATTCGTTTTAGGCCATGTGGCCTGTACGGTAATTGCAAAGCAAAGATGGTCTTGATCTTTCCACCGATGTTTTGGTCTTCCTTGGTCCCTATGCTCTACAATACAATTAATATTTATAATTTATTTTGATTTACTCTAGATTTAACGAATTAAATATATAATATGTACAAGATATATAAAAGAACGAGATAAATTATTAATGGCAGAGTGTAAATTTAAATACATAGAAAAAAAATTATTAGACAACAGGTAACTGTATAAACGTGACTTAAAAGTGCCAAGAGTGCGGCAACCCGATATCTTAATTCCAGGAACGGATTGTTACTGTCAGATTTAGGCAAGTACTTAAAGAACTTAGTAATTTTTCCTGTTTTGCCGCTTTTAAAAGGTATTTTAATTAAGATTGGTATTCAGCTATGAATTCTGCGATTTAATTCCCTATTTTGTCTTCCGATTTCTGGGTCCAATAACATTGAAACAGCGTGATATAGACGCAAACGACTCGCCTACGTGTATAAACAGTCAAGCATTTTTATTTTTACTTTAAGCAGCAACACTAATTTTTTTTCTCTTCGGTACTACTTACTTGTCTTTCCGTTTACTCGAGATTATAAACTGGGAACAAAGCACAAGAGACACATATTATTCAATCAAAATTATTGCAACGAACAAGTTAAAACAATAATATGCCGATCGTGACGATGGAGGCAATTATCAAAGTACATATCGGCACGTGAAATATGACAACAGCATTTAACAATGAACTTTAGGGTCAGTGACAATTAGGTTTATTTTGTTTGAATATTTATTTGTCCATTTGTTTTTAATCACTATTTGTAAAAGCCGTCTTGGCACCTGCCATCAATAAAAAAAACTGCTGATGGTTAATATATATATATATATATATATATATATATATACATATATATATATCGTTCCGATTTATAAAATCTTCTCATGAATTGTGTACAAATATCCTTCCGTTTCCGTGTTGGACAGATTCTGTTTTATACAAAATAAATACACGTAAAATTACTATTATTTAGCCGGGACCAATTCATTTCTTCACGTTGGACAGATTTTCGCATTGTTCACTTTCCGGAATAAACAAGTTTTACTGTGTATATATATATATATATATATATATATATATATATATATATATATATATAGTAAAACTTGTTTATTCCTGAAATATATATATATATATATATATATATATATGTATATATACATACACACACACTCGCAACGTCTCCTATCATCTGAGTTATAGAATTTATCTTTTTTTTTTTCAATCTTAGTATTTATATTTAAAGACATCTCTCAATATCGGAGATAATTACCGTGCAATTAAAAGTCTTAAACAGCCGGTATATTTTGTTTGTTTTTTTCATTGCTTTAAATCTAAGAGAAGTGAATCAAGGCTTTACTTCCTTCCGAAATAATTTTTACTCATGCTGTAAAATACATCGGGAACAAGATGGAAGAATAATCATTATATGCCCATCAGGACAAGTTTTTAGAAATCCCTAAAATATATTCCTTTAAGGAGAGCATTAAAGTGCGATTCTATGGAGAAGTCATACCGAGGTGAACATTTTGAAACTGACGCATGGATAATTTTGTTGATGTAATATATATCTGTAAATATAAAATTTTATAATTCTATAAGAAAATGTTTCAAATGTGCATTGTTTTAATCTAATAATAGCGGTAGAACTTGTCATATTCGAAACCTGAAAAAATACGCAAAATTTTGCCAATTTCTTGTTTAATGATTTGGTCGTATCAATTCGTGTTATTTCACAAAATATTTTTTTAAACCATGCTTAGGTCCTCCTTGGTCATAAATGAAACAATATTAATTGCATTCTAATATTCTATATACCTTAAATGTGTCCTATATTTGTTAACTGTAAGTTATGGTCAGTCAGTCACAGAAAACGGATACAAAATACTGTACACAACATAATAATTGATGGATTAACATTTCCTCTTGGGTTGTACGTTATCGGTACACAACTAACAAAAACATATTGATGACATTTTCTTGTAAAGTCATTATTTTTCCCGTTGGAGTCCCGTGACTGACTGACTTTTGTCCACTCATTTATATTACTAATACGCATGGCGCAGTCAGTTGCTTCCTGGACTCCGCTGTGTATTAACATAAACATGGTTTAGGAAATCTGGTAGACTGTTCGGCTCAGCTCTTTCATAAAATAATTACTGGCCCTTCTTATGGGACAATTTGACCTAAAAGGCAGTCAGCGGAAGGATTTAAATGTAGAGTAATACCATGAAAATGTCATACCGATGTAAACATTTTTAAATTGGCGCAGGAGTAATTATTTCGATGAGATATACTTTTTTACAGATGAAATTTTCCGATTCTAGAAGTTAATGTTTGAAATACGGATTATTTTGATTCTAAAATTAATAGTAGAACATGACATGTTCCGAAACCTGAAAACACATACAAATTTAAACGCAATTATGTTTTACGATTTCACTGTATAAATTTGTTTTCTTTTACTGACTCTTTTGTTATACCATATTTCGGCCCTTCCTGATCGTAAATGTAATGCTTATAATTTTATTAATATTCTAGATCATTAAAATGCGCCCTATAATTATTAAGGGTAAGCTAGTCAGTCGCATAAAACATAGGCCTACAAAAATTATTGTATACAATACGATAATTGATGGATTCAAATTTCCTCTGGGATTCTACGTTATCGTTGCATAACTAACAAAAAAGTGATAACGACATTGTCTTGTAAAGTAATTACTTTTCCCGCTAGAATCCTGTGACTAACTCTTTTTATTTATATTGCTACTACGCCCCGATGCACTCAGTTGCTTGCTACACAGATTTTTAGAAAAGCAATTTCAACTTCTTGCAGCTATTCTGGCAACTCAAGGAATTCACCGTGTGAAAGTGTTGAAGCCGTATGTTATAGAATATGCACAAATTTCAAATGAACAATCAGTGCGAAAAATTAACAAGTTTCGTGTGTGAAAGAAAATTACATTTTTATGAATGACATTTAAATAATTCCTCATCATGCGATTCTTCAATATGTATGTTATTGTGCTGTACCGCAACTGAAAATTCACAAGTATCGTGTGTAAAAGAAAATTATATTTTTATAAGAGGCATTTAAATAATTCCTCATTATGCGATTCTTCAATATGTCACTAGAGTACTTTGTACTGGAATTAAAAACAAGTGTGCAGATCTTACGTGTTAAATGTGTGTGTGTGGGAGTCCATAAACTTCAAAGATTCTCGCATTAGTTTGACCTTTGACATGCCATGTGTGTCGTATTATCGGGCATCCACAGTCCGATGTTGCCACATTATTGTGCTAGCATTCACTTTGTGAAACAGAGTCATGCTTGTTGATTGCAACAACAGTGTTAAACCATATGAAGTTACTTGTATAAACAATTAATTGACGTGGCGTATATGTGTTTAAGTATTATAACCGGTAGTGTAAAAGAAAATTATTATAGGCTGTAGCGTTATTGGAAACTAACTGAGAGAAAATACGTATGATAACGCTATACATGTTCGCCAGCTGGGAACGGTCAGTCATAAAGTAAGATTTCGCGCATTGTTAGATATTTGTTTCAATTGTTTAGTTTAAAAATATAACTCTTGTCAGGAACATAATTTGTAATCAGATGCTTTGAAAGAATGATAACAGAATTTTGCACATTTAAATATAAATTTTAATAATTTGTATACTGTACTTTTTCGTTTTTTTGTCTTTTAAGTTGAGACGCGTGAAAGTTAATTTAAGTGTTCTGGAACGAACACTGCAAATTCCACATGGGCATTTTTATTTATGTCAATGGTTCAATCTATTGACAGCATCAGATACATTTTAATCAGTTAATATGGATTTAATAGAAGTATTCTCATATTAGGCATATTTAACTATAAAGAAGGCCCTTTGTTGTTAAGAAGTTAATATTTTCTTGATTTTGTGAAATTTAAAATGATACATGGTAACCAAGTTAAATAAATTACACTATTTATATTATCTTTTTACAGCATAGCAAATTGTACATTTCGTATACATGATAAAATATGTGTAGTACTTTATTTACCTCCATATAATCGCTTTTCATCTACTATCCATCCATAGTAATTCGGCCCGAAGGCAGGTCTTTCACTGCAACCATAAGCATTTTCATGGCATGCTTGCAGCTTTACCAGGGAATTCTAGATGTGGTAGCGTCCCGTAGCTTTCTACACCGGTGAAGGATGATGATGATGATGATAAGGATGATGGTGGCCATATGGTTTCGGGGACTGTTTGGGCCTTAACGTTTTCCTGACATTTGTCTTACAGGTGAGGAAAAACCCCGATAAAAACCTCACCCAGAAAAACTGTCCCGGCCGGGGATCGAACCCGGGCCCGCTGCGTGACAAGGCAGCACGCTACCTCGAGACCACAGCGGTGGACTTATCTATTATAATTTCATATGATTTTGTAATATTTGTATAATATTTGCAGCTCCACAATATTAAAGTCTTAATAAAATTCAGATATGTCAGTCAGTCATAGAATGTAGTCATTCAGTTAGTCACACATCACATATTAGGTTATAACTCTGGCCTTAATTGTGATTTTTGTTTCGTTTTTATTGAGAATGTAACTTGAAATGTGTCCTCCAAACGGTATTTTGGAAACTTGAATTAGGAATCACACTTGAGCGAATGATGCAGATGAACATGTTAAGCTGCATGTTGTGTTGACATTTATGTTAGTCACACATACTGTGATAGATAATAAATAGCACTCTTTTTCTTCAAACGTTGTATATTTAAGTACAGTCTTAACCACACACTATTCCTTTATCATATCACGTAGGTAACACCCCAAATTTCAATCAATTGTAATATTTATGCAACCATTTTGCTGAAAAAGTGTATTGTAAATGTCAGTCAGTCACATATGGAATTGCTCTAAAATAAGTTTTCTCTTAATCTATTTTGTTCCAATTGCTGGATATTCTTAATTCAATCAGACAATTATTCATTAAGACGTTGACCTATTATATATTTTATCCTTCCAACATCTCTTCGTTTCGCGTAGGATCCGAGCGACAATAAACCTTTCGAATATCGTGTTAGAATAGGCTAACTGAGTCTGAGAGACGGTTTGAATAAGAATGACTCAAGATAAATTTTCACCCTGGCCTAGTCATCCAGCTCATAGGCACATAGGCACACGCCTAACTTCCATACACACACACACACACACACACACACATATATATATATATATATATATATATATATAGGGTGCTCTAAAATTCCCCATACAAACTTCTAGTACTTATAGAGGGGACTGAGGTAATAATATTTATAATCGGAATCCATATCCGGAAACTTAACGTTTCCGTGCTACAGCTGTTTGGAAACAAGCATTGCCTGAACGTATGTCACGTGTCTCAACAGGTAATAGCTTCGCGATTCGTCTAAATCGAAAATTTTCCTATCGAATATTCCTAGACTTGGTGGTTTTTTTAATGGCGCAATTTTTCGAAATTTTGAAAACTGTAAATATTGATTGCGGGGGTGTATCAGGGATTATTAGATACTGCAAGTCATTATTCAGTTTCCATTTCGTTTCTTGGCTTATTAATGAGTTATTAAGCAAATGATGTACTCTGTCACACCTTATAATAAATTACTTGTAAAAGTGGTCGCGTTAAAAAATGTTTTCAAACATCTGTTGCACGGAACCGGTTAGTTTCCGAAGATGGTTTCTAATTCTAAATATTATCAACTCAATCCCCTCTACAAGTCCTGGAAGTTTGTAAGGGGAATTTCAGAGACACTCTGTGTGTGTGTGTGTGTATATATATATACACATATAGTGCTATGATATATATATATATACACAGAGTGCTCTGAAATATATAGTATATATATATATATGTGTGTGTTGCATGTAATAAAATTATTAATAATATGGATATGAAACCTTGTATTATATATATATATATATATATATATATGTTATAATTAAATGTTTAACATTGAGCATATATATTATATATATATATATATATATATATATATATATCAGATAGTAGACTTCGACACCAGTTAATCGATCACCATGAAAGTTGGCACCTGAATATTTTTTTCATTGCAATGCGTTTATGCTGTATATTATGTACTCAAACCATTAGGTGTAGGAGTTTACCGGAAATGTACATTTAAAAATGACTCTAGCATTCACAATTTTCTATATTTTACACGGAAATTCCATACATCCTAATAATATAATTCGAAGTATGTAGTCTATTATCCAAATAATCCGCGAAATCAGAAAATTAGAAGTGGGGTATAGGATTACCTGAAATCCGAATTTAAAAATTGGCTAGCAACCGCCCTGTTTTGTTCGGCTTAGGATACCATATAATTTAATTAACACATAATATTTCATTTATATAGGCGTGGTAGCGCACGCCGGGTATTAGAATAATATAAAAATTAAGATTCCCTAAAATACCCACCACTTCACTGGAATCAACTAGAAACTATTTTACTATCTTCGGAAATACAACACAAGTGAAATATTTATTAGTGCAGTAAATTCGTGTACAATTAAAATTTAATGTCGGAATAAGAAAAGGTTTCTTGTATAAAACTAAAATACGTTATCTTATAAACATTTAAGCCTCTCATGTGACTTCATCTGCTATTAATGTTTCACACCTATATATTCTAAGAATCTTACTGACACTTTACGAAAGCTTTTTGAATTGTTATAATAGTGGATTTAAAAAAATAGGTCTATAAGTATCAGATGTTAATGTAACACAAATATTGAAAATAGAATCGTAATAAATGTCACTGTGCTTCAACTGTGTACAGACTTCAGAAAGGGATGGAATTCAGTTAAGAGAGAGAGTGATAAGAATATAGATTATCCTGCTGGAATTAGGAATTCCTAAAAAAAAACATACTTATTAAAATACGTCGAAATGACACAAAGAGTAAAGTTGGGGCAGGAAAACAGTTTTCAGATACTTTGGAAAGTCACAATGAGTTAAAACAAGGAAATGCGCTTTCTCCTCCACTAAAATTTGTGTTACAACATGCCATCAAATACTTAAAGGATGAAGAAGGCCTACAACTCAGTGGTATTAATAAGCTGTTAATTTATGCTGATGGTGTAGTATTATCAAGCGATAACGAGGAGTTATTAAGGGCCTACACGCACACTCTATTGAGTAACACTAAGAAAATGGGGCTGGATGTAAATTAAATAGAACTAAAATATGTAATACAACGTTTAATGAAAATGAACAGTAAATGACACATGAATGAATTTTAAAGAAGTAGCTAAATTCAAATAGTTAGAAAAAATGATTACGAACAGAAATGAGGTGCACAAACAAATTAAACCTAGGTTCAATTCAAGAAATGCATACTATTATGCATTACACGGACTCTTGTGGGCCAAACGTCTCTCCTAAAAGAACGTTACACTTAAAATATGCAAAACTGTCATTATCCCAGTTGTACAGGTGCGAAACATGGACTCTTATTTTATTTATTTACAGTGTGATTATACAGTCCCAGTACATTTTGTGGATAACGTAGCGCAAATAAAACAAAAATTATAAGGTAGTTTCTACTATCAAGTTAGTGTTCAACATAACCTCCATCAATCTCAAAACATGTTTCCCAACGACGCACCGTCGCGTCGCCCGGAAAACATGCACCAACAAACATATCCTCTGTAACCATTTCACTCGCTTGGCGTATGCGTTCTTTCAGCACTTGCAGATTAGGAAACTTGGTTCTGTACACCTGTTGCTTGATGAACCCCCAAACAAAAAAGTCCAGTGGTGCGAGGTCTGGCGAACGAGGTGCCCAGATACGAGGAGATGCCCTACCAATCCACCTGTTGGAAACCTGTCATTGAGATACGGGCGTACAGCCAGAGCAAAGTGTGGTGGTGCTCCATCTTGTTGCAACACCACTGTATCAATGATATCATCTTGCTGTAACTGTGGCTGTAAGAAAAGTTGAAACATATCAAGATACACGTCTCCCGTGAGGGTTTCCTTTGGAATCAGTCTCTAAACTTCTTCGTACGACTGGCCTCTTAAACGTGCAGCAACAATCTCTATCCGCTCTTCAATCGTGAACATATTTGTATCTTTCGAATGGCTGTAACAAAAATACGATATGTAAGCGATTTCTTTAAAATGTACTGAGACTTTATAATCACACTGTATTTAGCCTAGTGGAGTTAACTAAATGTGACCTTCTCTTCCACTCACCAAGACAAACATACGTTACATTAGACAGCAATCACAATTAACTCTATCATCAAATATGAAATGAAGATTTGATCAATAAGTTAATAATCTGTAAGATTAAGATCGATGATACAATTATGTTAATAATAATCAAAAGTAAGACTAAATCTGATATAAAATGTGTAATCACATTATTTGGTAGACTGTCCCTATCCCCTGCAGATACAGGAAAAAACAAAGAAAAATAATGAAAACTAATTTTTCGGTACACAATATTCGAAACAAACAAATGAAAATATTTGTTAATGTTAATACTATTTTCATAAATAAATAAATGTATTAATTGTTCAAGCAATACTATGTGAGTTAATTTGTTATTAAATAATTATTTTGTTTGTTTTGAACAATGTTATAGTTTAGGGAGAAGAAACATTTTGGAGCGTAGAGAGATGAACAGACAGCCGAATGAAAAAACTACCTAACATTGAGCTATATGATGTTTATGGGAAACCAGATGTAATAAGACCAAATCATACTCTTGTAGGCTATGATAGGCAGGAAATTTGGCTCGAATGGAGAATGAAAGAGGTGAATGGAGACTCCTTGTAGAAAAAGCGCTTAGTAGGTAAGCGAGAAATTATTTGAGGGAACTAAATTATACAGGGGTGATTGGAAAACATTAACTGAGAAAAGGGATATGTGGAGAGCTTATGTCCCCTCGCGACTATGAACTTACATGTTCAATAGTGCTAGTTAATTGGTTGGTTTATGGAGCTTCATTCATGTTTATGTATATGAATACTACTTAAATATATCCTTGTTTTTTACAAACAAAACAACATTAATAATTTACAATCTGTTCAAAACCTACTTCAATATTTTTATCAACGTAATCTAACAAAATTGAATTAATGGTTGAGAACTCATTTTAAACTGAGTATTTCAGATACGGACCTACAAAATATGCATTATATCGAATACTAATTTATAAATATCATTATTTATCAGTAAAAAAGGTAATCACTCGAATTAATGCTGTATGCGAGCACAAAAAAATAAAACTTTGTATTACCAATGCAAGGTAATAATAGTGAGTTCACATTTAGCAAAATCCAAAATAATATGGCTATTGTCGAAGTTATTCTCATGAAAAGAATTTTGGAAAAGTTTACAAATCTTCATCTTAGTAGGCACTGAAAATAAGCAGGAAGAAATGTGAATGTGTGTATTTTAATCCTCTAGCTGCCGTAATGTTTTCAGAACATAAATAGACATAGACCGTTTATTTAAAACGAGTAAGGTGAAAATGTGAACCACAATATCGGACCATTAGGTGCGAAGTTTTGCCTGAAGCGATAATTTAAAAAATATTTTTTCGCAACGAAATTCGGGAAAAGATATTAGGATTAAACAAAAAGAGATATTCTCCAAAAAAGCGAAATCCTGATATTATGAGTGGGGGTTTACCTGTCAGCCGTATTTAAAAAAAAGTCTATTGGCCGCCATATTATCTTTCTCATAACATAATTAGAAACATTATATGTAATAAGAAAACTAGTATATTTCATTGCGTGGTAGGGAAGTGGTTTTTGCAGAAGCAAATAAATGATTAAAAACCAAGCGGTAGCTCGATTTTTAATAGTTTCGTCGTTTCTACAAAAACACTCACAAACGTGTGTTATTCATTATTTTTGCACGACTGTGTTTTCGAAATAATAAATAGTAGTAAAGTAATAACACATTTGTTGGAAATATTTGCGTTCATTATAAACAACTGAGTGTCGTTAGCAGTCTGGCCAATGTATATACGCTAAATGCCCAAAATAAATGAGTCCAAACTATAGCAAACCGTGACACTAATCAGGCATAAAATGTCGGCAAGTACGAATTTATTGTTTCATATTGTTTCAAATAAAGTTCAGTTTATTTACAATCCACTTATTTATTTCGTATAATGTGTATTAACATTATCTTATGGATGTATATTTGTACATACATTGTGCGTAGTAAACATAGAATGGTTTTATTTTGTCGCACTAGGTAATTAATTTGTACAATTACAGTATAGTTGTTTAGTTATTTATAGGTTGGCAATCCCAAAATTTAGGAAATTGAACTTTCAATCATGGTCGCCATTGCTGTAAGTAAGACAGATCGCACTACGCGTACCGTGCACAAAAGTATTACGATAAATGAACAAAAAATCATAAATTCGACTTCAAGAATTCGCTTACATAATGCAGTTCCTGCAAGTCGGACATGTTTGGCAGGTATACTAACATAATTTTATTATGTCACTTTATTTTATTTACATCTATAATTCAGTACAATAGCTGCATTATTAATTAACAAGGCGTAAATGTAGGAAAATAGCCTTCAAATGACGAATAGAAGAGTTCCGTTCCATTAACGAAGTTTAGCCTGTAACATTATAGGTAATTTAACGTGCCACATGCCACCCGGACCCTACAGTGACACAACCTACCGGGAGAGGATCTTAACTACGGTCACATACATAATTTTTTTTTACAATTTTTACTTTATTGTAACGGACTGTCAACAGCACGTACGGCTTACTGTCCGTGCGACCCATATTTGTAAATAATATTGTAAATATCTTACTTTTTATCTAATAAAATCCTACTACTACTCCTACATAATTTTCTGATTTCACAAGGACATGGAGTGATCAACTTAATGTGAGGACCTCCTACGACAAAATACAACATTAAAACGAAACACACCATTCCTACTAAACATGGCGAATATGATAAATTTGTATTTGTATTTATATACAGCTAAAAGGGTCTTGGTGTAATTATATATGAATATTGAATAATATCCACTAGTTTAACCGTACTTTAGTGTACAGTTAAGCTACATTATTGTCTTTATTATTATCATTATTATTATTATTATTATTATTATTATTATTATTATTATTATTATTATCATCATCATTACTATTATGTTTAAATACCTGGATTATTATTATTATTATTATTATTATTATTATTATTATGTTTTAATGATCAGTATACAATTATTATTAATTATTATTGTTAATATTATTATGTTATCATTTTCTTTGCAGATTATTCTTAGCTAAATTTCACATTATATAATATATCCTTACATTTTTGGTAGTACATAAACACAAATAAATAAAAATATATTCAAGTACTTTTAGATTAAAAAAAAACTTCTATCCCTGCTATTTTAACTAAATATTTATAGTATCATGCACTAGTTCTCTGAAATTTGATAAAAGATACACATTCTGATCGTACATGAATATTTATTTTGAACTACAAAGAATGCTATATAAACTAAATGAAATATCAAAAAAATACAACATGGGAATATCCTCACAAAAACAATGGCCTTCAAGGGCGCTCATCCAGTTCGGAAAAATATAATATTAGAAAATAAACCAATAGAACAAGTAGTAACATATAACTTCCTAAGTTGCGAAATATCATACACAGCAGAAACAGATATGAATAACAAAATAAATAAGTTTAATTATGTAACACGGACACTAAAAATAACTTTGAAAAATAAAGCCAGGAAAGACTCTATAATGAAATAATACAAGACAATGGCAGTGCCTATTATTACTTATGGATCCGAAACATTGACTGTGACAACACAACAATCTGCCAGGATACAAGTTGCTGAATTGAGATTCCTCAGACCAATAGCAGGACATCAAAGAACAGACAAAAAACATAACACAGAAATAAGACAACAACTAAAAATAGAGGAATTAAACTCAACAATAGAGAAATACAGAACAAACTGAAAGAACACTTGGCAAGGATGACTGAGAATAGAACACCAAAAGCAGCATACAACTATTCACCACGAGGAAGAAGAAGTTTAGGAAGACCAAGGAAAAGATGGAAAGAGCAGCAATTTGGAGCAGGAATAGGCTAGTAAATAATCCTAAACCGTGAAGAAGAAGAAGTCCTCCGAAGAGAGTGAAATAGGTTTTTATATCATTAGTCAAATTTTACCTATTTTCCAGAATTCTTATTTTTGAATGTTACAAGAAATAACATTGATGCGATAAAAATACACACACACACATACCACACACACACACACACACACACACACACACACACACACACACACACACACACACACACATATATATATATATATATCATCATCATCCGATATCATGGCAGCTGCCGCCGTCTTCCGGAAACCAAACTCCATTCCTCTCTGTCCATCCATTGATCTTCCTCCTTTCCTCTGATATTCATAGCTGCTTATACCTCTTCTATCCATGTTTTCATATATATATATATATATATATATATATATATATATATATATATATATGCTCAATTTTGGAAATGCTTCTTGATTACAAGGTCTCCTGTCACCTCAACTTTTCCCAAAAAAAAAAAACGCGAAACTGAAAATGGATAAAACGGTTATTCTTCCAATATTATATGGATGCGATACATTGACTCCTACTTCAAGGGTGAAAAAAATTACGAATATTTGAGAATTAAATTCTTACAACAATTTTTGGACCAAAAGGACACTAACAAACAGGTGAATGGAGAAGACTGCCTATCAGTAACAAGTATGATCTTTATGGGAATCCATATCTAATAAAAGAGTTAAGTCTCTTAGACTGAGATGGTCAGGACATATGTTATTAATACACAACGGATATGAAAAAAGGGGCATTGAAACTCCTTGTAGGTAAAACCGAGAGGAAACACCCAATACATCGTACACAAGAATCAGGTGCGAGTATAACATTAGCTATGATTTGGGGGAACGATTATTGAATAGGGATGTATGGAGATCTTATATACGCGCGGACATGAACCAAGGGGCTCAATAGTTCCAGTAAATGACTTACTTAGTTATATTTTCTTTAAGGTATATTTTATTAATATACTTATTTATACAATAGCCAAGACATTCATTTTCAGTAATATGATTTAATGTTTATACATACATACATAAGGACTTCATTAAACTAAAAGTAAGATACATACAATGTTATTTACAAATATGGATCGCACGGGCAGTAAGCCGTACGTGCTGTTGACAGTTCGTTACGATAAGTTGATGTTTAAAAACAGAAACAAAACAAAAAAAGAAAACACAATAATATTACAATTAGATAACAATACAATTACATTATACATTAACTTAGTTATGTAGAATTATTAAGAATTAATGGCATTGCAATTTGCTAACATATTTATTTATTCCTGAATAAGTGTTGTTTTTATTTTCCGCGTTTTGTCCAGAAATCTACCCAGGTTTATCCAACTTATAATAAGTTCTGCACGATGTGAATTACATAATCTACAAATTGATGACAGACCACTTTCTGCTACTTTAGAAAACCTTTGAAATGTTTGTAGATTACAATAATACAACGGGAGTTGCTTTATTAGCAGATACAGTGTTTATCTCCTTGTATATAAAGTTTATTTTCATAACTGAACCCCTCGTGTTTACAATGTAACCGGAAGGAATTGTTTAAAGTAAGCTCGTCTTTCCACCACATATGATGTAAAGAGGTAATAGCTCTCGCTTAACATTTATTTCATCATGAAAACTCTTCAAATTCTTGTTGAATAATATATACGTCCCTATGTTATGATAACGTATTAAAAAGCAGAACAGCTGGAAAATTACAAACTATTATTAAAAAAATTCACACAAGGTACGAAATAAGAGTCAATTTAACAGTGACAATATTGAGTGTGATGTAGTTTAAATGGCGACGCGAAGGGATATATTTATGATGATAAAAAAAGTTATGTAAAATTTATGATAAAAGACGAGATACATAATAAAACAGTTGGCAAATAAACATCTGGACTATTTTAATAATCATTGTAAAATCTAAATGCTGAAAAGTAGAAACGTTTATTCGACCCATAATAACTAAGCATTCCATTCAAGTCAATCATACAATCTCAAATGATAATAAAACTGTTATTGATATTTAAGAAAAACAGTATACGCCTATATTATTACGATTTTTGGAGAGTAAAGTTCTCGAGATTTTTTGGACCATAGAGAGATGAAAAAGCAGGCGAATGGAGAAGATTATACAACAGTGAGCTACATGATCGTTATAGGAAACCAGATATAATAAGAAAAGTTAAGTCTTGTAGACTACGATGGGCAGGACATGTGGTACTAATGGGGAGTGAAAGATTACATGGAAGCTTCTTGTAGGGAAACCAGACGAAAGCGTCCAATTGGTGATAATCCATCCATAGTAATTCTGCCCGAAGGCAGCTCCTTCACTGCAATCATAGTATTTTCATGCTATGCTTGCAGCTTTACTAGGGAATTGTGTACGTGTGGTAGCTTCCCGTTGCTTTCCACACCGGTGAAGGATGATAATGATGATCATGATGATGATGGCCATATGCTTTCGGGGACCGTTTGGGCCTTAAAGTTTTCCTGACATTTGTCTTACAGGTGAGGAAAAACCCCGATGAAAACCTCACCCAGAAAAACTGCCCCGACCGGGGATCGAAATCGGGCCCGCTGCGTGACAAGGCAGCACGCTACCTCGAGACCACAGCGGTGGGTTGATGATAATAAGGTAGGAGAATAATATTAACCGTGATTTAAGGGAAATAGATTATAAAAAGGATGTTTGTAAAATATTAAGTGAGAATAGGGATGTATGGAGAGTTTTTTCCGCGCGATCATGAACCTGAGGGTTCTATAGTGCCAGTGAGTTAGTTAATACAGGTCTGTTTTTAATAACGCTACTATATTTTAAACTCTGAATAACGAATGTAATATTCAAATTAAAATACAAAGCTTGCCAACCGCATACAACTAAACAGAAAAAAATATTAAAATTCATCGGAGAACATATTGTTTAAACAACTCACCTCATAGGATTCATGCTTCCATGATATCGCGATTTCAAACATAGTCATGTTCATCATCAGCCATAACTCCGACTCTTCCATGATATCGCGATTTCAAACATAGTCATGTTCATCATCAGCCATAACTCCGACTCGATTTCAAACATGACTATGTTTGAAATCGCGATATCATGGAAGCATGAATCCAATGAGGTGAGTTGTTTAAACAATATATTCTCCGATGAATTTTAATGATTATACCTAATAATGTTTACTTCCCAACATTAATTAAATATAGAAAAAAATATGTCTGATATAGCACGGAAAAAAATCTTCTTGGTGAATCAGGCCTTTACTGTGATGTGAATAGGTTTCATTACAAATGACACGCGGGGTTTTAAAGCGGAAAAAAGCATGTCTGTACGTACACGGATATCTGGGTAGCTCAAAGGAAGATTGCTAGCACGCAAAGCTAGAGATCCTGGGTTTAAATTCCGGTACAGACATACATTTTTCCCTTTAGTTATCTCAATAACAATTTTAATAATCTTAATAAATATATATTATATTTTAACGATTTAATTATTATTTGAGGTAAATGGTTTTAACAAGCTCATATTTTATGCTGATGGTGTAGTATTATTAAGCAATAGCGGGGAGTAACTAAGGGCCAACACGCACCTCTATTGAGTAACACTAAGAAATTGGGGCTAGAAGTAAACATCAATAAAATATATATTGAATGTCACGGTTTAAACATATGTAAATGGGTTATATTGAAGTTGTTTCTTCAGGAAATAAACGCTTTAATTTATATTTTGGATCCCTCATACAACATGCGTCAGTAATGGGATGACTGCTATATAAAATGTTACAAAATAATTATAATGACTATTTTCTGTACGAACAGCTTCGACAGAGCCCACATTCATATTCGTTTAACTATGACACTCACTATATATATATATATATATATATATATATATATATATATATATGTATACATACAGGATCACACATATAAGTAAAGTAGGCCTATATACAACACGCACAGACTATTGAGTAACACTTAAGGAATTGGGACTGGAAGTAAATATCAATAAAACTAAATATATGGTCATACATAGAAATACATTATATAATGGAAATGGACAGCTAATGTCAAATGAGGGAAATTTTGAGGAAGTGGCTGAATTCAAATACCTAGGAACAATAATCACAAACAGGAATGAGATGCACAAGAAAATTAAACATAGGCTCAATTCTGGAAATGCGTGCTATTATGCATTACAGGGATTTTTGACGTCCCAACTCCTTTCAAAAAAGGTTAAACTGAAAATATATAAACCTATTATTCTACCAGTTATATTATATGGATGTGAAACATGGACTCTTACTTCAAGGGAGGAAAGGAGATTAGGAGTAGGAAAAATTTTGGACCAAATGGAGATGAAACACACAGGCGAATAGAGAAGACTACATAACAGTGAACTACATGGTCTTTATAGGAAGCCAGATATAATAAGAATAGTTAAGTATCATGGACTGCTTTGGGCAGGACATGTGACACGAATGGGGAATGAAATACATGCATGGAAGCTTCTTGTAGATAGATAGATAGATGGATGGAAAGCTCTGCGGCCATCACATAAGTGTTGGCGGTGAGCGATCCATTTTGGTTCTCCTTTATAGGTAGAACCCAGAGGGAAAACGCCCAGTTGGTAGAACAAGAATGAGGTGGGAGAATAAGATTAATTATAGTTTGAGGGAAGTAGATTATACAGAGAATGATTGGAAAATATTAGCCAAGGATAGGGATATGGAGAGCTTATACCCGCGCGGTCATGAACCTATGTGTTCGATAGTGCCAGTGAGTTAGTTAGTCAGTTTAATGGAAATGGGCAGTTAATGACCAATGAGGAAAATGTAGAAGAAGTGGGTGAAATCAATTACGTAGGATCAATAATTAAAAACAGGAAACAGGTCCATAAAGAAATTAAACAAAGAATGAATTCTGGAAATGCATTCTGTTATGCATTACATGGGTTTCTGTGATTGCAATTTGTCTAAAAAAAACATTAAACCGAAAATTTATAAAGCTGTTATTCTCCCAGTTATATGGATGCGAAATAAGGACTCTTATATTAAGGGGGGTATATTACGAGTATTTGAGCATACAGTTCTTAAGAACATTTTTACACCAAATAAAGACGAATAGACGGCGAATGGGAGAAAAAACTACATTACAGATAGCTACTTCATCTATATAGGGAACCAGATGTAATAATAATAATAATAATAATAATAATAATAATAATAATAATAATAATAATAATAATAATAAATTATAATAATAGTAATAGTAATAATAATAATAATGCTTTATTTTAGCTAGCAGAGTTAAGGTCATAAGGCCTTCTCTTCCATTCAACCAGCGAATAGTAGAATCATACAAAAATTACATACATATTACAATTTTAAGATATTAAAGTACAGACTAAACAAAATACAATGATGATGTGATCTAATACTAGCGAATTCTAACAAAAACATAGAATATAATAAAATTAAAATTATATAAAATAAAGTAAGTAGCTTCCTAGACGGTTATTAATGGATTGCTCTATATAGTTGTTATGCAGTTAATGTTTTCATTGTGTCAAACTTAAGATATCAGTTCATCATCATCATCATCAACAACAACAAGGATTAAGCCTAATCACCCGTTCCGATCTCATTATAGGTCGAATTGGTATTTCCATCTCTTCAATGGTCTTCCCAACATTCTTCTCCCTTTTGATTTATAATTAAACATTCTTCTTGGTATGCGCTGTTCATTCATTCGTAATACATGATGAAGATAATTTGGATTTAAATAATGATTTGTGAGTAAACAGCTTAATTTTATTCGTTAAATAGTCCTAACAATTGCCACTCTTGATTTCCAATCCTGTAGATAAATCGGAAATCACTCGTGGCATTACGTAGGATATTTTGGTTAACCAAAGGCAGACGAAAAGACGGGCAAAAGGAGAAATGCGTAACAGTGGACTACATGATCCAAAATACAGGAAACCAGATATAATGAGAACAGGGAAGCCTCGTAGACTGCGATGGACAGACTTTAAGAATGGGGAATTGAAGATGGAGATAGAAGATTCTTATTAGGAAAATCAGAGGGAACGTGCCTATGTATAACTGTAGGCTTTCACGGCCGGCGTCTTGATCCCTATTAGGTTCGTCTTCCGGGCATATAGGCCGTGGTCCAGTCGTTCTTCTACTCGACGTTTCGTCTACTGCTGCGGGTAGACATCTTCAGGAGATACTGCGTGCTCTCTGTGAACTCCTCAACAGTCGGCTGCAGCCGACTGTTGAGGAGTTCACAGAGAGCACGCAGTATCTCCTGAAGATGTCTACCGCAGCAGTAGACGAAACGTCGAGTAGAAGAACGACTGGACCACGGCCTATATGCCCGGAAGACGAACCTAATAGGGATCGGAACGTGCCTACTTCATAGACCAAGAATATAAGTGGGGAATAACATTAACAATGATTTGAAGGAAATATATTATACAGGGTACGATTGGAAAACATTATCTGAGGACTGGGATGTGTGGAGCGCTTATGTCCCCGCGGCCATGAACCTACGGTTTGGATTGTGCCAGTGACTTAGTCAGTTACTACATATTAATATATTCCATTGCCAATAAAAGCCCAATTCACCAATTTAAAAAGATAAAAGAGTGACGCTACCATTATCAAGACTTAATATTGACTGTTGAGTCAATATTAAGTCTTGATGATGGGAACGTCACTACTGAAACTTGTTGACACTATTATCTTTTTAAATTCGTGATTTGCGGTTTTATTAACTATGTGTAAAAACAATTTTTTGATCAAGAAGATCCTATTTATTAAATATAATATATTTCAAAACTAACTAAGGTTTTTTTCTCTAGGTTTTCCTAAATTCGTATAGCGCCAAAAAGAGAACATAAATTCGACTTGGTGAGGAATTCGCTTAGTTTAGTCAGTGGCTGCGTGATGGACATTTTAATTTACAAAAGAAGCAATAAAATATAAGTTTCACTCTCTGAAAAAATCCGTGGTCTTGGCCCGGCTTTTAACCTGGGACACTCGGATTCTGAGAAAAAAGAGAATGCCCTCCAGAATTTCAAGAGTGAGAAAAATATTTAAAAAACATGGTTGAAGATGAAATGATACAGACTGTTAATCCAATAATTGGAATGTTAACGTTTATAATCGGATCCATGCATCTTCCATATAACAACATGGTACTCTTTCATTGGAAACAATATCAATCATTTTGTGTGTGAAGTGTCGATACTGTGAATTGTTATACACTAGAGAATTAAACGCATTCATGATTTTTAATAAAGTGAACATTTTCAGTAGGATGGGAGGGGAGGGGTGGACCGGAGGGTTGATTGTATGCAACAACAGCTGCACCAGACAACGGGAGCAGAGTGACAGCCAACAAGGGTGGAAAGAAATTAACAGTAGTTTGGTACGTCCTACATATTGGGGAAAAAAATACATGAACAAATATTTGTTTCCTTTAACAGCCAGGTCGCTGAATTACAATTCAATCTGATAAAGAGTAAAATAAACTCATGGCATCTACAAAAACAATAAAAAAATATGAGTGCATTTGTTGTACAATTAAAGAGAAACAGAACACTGTTCATAATAGTACCCTGTAGAGTTGAAAACGCTGTTCTAGTAATTTCGTTAGATGTGTTACTTAAACGCTATAAACGTGTCCATTCCTGGTGTGTAGTATGTAATTGACTTTTTGCATGTTGTGAAACACACAAACTTGAAGTAAATAACAGAGTTCATGAACTGAACACACTTCATGTATTGCTATTTTCTTAACCGCTGAGCAATAATATCAATAATTCAATTATAGTTAACTAATTGGCATTATACAGTAGTCCATAAAGTCCTGCTACCAAAACAATCTAACTTAGCTCTTAAACTATTTGAGATAGAGACATGCGGTGTTTTGCAACGTATTCTACATCTCTCAAAGTTTTGTTTACATTTGTTGCAGAATGTGATATAAACGACAATGACGACACCACATGAAAAGGCCCAATGTGTATGGTGGTATGTTGAGGGTGGTAAATGACCTGTACCTATTATTCGAAATCTTTTACAGTTTCTCTTGCTAGAACATGGAATTCACTTCCACCCTATGTCAGAGACTGCCAAACTTTACCATCTTTCAGAAACAAATTGAAAATAAAATTACTAACAGAAACAACTCACTAATATTACTTTTTAAGAATTAATAATGCGTTTTTGCATTATTTAATAAAAATAGACTTAGGATTTGTTAATATATTTACCTAATGCCTTGTATGAAAAGCGTTGATTAATTCATTGTAGTTTATTACTTTCTTTGTATTTTTTTTTCTTTTTACGTATAGTAGATTCGAGCTGTTATTCCTTTTTTTATTCATTGTATCATTAATTTAATTTTAATTGTATTTAGTTTCATTGTATTATTAGACATTATTTTCATTATTATTCAATATGACAGATAATTAATTTTTCAATGTCTATTATTGTAATTTTTTTTGTATTCATATGTAACATGTTTGTTCTGGTGAGTGGAAGAGAAGGCCACATGGCCTTAACTCCACCAGGCTAAATAAATCTATTCTATTCTAAATTCTAAATATCCGAACGTTATGGCAGATTAATTTGTCCAGACAGAAAGAAAGTAGCTTCATGAGAGAACATCACCCTCTGCAGGTACTCATTGCGTTGAGCATGGAATCAGGAAATTCAGCTGATGGAAGTCAGTTGCCAGCAACGCTTCCGTAATTTGCACTTTTTAGGCCTGAAGATGAAGCCCCTTATGGAGGACTTTATGAATGATTGATTACGGTAAATGCAGTTCCCGTGAAGCACGAAGGACCGATGTTTTGAGGTCTGAGTTGAAATGCAAGTTGCACATTGTCGATAGTTTTTTGGCTCACACCTGGTCGTCTACTCTGTGGCAAATTCATTACACTACCAGTCGCTAGAAATTTCTCGGTCCATCTAATTATGGATGATTTGGATGGAGGATCTCTTCCATATAACCGGCGGAAATTTCGTTGAATAGTTACTGGTGATTTATCAGACTCGGCATACCTCCATTTGGCCTTTCCTTGTGGTGTCGTCATTGTCGTTTAAATCACAATACTGCAACAAATGTAAACAAAACTTTGTGGGAGACGTAGAATACGATGCAAAAACCGCATATCTCTCTCCCAAATAGTTTACGGGCTAAGTAACATTGTTTTGGTATCAGGACTTTGTTGTCACCCTGTAGAACCCGTATGTTTATGGTCGCGCGGACATAAGCTCTCCACACATCCCTATTCTGAGCTAATGTTTTCCAGTCATTCCCTGTATAATACACTTCCCTCAAATCATGATTAATGTTACTCTCCCACCTCAGTCCTGTTCTACCAATTTGACGTTTTCCCTCTGGTTTTTGTGCAAGAAGCTTCCGTGCCCTATTCATTCTCCAATCGTGCCGCATGTCCTGCCCATCGCAGTCTACGAGACTTAACTCTTCTTATTATATCTGGTTTCCTATAAGGATCGTATAGCTCACTGTTATGAAGTCTACTCCATTCGCCTGTCTCTAATTATTATTGATAATTTTTTTATAAAATATGTAATGTCGACTTTTAAACACAATTTTACTTAGAATTTATTTCTGACAATAAATTTAATTAATTTAGTAGCTATCATTAGATTCTATTGTCTTGGACCATCTTTCAATGATATTTTATTATCCGGCTAGGGTACCAGTCTCTGATTTTTTATGTCAAAAATTCGTAGAGACCCAATTCCGTAGATTCAATATTTTCAAAACTTCTCGCAAGAATTGAGCGAAATGGGCTAAGGATCGAAACAGATGGTAATCTGAAGGGACAGTATCATGGCTATTTGCTGTTTCATAGCAGTTTTATTCCTCCCAATTTCTGCAGTATGTGATCCAGTCGGATTTGAACCCGGGACCCTCAAAATTTCATGTACTCATTCCAGTTATTGAGAATAAAGATCTACATCAAATGAATGACCATTTGTTACAAACTCTCAGTGAATCACACCTTCAAAATACCACCAGATAAAGAACATTACATTAAAATCATTATTTACAAGATAACGTAATATTATAGTACAAATTTGAAATCATCTAAGTTTTATTTTCTGTGCGCTCTCTAAAATGTTTACTTGAGGTCCGTAAATGGTACCTTATCGGAGAGAATCCTTCAAAATCAGCCTGGCAACTCTCTAGCAACTGAAAAACAAAATACGTAATGAAATAGTAATACATGCAATACAAGGTATTTTGAAATAATGATAATTCATGGATTTTAACAAAACATATCGCTACAGACAATATTAAAAATATGGATTTTTAACAGGCACAATAGAATAACTATTGCATAAAATATAATGTTGTATTAACCTGAATTCGTATCCAACTAAGGGCCGGGTTCAAGGAAGAAATGCTACGACATCGCTTACATTGGAGGTCTGTGATTAATAAGGATGCTGGCCGACCAAGCCTGACGGACTATCACAGGAGCAGATAGAATGAAAATAAATTAATGAAATGGATATGGAGAAATGGTGGAATGAAATGTGTGGCAGAGGGATACTGGAGAACCCCGAGAAAACCCTGCCCAGACTCCGTTTCGTCCACTACGAAACCTTCATGAAGTGACCGAGTCGCGCGATTCGAGACCCCCTATCTATTGACCGAACTATCGAATATATGATTTAGTTGCCTCACCAAAAATAAATATAGGTGTAGTTGAGAATTCTTGTTTTTTTTAAATAAGTCCTTCCACCACCCAGGACTATTATCTTCCTATTCAAATAACTTATTTCTTAATATATAAATACTTGTTCCTATAAAGTGTCCAAATAATTATATCCTTGTCTATGAAGAACATATTTATATATAGTCAAAGCTCCTTATTTGTGGGAATATGTTCCGCAAATATGCCGCGAATATGGAATGGTAATTTGTATGGGTATATAGGGGATATTCCAAGGTTCCGAAATAAAATTAAAATTATCAAAATATAATCAATTAATCAGAGATTATGAACAATTTCTGTTAATTATTATTGTCAGGCTTAGGCAATGACTTACAGAATTAAGTAATGTTTTCCTGTTTTGCCGCTTTTATAAGGTTTTTCAATTCAGGTTGATATTTAGCTGTATATTCAGCGATATAATTCCTTACTTTGTCTTCGGATTTCTTAATGAATCGTTCAGTTCAGCATTGATGCAGCGTGATATGGATGCAAACGACTTGCCCAAACGTAAACAAACATTTATATTTTTACTTTAATCGGCATCACAACTTTTTTTTTCCGTTTCGGAACTAATTGTCTTTCCGTTCGGAACTAATTGTCTTTCCTCTACTCTACATTATAAATTGGCAACAAAGCAGAATATACACGTTTTATTCAATCAAAATTATTGCAACAATGACAAGTTGAAACTACAAGACACCGATCGTGGCGAGGGCGGCATTTATAATGGGTATAGCGGCACGTGATACACGGCGGCTGTAGCTTTTAACAACGAACTTAAAACTTGGTGACAATAAGGCTTGTTTTACTTTGCTACTAATTTGTCTGTTTGGTTTGAATCGCTCCTTGTATTAAAGCTGCCTTGGCACGAGCATGCAGTAAAAAAAAGTTGCCGATGCGATGGTTAATAATATATACTGATCCTTCTAATATATCGTCTGGATCCGCGAATAAAGATATTTCTATCCGCGAATACAGGAACTGTGTCGCAAATTTTTAACTCATGAATAATGAAAACGCGAAAAAAGGAACCGCGAATAAGGAACTTTGACTGTATGCAGAGTGAAGTACCTGAAAGACAAAAGTGCTATTGTGATAGAATAGATAATGCAAAATATTTGCCATCACTAAAGGTTTAAGCAACTTTAATTTAAAATCTGTGAGAGGCGAGCGCCTAACAGCTTCCGCCACGGAGCTGCCCATCAAATATAACTATATCACATAACCGTAACCGTAGTAACAAGTACAATGAAATTCGGGTTTTATACGAAATATTGAGTTCTTAAAAAATATTTCAACAACTATTGTAATATTAATTTATGGAGGTTTAAAAACAATAATGTAACAATTAGCAAAGTGATTTCGGAATCAGTGGATATAACAGACTCGGTATGCGTCGCCCCTAATTATTTAAATTCGTTCAGTGCAAACCCTTATACTTGTACATACTACATGAACACTCCTTTTCTAAGATAAATTAAAAATAAATTAAAATGTTTCATACCACTCATCAAAACCGATATTCTAAGTAGATCGCGATTTCTTAGCCTTGGCGGCTTCATTTTCAGTACCATCTTGACGACTGATGTTATGTGATCAGACGAACCACTTCTTCTTCCCTCTATTGGTCCGATAAACCTCGGGATCAAGGCAGAATCCGCGGGAATTTCGAACTTCGTAAGTTTTTCTTTCTTTTGTTTTTCTGAATGTGGATTTTTTCTCAAACCGTTAGTTATTTTTGTTTTTCTGATTGTTTAATTAGGATAACTTTTGATTCAATTAACTGTTTTTCGAACCAAGCATGAGCAGCTACTGCTGACTTTTCCACTTCACAATTTTTGACATTTCTAAGAAGTTCTTTCACCCTTGTTTTCAAATTTCGTTTTGTTTTCCTATGTAAATTTTGTCACAATCACTGTATTTGATCTGACTATTTAAACCATGCCCCAAATGGGAGTCAATGGCCAATCACATTTCAATGAATTTTTATTTACAACCAATCACAGTCATGTTTCGCCTAGAATTTACTGACTAAAGTTTATCATAATAAAGAAAGCACCTCCTTTATAACATTCTGAATAGGTCATAGCATCTCAAAGAAATAGGCTACCAGATTGTATATATAGTGCAAGCATGTCAACAGAAAGTGCATGCGAGAGACAATATAAATACATTTGTAACAATTTATTATACTACAAAAAAACCACAGTCTGCACTTTCTTAAACGAATTATTTTCCTGGAAATGACGTTGCAGAAAAATATAATTGACATATTTACAGTAGGACATCAGAAATTAATTAATACCAATAACGTTGGTTATAAATTTCTCCACTAGGGTGCATTCTTACAACATTGCGATCCTTTGGCAATAAATCATATTATGATCTGATTGCAGTGATGAACAAACGAAGCAAGTGAAGCGTACCAATTGTTTCTCATTTGTTTTCAAACATCGCATTTTACATTAAATATATAAATATTTAAAAATAACTATAGTTAAGTAATGATTTGTGAGTAAACAGCGTAATTTTTATTCGTTAAATAGTCATAACAGATGTCACTCTTGATTTCCAAATTCTCTAGATAAATTCACTCGTCACTTCGTGAGTCGTGAATTTATCGATAATTTGGAAATTACTCGTGGCATTACTTATGATAAATTCCTGATATGTTATCTTCTTCAATTTTTTATATTGGTTTTAATTATCCTATTTAGGCTGTATTCGTTCTTCATTTTGAAATTTGTTTTGAAACTGGTTGTGTTTCAATGGATGGTAAATGTATGCCATTAGCAGGTCATGAATGTCCTTGAGGATGTGAACGCAAGGATTGAAGATTAATTTTCAAAATAAATAGGATCTCTTTGACCGACTCTACAGGCAGATAAATTCCAAATTATCATTATGTATGAGGCTGAACGTATCCCAGAGCCAGAAGGAATAATAACGAGCAAATGAAAATATTACTATATTATTATTATTATCCCTTTTCGTGCTCGGATCGTCCAGCACTTACTTAAATACTTTTCCATCTGAGCCAACCGACACATTTTTTATATTTACTTTATTTATATTTAATAACATCGATATAACTTTATGATGATTAACTTAAAGAAGGGAAGTAAGTTTTGTGAAATATCCACAACTCTTGTCTGAAGGAAACTTTAAACGTCGTTAGATGTAATGAAAAAACTTGATAACAGTTTTCCATTAAGACGTTGAATTCGCTTTATGAGAGCGGACCGCTTTACCTGGCTTGAATTATAAATTACCGCAATCCACATTTCCTTAATTAACTGCGGAATATTTAAAACAACCACTTCATAACCACTCCACTCCAGTGCTTTTTTTTCTTTTATCAACAGAACTTTCTTTTCATATTTTAAAATCTCTACTGTTGAACATGTTCCACTAGCCATAAAACTGAGAGGTCACTCTTCTCGTCAAACTAGGTGAGTAATGGAAATTTATTTTTCATGAAGCAGACACTAATCTATAAAACGTTGAGTGCCCTTTACTTTTTATTTTTCTCTTCAAGATTTACTTTAATAAATAAGCCAAATAGATTGAAAAAGCTTCGAGTATGTTTACATCATTCATAGAGATGTCCTATAACTGTACTATTTTACTCTCATTAATCTACTTTATGTAAAGTTTTAAGACTTCGTTTCATTATATATTATTACTATTATTATTATTATTATTATTATTATTATTATTATTATTATTACTATTATTTTATTCAAAGCCCCAGGTTGTTATTTGGATATTTCTGGTCTTATCTCCTGGCATTGGTGTAACTGTAATCCACTTCTGAGGTGGGACGCCTGGAAGGAGAGAGTACGCTCCCATAATGATATTATGAGTGACGATGATGACAGTGGTGTGCCAGGAAAGTGCTTAATCCTAAACTTAATCTAAGGCGAATTATTAATGGTGACAATGATGGCCTTGTGATGTTCGGGGACTGTTTGGGACTCATACTTTCCTGACATTTTGTCTTATATGTGAGGAAAAAACCCGAAAAAAACTCACGCCGGAAATTTGCCCTGATTGAGGCTTCACCTCGGACCCGCTGCGTGACAAGGCATCATGCTACCTCGAGACCACAACGATGTACGTATCATTAGCTTTAATTTTACCCTTAGTCAATCAGTTGCCCTCGATTGATGTGGAGCCATGAGCGTTCGGATGCGTCACCCTGTGAATTAAGATTTTAGTTTCGAAAGATGTGGTGTTTGCTGATAATAAGTTCGGAATTTTATTTTTTGACCGTTTTTTAATTTAAAGAACGAGATTTCTTTAGAACATGTGACGCGAAAAAAGTTCTAAGTTTCAATCATACACGATGCGCATACGTCAACAAACGCGAGGAGGTTTACACTGTGGAATCACGAGATGCAGCCAACATATACACGATATTTAATGAACCTAAAAGTTAACCTAACGCAATGTAGGTACTCTTAACCTGTAAAAGACTAATCTAAAAGCTACTCTAAAGAAATTTAATCGCTCTAAGCTGTGAAAGAATGCAACGCCAAAAATAAATAGTAAGTTCTGAAATCAACTTTTATAAGATTCATGATGTGTTCCGTTGAGGTTCATTAAAAATTAATATAAAATTATAGAATATTCACCTGAAAGGTCCGTCTCCTCAACTTAATTATCATTTAACTGTAGCGCTTTCGGGACTTGTCCCATCATCGGCAGGATTCAAAACTGGTGTTTCACTGAAGATCTGGTAGAGGGGGTTGCATGTATTGGGTTCGTTTTCGTTTATCGGGCTGTCGTTGTGAGCTGCTTTCATGATTTCCATCTCTTCGAGTACGTTTATCTTCGCTGGATTATTTTCTCTGTGCATCACTGTTAGGGTGTTTTCAATATTTAACATGCGATGTCCTTCATGGATAACGTGTTTTGCATAGCTTGATTTACCTTCTGCGTGAACGAAGTCTCGAAAATGTTCTTTGAATCTGATGTTAAAACTCCTGTTTGTCCTTCCTATATAAAATTTGTTGCAGTCCTTACATGTCAGTTTATAAACTCCTTTGCTGTTGAAAATGTTATTTTCTTCAATGTTATTGTTTATTATGTTGTTTAATTTGTTATTGGTTCTGTATGCTATTTTTACGTTTTTATCGGCTTTCTTTAGTGCATTGGCTAATTTTGTCGTTTCTTTTCCTGTGTATGTAAGTGTTATCCATGTTTTCTTGTTGTTGTCAGATTCTTTTTCTAGTTTAGTTATGTTGGTTATGTTGTTCTTCCTTTTTTGTTTTTTACGAGCTTATCTATGAATTCTTCATTATAGCCATTGGTTTTTGCCATATACTTAATGTAGTTGAGTTCTTGGATATAATTGTCTTTGCTTAATGGGAGTTTCAACATTCTACTGACTAAGCTATTAAATGTACTAATTTTCTGTTGAAAAGTGTGTGTAGAATTTTTGTTTATGACCAGAGCATTCTTTGTGGGTTTCCGGTAGATACCGATTTCTAGTTTATTGTTGTGTAGAGTTTTGGTTATAGACAAATCTAAGTAGTTTATGCTGTTGTTAACTTATATTTCTTCGGTGAAAGTGATTAGTGTCATGGCGGATTGTGAATAAGAGTGAAACTGGTTGCTCGTGTTTTTGCACAATTTTCAGCAGGTGTTAGTTTGTTTTTATAAACGTAATATCGATATTGCGAATTTATTTTGTTTGTAGCTTAATTTTACGCATAATGGCTCCACGTAAAGCAAGAAATTGTGAAGAAAGCAAAGAAGAAATAACTAAGCGTGTGGTCCAAGAATGTTTGCGGGATCCAGCCATGTTGCAGCTGTTGAAGGACTCCGTGCGTGAGGCTATTGTATCGGAGCTAAAGGTAACTATAGACCGTAATACGGAAGTTATTAGGCAGTTGGAACTCTCGCTTCAGGAGAGGGACAACAAAATATTAAAACTGGAACAACAGTTAAGTGAGAAAACCGACTCGCTAGAGCAATACCAACGTCGACAGTGTCTACGTATTTTCGGTATACCTGAACAGGATGGTGAAGATACGGACAATATAGCAATCGACGTGGCCTCCAAAATTGGAGTTAAATTAGAAACCTGTGATATCGACAGGAGTCACAGGGTTGGGAAAAAATCGGATCGACCACGGCCTGTTATTGTTAAGTTTATCAGTTATAGAAAGAGAAGGGAGGTCTTCCAAAATAAAAAACAATTGAAAGGCAGTGGGATCACAGTAAGAGAAGATCTCACCCAAATTAGATATAAATTGTTAAAGGACTGCATCACAAAATTTGGCGTCACAAATGTGTGGACAATTGATGGCGCAATACATGTGAAAAATGGAGATACCAAACGCATCATCACCCGGGCCTCTGATATGTAAATCTACCTAGTGCAAACACGCCCAGTGATACCATATCCCCAATTTAGCACTTTTATATAAATTATTAAAATTATATTTAGAAATTTCACATTAATTATTAGTATTATATTTAGAAATTTTACTTTATTTATTAATTTAATATTTGAATAAGATATTAGTGACTTGTTCTTTTCTTATAATTCTAGTTAAAATATTTTTAAAATTTCCATCCAAATAATGCTATTCATTTGGCGGTCTCTGACAGGTTAGAGGACACTACCCTTCTCAAACCCCTTCCAAACAACAATAATGCAAGACAGGTTCTAGAAACAGCATTCTCCCCCTTCCCGTCTTTCCTACATGTGGTTCACTTGAACGCACAAAGCTTAACTGCACATACAGACGAAATTAGAATGATTTTTACTTCTTCCAATATTCATGCTATTCTCGTATCAGAAACATGGCTCACTCCCTCCATTAATTCTAGTTTAATTGACATGGATGGTTATACTTTTCTTAGACATGATCGTGTACATAGTCGAGGGGGCGGTGTTGGTGTCTTCGTTAGGACAGACCTTTGCCCTAAGTCTGTATACTTTTCTAATAACGAGACATCTCCTGAAATTATGTTTATAGAAATATACGCAAGCTTCAAAAAATGTCTTCTTTGTGTAGTGTACCAACCCCCTAAAATGAAAAAAATAGCAGAAATAGAATCCGCTCTACAAAACGCACGTATTCAATATGAACACGTTATCGTCATGGGTGACTTTAATATAAATATACTAGACACTGACAACAGACATACACAACAGCTTATGTCCGCGTTCCAAGTTTGTGATATGACTATCCTTCCCTTACAGCCTACACATCACACCGATCATTCTGAGACTTTACTTGACTTAATTGCTACTAATAATCCAGACAGAGTACTAACCCACGGGCAACTGTCAGCTCCCGGAATATCAGCACATGATATTATATTCTTAGCATATTCACTGCAGTGCCCTAAACAAGCTCGTAAGACTATCACATATAGAGACCTAAAACATATAAACAATGCAGCTCTACTTGAAGACGCTATAAAATTACCCTGGCATACTATATGGACGTTACATTCTGTTGACGAAAAAGTTGAGGCATTAAATAACCTTATATTACAACTATATGACAGGCACGCTCCACTGAAAACTAAACTAGTGAAACGACACCCTGCTCCCTGGATGTCTGCTAACATTCGTGACTTGATGACTGAAAGAGACGCAGCATATCGGAAATAGAAGAGTCGACAAAACTGATATAAATCTTAATCACTATAAACGGTTACGTAACAAGACTACACAAACTATCAGAAACGCCAAACTTAGACATCTATACAGCCTTACTGAACCTAATAACAATAACCCAGATATTTGGAAAAATCTGAATAAAATGGGTGTAGGAAGGAAAGACACACAGGTAGAAAAACTACCTGTTTCTCTGAACACACTTAATAACCATTTTACAAGCACATTCTTTACTCCTAAAGACAAAACACATACAATAAGTGAACTACTATTGACAAATCCACCAGACAGAGAACATTTCCATTTTTCATATCTTACAGAAAATGACATAAAGAAAGCTCTCAAACGAATAAAAACAAAAGCAGAAGGTACTGACCGTATAAATATCACTCTACTTAACAAAATAATCGACGTTATACTACCTACCATAACTCATGTTTTCAACTCCTCACTACAAACCTCTATATATCCCACATTATGGAAACAAGCAATTGTACGCCCACTCCCGAAAGTAAAAACTCCCTAAACTCCTAACGATTTTCGACCCATTAGTATTTTACCTACCCTTTCAAAAGCTTTGGAACGATTAGTCCACAAATAACTGACTGACTACCTAACTGAACACGACCTTTTAGATCAATACCAATCAGGCTTTAGGACAGGACACAATACAAATACTGCTCTACTAAATATATATGAAGACATACGCGAAGCATCTGATAATCGAAAACTTACTATTCTTACACTACTTGACTTTAGTAAAGCATTTGACACGGTAGACTTGGACTTATTGTTGCTTAAACTAAAAAACCTCTCACTTTCTGACAGTGTCACGCAATGGTTCAACTCCTACCTTCGTGAGCGCCAGCAATATGTTGTAGGAAATTCTACATTACGCTCTTCTTGGACCTACCGTAAAGCTGGAGTTCCACAGGGCTCGGTGCTCGGCCCATTGCTTTTTTCAATCTATATAAACGACATATCTGACTCCCTAAAACATTGCAAACATCATTTATTTGCGGACGACATGCAGATCTACCTTCACTCAGACAAATATTCTTTAAATGACGCGGTAACCAAAATTAATGAGGACCTTGACTCGCTAACGGCGTGGACAGAGAAATATGGACTTGAATTAAATCCTAGAAAGACACAAGCAATCATTATGGGCCATCAGAGACTATTATCCTCAATTAACACAAATGCAGTATTACATGTGTCACTTAATGGGGTTCAGATCCGTTATAGTGAGACAGTATAAAATCTAGGAGTGTTTATGGATAAACATTTAATTTGGAATAAACAAATAAATAACATTTGCAAAAATATCTTCTCAATAATACACTCATTAAACCGTATAAGAAATTGTTTACCGTTTTCTCTAAGAAAAATGCTAGTAGAAACACTTGCAATGCCCCATTTTGATTATTGTGATACTCTTTTTACTGACCTAAATACTGTTCTTACCCAAAGACTTCAACGTGTTCACAATTCTTGCATACGTTTTATTTGTGGTATACGTAGATTTGATCACGTTACACCATCCCTGGAACAATTGGCATGGCTTCGTCTTCAATATCGTAGAACCATCCAATCCCTATGCCTTCTCTATAACATATTACACACATCTTTACCTTATTATTTATCACACCGCTTCACTAAACTCTCTGATACACATAACTTAGATACCCGATCCCTTGAGCACAGTGTCCTTTATATCCCTCCTCATCATACTACCTATTATTCGAAATCTTTTACAGTTTCTCTTGCTAGAACATGGAATTCACTTCCACCCTATGTCAGAGACTGCCAAACTTTACCATCTTTCAGAAATAAATTGAAAATAAAATCACTAACAGAAACAACTCACTAATACTACTTTTTAAGAATTAATAATGCGTTTTTGCATTATTTAATAAAAATAGACTTAGGATTTGTTAATATATTTACCTAATGCCTTGTATAAAAAGCGTAGATTAATTCATTGTAGTTTTATTATCTTTCTTTGTATTTTTTTCTCTTATTTTTATGCATAGTAGATTCGAGCTGTTATTCCTTTTTTATTCATTGTGTCATTAATTTAATTTTAATTGTATTTAGTTTCATTCTATTATTAGACATTAATTTCATTATTATTCAATATGACAGATAATTAATTGTTCAATGACTATTATTGTAACTTTTTTTTGTATTCATATGTAACATGTTTGTCCTGTTTAATATGACTATTATTGTAATTTTTTTGTATTCATGTGTAACACATGTTTGTCCTGTTTTATATGACTATTATTGTATTTTTTTTTTGTATTCATATGTAACATATGCTTGTTCTGGTGAGTGGAAGAGAAGGCCACATGGCCTTAACTCCACCAGGCTAAATAAATCTATTCTATTCTATTCTATTTTTTCATGCATGTCGTTTAAGTCTTGTAGTATTTCTTTTTCTTTTCTGTTTTCATTTTCATATATTACTAGTACATCATCGACATATCGTGTTATTAGTTTTATGTTGAATTTGTGTATTAGTTCCTCAAAATGTTTATTTTCCAGTTCTTGTAGGAAGATTTCTGCCATTATTCCAGATGTAGGACTCCCCATCGGGATCCCGTCTTCTTGAATAAATAGTTCATTGTTAAATTTGAAGTAATTTTGCTTTATTGTTGTTGTTATTAGTTTGTTTAACTGGTTGATATAGTTATCTTCAAGTTTACTGTCTGTTAGTTTTTGTTTTATTATGTTTGCTGTTTCGTTTATCGGGATATTAGTGTACAGGTTTTTTATGTCGAATGACGTCATTTTAGTATTCCTATTGATTTCTAAATGCTGTAGTTTGTCTGCTAGTTCAAATGAGTTCTTAATTGTGTAACGATTTTCAAGTTTGACATCATTTTTCATTTTCTGAGCGACTAATTTGGAAATTTTATAGTTAGGAGCATTCATGCAATTAACAACTGGTCTTATGGGAATGTTGTCTTTATGGATTTTTGGAAGGGCTTTCATTACTGGTGGTGAGGGAGTATTATTTACCCATTTGGCGTTTTTGTATTTATTATGTTCATTATTGGTTGTGTTGGTGATTAGAGGGCACGATTTTAGTGCTTCTTTTATTTGTCTGCTATACTTTCCTGTGGGATCTTTTTCAATTTTTTTGAAATTGTTTCTCTTTATAAATTGCTTGGTTTTATTGATGTATTCTTCCTTTTCCATAATAACTATTGTGTTGCCCTTGTCGGCTTTTGTGTGTATTATATTATTGTTCCTAAATTTTCTTTTTATTTTAGAAATGTTGTTGAGAGTTTGTTTATCTTTGATGTTATTGTTGGGTGGAGTTTCTTTTATGACTTTAGCTGCTTCGTATCTAATATGATTTTTGTTATTAATGTTAAGTTTATTTATTGCAATTTCAGTTTCAGTAATTAAATTTTGTTGTGTTCTTTTTGCGTTGTGTGTAGGGAAATTGAATTTGTATCCCTTTTCTAGCAAGTCTGTTTCCTGTTTGTTGAATTTTATTTTTGTAAGGTTTGTAATTCTTTTGTCTTCAAAATTGTGTGATTTATGTTTTAGATATGTGTTGTGTTGCATGGCCTTTAATTTAGTTAGCTTCTTGTTCATTGTTTCATATTTATTGCACATGTTATTATTAATGTTTTCGTGAATTTGGTTTTCTATGATTGTCCAACATTTGCCGAATAGTAAGGCGGCTTCTTGTGTGTAGTAGTATAGCTGGTTGTTGATGTTTTGCTTCTTTATGTATAGGAATCTGATTTCGTTTTTTATCCAATTAATTTCGGCCTGTTTTTGTACTTTTGTTGCTGTATTATTTCTGTTTTTTATTTTTATTTTAGCGTAGTTAGGTATTATATTGTGTTTTAAGCATTCTTTATTGAAGTGTATGTTCGCGATCGTTTTGTGAAGTTGCGTTTTGAGGTTAGAATACTTGTGTTTAATTCTAGCCTGACTGGCTGCATAATCAACTTTTATAAGATTCATGATGTGTTCCGTTGAGGTTTATTCAAAATTAATATAAAATTATAGAATATTCACCTGAAAGGTCCGTCTCCTCAACTTAAGGAGACGGACCTTTCAGGTGAATATTCTATAATTTTATATTAAGTTCTGAAATTCTGAAGTATATGTGTACAGTTAATTAGTATATTCCCCATGTTGGCTTTAGTGGGTTTTCGTTAGAATCAATATGGCTGCCACGTCTTCATGCTACGTATGTAGTTGAATATCATAGAACAATTTATTGAAATAATATAAAAGATAATAAAATTAATGCCAATCTTACCTCATAAGAAATTAACTGAGCTACTGCCCGTAGCCCTCCCAATAAAGAAAATAGAAAAATGTAACAATAATTGTAAATGATGGGAAATAATTTGAAATATGAAACCCTAAGAACATAATTTGACAGGAACGTATGAAGCAATTAAAAACGTCGTGTCACAGGTTGTAAAGAATAGCCTAAACGACTTTATCCTATTTAATATGCGTTATAAAACTACGATAGAACTACATATCGAATCGAGTAATTCCTGTCTTTAAATGTCTGTATGATATAAAACATTCCGGCGTTATTAATTAAAATATCAGGCTAAGATATAATAAATTTTTATGTTCTTATCACTGACAAGGAAATAGTCAATAATTGCAAGCCAAAGTGTAACTTGAAATTTCTTCCAGTGAACCGTTGTGATGTACAAACACCGTGTTAGAAAAGTCTGCCTTTTTAACTGCAAGGCACTTAAATCCAGCACCAAGTCCCTCATTTAAACTATAGGGAAGTAATAAAACATCTGAATTGGTAAATTGGATAATCCTCACCACCTGAGTTCGACGCCGCATCCCGCTTCACTTCATTCCGATCTTACTAATGCAGGAAGTCCATCTGCTCCGTAAAGTGAGCTAACAATGCTGAATTCTGGCTTCGATTTCTGTGTGTTATAGTTAGTAACGCAGGTATTTTTGGACACGGCCTTAGTGCATCATAACGCTTCTCTGCGATAACTTGCAACGTAGTTTCGGAAAGCAGTGGTTGACCTTTTTCTTCTTGAAAGTGACTAAAATGCAATACAAATCAACGAGTTCTTCAATGGGATTCTTAGGAGAATAGTTACAGAATTACTACAATCCCGCATTTTAAAACGGTTCTTTACTCACTGTTACTGGGATGAGAACAAATGCTTATATAATTATTTAAAATTGGTTTAAATAATTAAGGCATACGTAACATATAAACAGTTATTTATACTAATTAAATAATAAATAATAGTTTTAAAAAAATAAAACAACACGCTTTATTAGAAAACTAAAAAATGAAAAACAATTTTAATTTCCAATACGCTTGGGATAAAATAAAGTGGTCAACAAAAAAATCATCTCCAACACATATAGAATAAAATTAGAGTTATCAACAAAAAGAAAATTATTTTACCATCAAAAGCGTGGGGTGCTCTATATCAATTAATATATTTGATAATAAACAGATATTGGTAAGAGTAAGCTATCTAAGAAGAAAATGTAAAAATCATAAAAAGCACCCCACGCTTTCGATGGTAAAATTATTTTCTTTTTGTTGATAACTCTAATTTTATTCTATATGTGTTGGAGATAATTTTTTTGTTGACCACTTTATTTTATCCCAAGCGTGTTGGAAATTAAAATTATTTTTCATTTTTTAGTTTTCTAATAAAGCGTATTCTTTTAGTTTCTTAAACTATTATTTATTTTTTATTTTTTAGTTTTAATATTTTACAGAATAAGATAAAAATGTAAATATCTTTAAATTCGATACTATTGTAGTATGAGCTAAAAGTAATACTCTTCTATAAAAAAAACCCTCCCAGCCCGATTTGAACCAGTGACTTATGGATTACTGAAATTATGTACCACTAAGAGTTCACTGCTCTACCAACTGAGCTCTTACAAAGATTGACTAAAAACTCGACAAGTCCGCAACCTATTATATTAGTTTTCATTTTGTTTTATTTTCGGATGATTCTTGCCAGGATTTTAGAAACAAAATATGAAATTATTGTATTGGCACGGGTCCTCTATATGTATACAAAGTTTCAAGTCGATCCAATGTTTCTAAGTGGGTGAAAATCGCGTTGAAAGATTCCGTTACATTGATACAAAAACACTTTTTTTGATTTTCTGATGATTATGGCCAGGATTTTAGAAAATATATATGAAATTAGTGTATTGTCACGGGTACTCTACAAGTATACAAAGTTTAATTATATATAAATTAATTAGTGTATAAAGCTGTTGTGTTATTATTGAATTGTAATATTAATGTGTTTTCTTTATGTAATTGTAATGTTAATGTTTTTTTTAGTGTATAATGCTATTGTGTTATTACCTAATTGTAATATTATTGTGTTTTCTTTATGTAATTGTAATGTTAATGTTTTTAGTGTACAATGCTATTGTGTTATTATTTAATTGTAATATTATTATTGTGTTTTCTTTATGTAATTGTAATATTATTGCTATTGTGTTATTACTTAATTGTAATATTATTGTGTTTTCTTTATGTAATTGTAATGTTAATGTTTTTAGTGTATAAGGCTATTGTGTTATAATGTTTTTAGTGTATAATGATATTGTGTTATTATTTAATTGTAATATTATTATTGTGTTTTCTTTATGTAATTGTAATGTTATTGCTATTGTGTTATTACTTAATTGTAATATTATTGTGTTTTCTTTATGTAATTGTAATGTTAATGTTTTTAGTGTATAAGGCTATTGTGTTATTATTTAATTGTAATATTTTTATTGTGTTTTCTTTATGTAATTGTAATGTTATTGCTGTTTTTGTTTATTTTTCTTTACACTAGTACCAATTATTACTTTCTTGTAACGGACTGTCAACAGCACGTACGGCTTACTGCCCGTGCGACCCATATTTGTAAATAATATTGTAAATATCTTACTTTTTTGTCTAATAAAGTCCTACTACTACTACAAAGTTTCAAGTCGATCCAATGTTTCTAAGTGGGTGAAAATCGCGTTGAAAGATTCCGTTACATAGATAGATAGATAGATACAGGTCAAGCTAATATAAAGCGTGTAAAAATAAAAGTGTTAACTTTTTATATGGTTTACGTACTTATTAAAATACAAATTTGTTACAGCAAAATAACAAAATAAATTTGTAATCATGATAAAATTCGTCTGAAGAAGGTACAAAATACTGAAACAGCTGTAACGAATTTGTATTCTAATAAATACGTAAATCATATAAAACGTTAACAATTTTATTTTTATTTAATTAACATAGAAATGGATTTTCATCAAGTAAACGCCAAATCAATTGATTAATTATTTATACGTTCGCTAATAGACCTGCGAACTATTTACTCTTTCTAACAATGTCGGTAGAGAATTGCCTCTCGATCGGTTTGCCTAGTCTTACTTTCCCTTGCAATAGAGAACTGTGATATGTGTAGTCCGCATTTAGTTATTTGCTTATGTTCAGCGATGATAACTTTCCATGTGGAATTTAGTCATAATATGTTGTAATTGAATTTGAATTTGTTTAATTGATGTATACTTCAAGTTTTAGTAATAATTGATTTTAGTAACACTAAGAAATTAGGACTGGAAGTAAATATCAGTAAAACTAAATATATGGTCACACGTAGAAATTCAGTATATAATGGAACTGGACAGCTAATGACAAATGAGGGAAATTTTGAGGAAGTGGCTGAATTCAAATACCCAGGAACAATAATCACAAATAGGAATGAGATGCACAAAGAAATTAAACATATGCTCAATTGTGGAAATGCGTGCTATTATGCATTTCAAAGACTTTTGATGTCCCAACTCCTTTCAAAAAACGTTAAACTGAAAATATATCATCATCATCATCATGAACAAATTCGTTTTAGGCCATGTGGCCTGTACGGTAAACCTAGCGAAGATGGTCTTGATCTTTCCACCAATGTTTTGGTCTTCCTTGGTCCCTATGTCCAGCTGGGGTATATAGGAATACCAATTTTGGAAGTCTATTTCTTGCCATTCTTCTCAGATGATTTTTCCATTCCTGAAAATATATAAAACCATTATTCTACCAGTTATATTATATGGGTGCGAAACATGGACTCTTACTTTAAGGGAGGAAAGGAGATTACGAGTATTTGAGAATAAAGTTCTTAGGAAAATGTTTGGACCAAAGAGAGATGAACAGGCAGGTGAATGGAGAAGACTACATAACAATGAACTACATGGTCTTTATAGGAAGCCAAATATAATAAGAACAGTTAAGTCTCGTAGACTGCGATGGGCACGACATGTTGCACGTATGGGGAATGAAAGACGTGCATGGAAACTTCTTGTAGGAAAGCCAGAAGGAAAACGCCCAGTTGGTAGACCAAGAATGAGGTGGGAGAACAACATTAACTATGATTTGAGGGAAGTAGATATACAGGGAATGATTGGAAAGCATTGGCTCAGGATATGGATGTATGGAGAGCTTATGTCCGCGCGGCCATGAACCTACGGGTTCGATAGTGCCAGTGAGTAAGTAAGTAAGTACTAAGACAATTTTATGGTTTTGGTAATTAAATTCTAATCGTTTTCTTGATGATCGAGGATAACAAGAAAAGTTGATGAACTGGTCTACGGATTCTACAACAAAACAAAAGCTACAAATTAAATACTACACGGAGTAGTAAATTGGGAATACACTTAGCATGCGGTCCTGCGCAGAATCGTCCGTTTGCTACACTAATACGTTCAGGAAGTAACATTCTTTCCAGTTTTGATATTATACGTATTACAAGTAATGGTTCACTTATAAAGTGTGCAATTTTTTTCAGTGTTTATCGACAATACTGCATAGTGTTTTAATGATTTTGTTGTACAATTGTAATACTCTGCTGTATTATACAACTATAACAGGTCCCGTCTTGACGCTATTTTCCTCTTGCTACACTCCCTCGTCAATACATGTGTTGTTTACATCGTTTCAATACTCAGCTTGTCCCGAACTTGAAGCGTTCAGTGTAGGTCATGTTCTTGGTTTTTGACCACTGAACTTGAAATACCGATACCTATCTGAAACGCTGAACAAAATTCAAAATTATTATTTTGATGTTAATTTATTTTTATGGCATCTCTTACTATAAAATATATGTTTGTCTTGATTGTCTAATAAACATTTCATAACACATTATTACTAAATCACTTAATTTATATCATATGATCCCTTCTTACTAAAAATGAAAGAACTAGATTATCAACATTATCATAGTATATTCATGAATGTAGACCACTTGTTGACCTGTTTCGGCTTTAAGAGAAACATCACTCAAAAGTCTTTTGAGTGGATGTGCTATCTTCTTCTCCCTGCGGGTTGATATCTTAACATTTGTTTAGATACCAACCTGCAGGAAGAAGAGGACCAGTCAGTCCACTTAAAATACTTTTGGATGAAGTTCCTCTTGAGGCGGAAACAGGTCAACAAATGACCTAAATTCATGAATGTACTATGATGATGATAATCTAGAAGTTTCTAGATTATGAAGGTAGAGAATCATATTTGATGGTAGTTGACACGGTTTGGGAATTTCAAAATAGTGAGGAAAGGAAGAATTCTGTAAATGCTCTTACAAGAATGGAATGCTGAAGGAAGAAAACTTTGAGAGAAATATATAGATAAAATTAGTAAGAAGTGTTGTCAGGTGAAATACACAAATCCAATTTCATGTTCCAAGATACTTATAAGTAACATAATAAATAATTAAACATTCACCTTTTACCATCGTCCATCATAACAATAAACACCAACACTAATGTCTATGAAAAAATGTGCAGTTATTAATAGTTTAAGAGAAGAAAAAAACTATTTTGGCTACAAATAATGGATTTGAAGAATGCATGATACACTAGAAAATATACAAATTCATAATGCACACAAATTTTAATCAAAATACATTTCTTTAAGAAAAAGAAGAAATAATACAATTCAACAAATTCGCATATCATTCATTGAAGCACCACAAATTAAAAAATATAAATACAAATTTCAACATACGATTGACACCGAAAAATACTTCAACATCATTAGATTTGTTAGATCAAACACAAAATTAGAAAATAAAAGAATAAATAAAATCAGGTATTTATTAGATTAAATGCTAGGAATATGAAAATGTCTACATATGGAAAGCAGAAATTTAAGAACCAGAGTGAAAGAACATCTCAGGAATGTCAAGACTAGGGAAGTAGAAAAATCTGCAGTAGCAGCAGAAAAACTTGTATTCGAAAGAATAGCCATATTATTAAAACAAATAGAAAAATCCAAATAACTCACACTTTGGAAAAAAATCCACGTTCAAATATCGGAAAGGAGAAATTAATGAACTCTGAAATTCCCGGGGAAAGTTAATTGATTTATAAAGCGTCACTGCTATAAAGTAAAAATGTTCTCTTTAATTTGCTTACTTGTTATAGTCAGCTACTAGATGGCAGTGAAGACTGAGTTCTCGCGACATCTAGTAATAGTGGAGAATATAATACATATATAAGAAAAATGAATGCTTGAATTGGATTCGCCTGGTGGTGTAATGGATATCACGCTGAGGTACAGACTCAGAGATCCGGGTTCGAATCCCGTCCAGGCATTTATTTTTCTTATCATACCATATTAAGCTTGCATTGCTCAATGTTAAATATTTAATTATAACACATATATATATATATATATATATAATAAAATGAATATATGTCATAAATTGTTAAGTGCATAATTACTTATGGAGCAGAACTTTGAGCATTAACAACAAAAACAAATAAGTATATTTTGGCAACGAAAATGGATTTTATACGAAGGGCAGCAAGAATTTCAAGAAGAAAAAAAAATAGGAACTCAGTTATAAGGGAGAAAATGAATATTGAAGACACTATTTTAGATTATATTAAAACTCACCAAATAAGATGGTACGGACATGTCCAGCGAATTGAAGAGGATCGGCTACCAAAATCTGTTTTGGAATGAACACCTGAGGGACGACGAGGCAGAGGAAGACCTAAAACCTTCTGGAGTCAGGAAATATGTTTATACATGAAGGAGAAACATCTACAACCAGGAGATTGGATGGACCGACAAAATTGGCTATTAGGAATCGGACGATGTCAAATACATTAATCAACCGATTATATATATGACATGAAAATAATAATAAATGCCTGAACTTGGATTTGAACCCGAGACTTCTAACTATATATATTAGCGCGATTCCAACTCCGCCAATCGGACATTTCAGTACAAATAGTATGTTTGCTTTATATATATATATATATATATATATGTGTGTGTGTGTGTGTGTGTGTGTGTGATTCTCTTTCATGAAGTGCAACGATCTAACTGCCATCGCGTAGGTACTGTAATAAGTAAGCATATAAAGAGTATATTTACTTTATAGCAGTTTAGATTCTTTATTTCGATGTTATAATTTTTTTTTTATATTTAGCAATGAAGAGATGGAAAGAACAAATAAATGCCTGTTATATATCGCACTGTATGACAATATAACAAGTCTGTATTATATGTATTATACTAAGTCTCATTTAAATATTATTTTAATGATTAAAAAACTAGTGAAAACTTATAAAAATGGAAAGTAATATTTTATTTGAAAATTCTTCTACATTACATATTTCAACTGATTTGTTTCCTTTAAATTTTCCGGATAAAATTATATTTACGTAGATTTTGAGTATTTTCTTGTTGACATAAATTTAAATCATAAAACATATAATAGGCTTAACATTTAAGGAATTACATATTGTTTGAGGTTTTCTTACTTTTTATCAGTTTACAAGTAACCAACTATTCATTAAAAATGGATTAAATTGAACGCGTATGTTTTATTCATCATTTCCATTTTTCTTATTTAACTGTTCATGAATATTACATTTATTACCACTTATTTATTTCAGTAGTACAACTTGTTGGCTACAGGCACTTTATAGTAGTTTTAAACAAGCACTGATGCGGGATTGATCAATAATTTAAATTAAAGTTGAAACTATTTGTGCAATTAAACCAGACACATGAAAAGTTGCGTTAGTTTGTATCAGCTGTCATCTACAGATACATGAGATGAAAGCAACTAGCTCAGTATTGTCCAAATCTGCAAATCTGTTAACGGGTGGAAATTTATAAGTTGTGGAAATATTCCTATAATATGGGAATATTACACTATAAAGTATGCATATACAAAATGGATATTTTATTTATACACATGCTAACAAAAATAATGTGCAAACATTTTGATATATAGAGGACGGAAATATTTTGGAATAACATTGGTCAAGAAAATAGTTTTTTTTATTATATTAAATCTTGCACTAAATTACTTATAAGTTAGTACATTTAATTATGGAGGACAATCTGAAATTCTTCAGAGATGAATCCCTACATCAGCATATTTAATCCCAGACAGTTTCATATTACACATCATATCAATGGAATATATTTCTTCTAGCGTCTCCTATTAGACACTTTCCTACTGTAACGCATCTTACATTTAATAAAATAGTAGGATTTTGTGGGTGTCCCATTGTTCTGTGCCTCCAAGACACACGAGAAATGTATTGGAATTCCATATAAAAGCAAGCTAGCTCGTATGTAATTCAATGTATCATAATAGCTATGCACATTGCTTTTAACAGGAATATTAATACATCAGTGAATAAAATGGCGCCAATTATCGCCGTGGCTGGAATTCGTATCTTAGTCACTCCATGTGGGTTTCATGGTAAATAAACAGAATCTGGGTAGGTTTTTCTCGGTGATTCTCCGTTTTACCTTGCCAAAAATTTCATTCCACCATTTTCCTACACCCATTTGTTTATAATTTCATTTCAACTGCCCTCTGATATTTGTTTGTCATCCGTTCCATTCAAAGGTCTCCAATTTAAGGGGTTTAATCGCTCTCATCTCTGGATACGTCCCTGAGTCGGACACGAGTTGAGCTTTCTTAACAGAGTAGTGAGTAAAGATCTCTTATAAGGTTATACAATGTTTTTCAACCCAAGATCATATAAGGACATTTTTAATCCTGTAAATATAAGGAATGTTTATCAACTTTTGTTAAAACCTGTGTATTGAATTGCTAATTTACTCTATAAGATTGGATCCCTCCTTAATTCAACATATGCTGGTATTTGTATGACAAACGGTTGTTACTGTCTTTTTTAAATTAAATTTTACATAATAAAATACTGAATTTGTAATGTGGATCTCAGGAAAGGTCACAGGCATAGAAAACGCTATCACAACTGCCACAAGGCTGAAGTGGAAGTGGGGAGGCCACGTAGTGAGGATGAGTTACTATGAGGGACACCAGAATCGGCAAGCGGAGATTAGACAGACAGAGAACCAGATTAATATTCGAAATAGTGCGGAGTACAAGGGGACAGCGGTCAGAGGGTACAAGAGGAAAGCCAACATGGAAAAAAAAAAAAAACTAAGGAAACAGAAATGAGAAACGAGCATTATTGTTGAGTAGAGACGCGAGTGATCCAGTGATAGTGACCGGATCAGTGTAAGTGTACCAACCATCAACATAAGTGATCACGAACAATAATAAAAGGTCATTCACTCTCTAATTCACATATGGAGCTATCCTGACTGCATGCAGGAGCACGTAGCCCTATGGGATGATACAGGTTAAATTCTAAATTCACTAATCAATGTAAAAACGAAAATCTATAACATAAACTTTTTTCGCTGGATTTTAATGAAACAGTAAATAAATATCGGTATTTATACCATATTTTTAAGTCTTGTAGACTGCGATGGGCAGGGCATGTGGCACGAATGGGGAATAAAAGACTTGCATGGAAGCTTCTTGTAGGAAAATCAGAGGGAAAACGCCCAGATGGTAGACCAAGATTCAGTGGAGAATAATATTAAGTACGATTTGAGGAAAGTAGATTATACTGAGAATAATTGGAAAACATTAGCTCAGGTTAGGGATGTATGAAGAGCTCATGCCCGCAGCACCATGAACCTACGGGTTCGAAAATGCCAGTGAGTTATTTATATAATCAATTGAATTGGATTTTACTTGATGAGAATCCATAGTCCATTTAATTAAATAAAAATAAAACTTTAAATTTTAATGTTATTTAATTAAAAAAGTTATTTATAGCATATTGAACATTGACTATTTTATTTATTTTTTGTTATTTTTGAATATCAGTAAAATTTTAAAATATCGATAATATTCCTTTGTATATACATCCCTCGATTGTCAGTTCTTTCTTTGCACTTTTATCGATATTGAAGTGATTAAAAACTATTCTTAAAAATGTGAAATCAGTCCAAATTCCGAGGATTATTACTAGGTATTTTAGCACTGAATACTTTTAAATTGGTAGAGAGCTAGTACACCGCAAATCTCCAACCTGGAGGACCAGTGGTTTGGTTTTCGTGCCTCCTTCCCTGTGAAATTGTGAATATTGGAAATGTGTACATTTGTTACTGTGGGATAATAAAATTTAGGAGTTACATGTAGAAGGCAAAACAATTGAAGGTGTCAACAAAACAGCTAAATATTTGGATGTTACTTTTAATAAACAAGTGATGGGATTATACCGATAAAAATGATGGCCAATAATAAGGATTAGTGGTCGCCCAGCGGTCACAAATACGTCATTACGTATTAATTTTCGATCTATTTTAAAAATACGAACGATAGGAAATACGTGGTATAGCTTTGGTTAAGCCATATTAAAAAAAAACAATAACGCGTCATTCGATATTTGTTTATTATTTATACTATTTAAATTTGCATTTGGCCTATTATTATGTGTACGGGAATATACCTACCTTATTTTTTGTCTCTCACTCCGATTCGTGAACATTCTATGTCGAGGCATAATGGAAGTAGGTGCGAATATATAAATATAAAAAGAATATATAATGAAATTACTGAAACAAAGATTAGACAGGATTCAATTTAAATATAAATAATAAAATGTACTCACTTTTTTAATTCACTAATAATAAACCAATAATAATAAGTATGTGAGAGTAAGTCAATTCATATTGCTGCTTGACATTTTCTTTTTACAACAATGCACTTCCAGTACGAACGTAACAAATTAATCAGTGCACAAATGAATGAGTAATACGTATATATTCCTTAGAGACAATTCATTTTATTTTGTTCAATTCAATTTCTTTGTAACACATATTATACATAAATCCTACACCACCGCACTCCTCTATATGAACTTTAATTATGGCAAACATCACACTTCTCCGTGCGCGCAATGTGCTTAAAATGGGTACAAAGTTTGTTCTTCGCATATTAATATATATATATATATATATTAATCTCTATTTTATAGACTAAAAAGTAAGAAGAAAACGAAAAGAGGATATACAGCATTTGAGTTAAAATGTTACTTTTATGGATATAAGAAGCGGAAATAAACAGAAAATATATAGCACCAAAATATATTTCTTGAGACAGAGTTAATATAAACCGCATCTAGATAAATTATGGAAATATGTTCTAAAGGGAATGATTGCAAGTTGAGGGAGATATACTTGATGATGTTCAGAAGAGACGCTTGGTTTGATTTGGTCATGTCAATAAGATGACAGAACGTAATAAGATATTATATACCATCTTAAAGAAGATATCGTTGGACCGAAACGCAACTGGAGTGACGACGTTGACGAGGCAATGGCGACAAGGAACTAACATATTGAAGAATAACAAAATAGAGAAAGATGACGGATGAGTGGAGACACAGAGAACGGTGACAGATGTAACAATCCGCGAAGAAGAAGAAGAAAAAGAAAGTATGAATATCTTTATATGTGCCTTTTAAAAATAATTTGTTTGTGGCTATTCTTGTATTGAGTATAATTATTTATTTACAACTCATATTAGCGGAGGTATTATAAAATTATAGAATTACTTTATTTGCAAAAAACAACTCAGTTACAGAATATTTATCATAAGTAATGCCACGAGTGATTTCCAATTTATCCAGGGAATTAGGAAATGAAGAGTGGCATTCGTTAGGACTATTTAACGAATAAAATTAAGTATATAAATATACTTACATTAAATATATAAATATTTTAAAATAACTATATTCAAATAATTATTTGTGAGTAAACAGCTTAATTTTATTCATTTTCAAACATTAAACGGCGATGATTGAAAACAAATGAGAAACGTTTGTTATGTTTTATTTGATCATCACTGCAACCAGATCTTATTTATTGTCAAATAAGATCGCAATATTATAAGAATGCACTCTAGTGGAGAAAAAATGAAACATATCAAACTGTTTATAACCAACAGTATAGGTTAGTAATTAATTTCTGATGTCCTGTGATGTAAATATGTCAATTATATTTTTCTCGAACGTAAATACCTGGGAAATAATACGTTTAAGAAAGTCCAAACAGTGGTTTCTTTTTATTGTGGTATAATCAATGCTATAATTGTTCTATTGTATCTCGCAAGCGGTATCTGGTTATATTCGTGCACTATTATATACAATCTGGAAGCCATATTCATTCTAGGATTCTTACACCTTAATATATACATACATACATACACACACAAGGAAAGTTCATATTATCAGAACTTGAAGTTGAAGTAATTCTTGGAAAAACAAAATTAGTTAAATAAGTTATGACTATACATTTGTATTATGAACAGAGAACAACTGGCCAATTTAACACTTAAATCAGCACAGTTGGGAAACGAAGGTCGAGTTTGAAGAGCACTGGATGGGTAATGAAACTGGAACAGGCAATTATCTGTAACTGCTAGATTATGACGATGATTGTCTGCCAGTATAACTCTCACATATTTGGATATATTTAAGTAAACTTTGGTACAAATATGAATTACAATCTGAAAAAGTGGGATAAAATACCCTTACTGTATCTACTGGGATAAGAGGGAGTGAAATGTAGAATAATTTGTTTCCACATAACTCTGTAACGCTTGCATTAATTTGAGTCTAACTCCGTGTACATGATACTCATTATCTAGAAAAAAAAACTGAAATTTCGAGATCTGTATTGCTCCGAGGATGCGGTGACAGATTAAACGTAAAAATAACCAACAAAGACCGATATTTAATGTCGTTTACATGATTGATAACCATCTCGATGAAGTTTTTAAGCCGAAGTTTGACCCTTGACTTGCCTAAAGGCGCAGAGGTGAGAAGATGTGAAAAATAAAGTTTCAAAAAACGATCGAGATTAGAGTCGATTAAATAGTTCGTGATCGCTAAGTGATTCGTGTCAATCCTGATGACACTTTAAGCTTGACACTTAGCACTCGTAGCGGTGTACGAGATGGTGATACGTAGGCCTAAAATTAATGAAAACAACCAATAGTAATGTTGAATACATAGTTTTCGCGGTCGTCAAGCTAACTGTGAGAGACTCGACGACATTAAACCCACGTTTGACCCACATCAGCCTTAAGGGAAAGGATGTAAAGGAGTAAAAAATATGATTAAAAGTGACTAAGTAAAACAAATATCTAATACGATCTTCTCCATAATGCATTCCCTAAACCGTCTCAAAAATTTTCTTCCCGCAGCTCTTAAAAGAATTTTAATCGAAACCTTGGTGATGCCGCATTTTGACTATTGTGACATTCTACTAACTGACATAAGTGATGGATTGTCGGAAAAACTGCAGCGTGTCCATAATATGTGTATCAGATTCATATTTAATGTTCGAAAATACGACCACATTTCTCCATTATTCCACGAATTGTCATGGCTACATCTAAAAGAGAGAAGAAAACCGCACTGTCTAATTCTCTTATTTAAGATCCTACATACATCAATTCCCAATTATTTATCATCTCGTTTCCAGTATCTATCCTCAAACCATAACTTAAACACAAGATCGCAACATAGAACATCACATCACTCCACGTCATATAATATCTTCACTTCTCGCAACTGGAATTCCCTACCACAAGAAACAAGGGGCAGCCGGACATTGACATCTTTTAAAAGAAATCTAAATTTATATTTGCTCTAACCTCGACTTCATTATTGCCCAGTGTAAGGTATATAATATATTGGTGTTTCTCGTATAATTTATCACATTTATATTATTGTATTATTATAATTATTATATTATTATTATTATTATTATTATTATTATTATTATTATCGTAAGTGATATTATTGTTATTTTCGTATAAAATGTTGATTCTACATCAAATTTACATTGCTACATTTAATGTATCTTTAATTGTTTATAATTAGTATAGTGTATATCTATATATTTGTCAAATATTTATTTGTATCTGTGCTGGTTGAGTGGAAGAGAAGGCATTATGGCCTTAACTCTACCAGAATAAATAAAACATTATTATTAGTATTATTATTATTATTATTATTATTATTATTATTATTATTAAAATTAGCGTCTAATAAATACTAGTCCGAATCGTTTATCTGATTGTTCACAATCCCGTTTGCATACAAGTTAAATTTTGATCACACCACCTCTAGTGAGGTGAGAGGGCGTGACTTGTAAAAATTATAAAAAAGAGCATTATTATTATCGAATCTTCATACAGAGTGGCCCATAAAAAAAGTAACCGAAATGTTTGTGCTACAGTATATGATTATAATACAACTACAAGTCTTCCATCATTGGCTATGATTTCTTCCATGTGCTATGCTATTCTAATATATTATATAGGCTACACAATGTTCCATTACTAAATATTTTTTCTGCAAAGGAAATAAAAACAACAAATAACTTTGGTTACCTTTTTTTACGGGCCACTCTGTATTCCTGTCTCGTTGAGTTAAATAGTGATAACCCCAATGCCCTCGTTGAGTTAAATAGTGGTAACCCCAATGCCGCGTTTAAGTACAAATTTAGCTCCCAACTGCACGAAGGCGAAAAGCTGCGAAAATTAAGTTTTCTACAATGACGAAACTGATGTCGAATCCATTTTTCGGGGTCGGTAAACTTATTTGTGACAAGTACATCAGGATAAATGAATACCCGAGAAATGCCGAGTAATTGGGTAGTATATGACTAAAATAGCGTGTATGAAGTTGATTGTACAGAGGCAAGCTGACACATATGGTAGCGTTTCATATACGATTCAACAGTTTATGATTTCCAATTTCGGGGCTGGCAAGTCATAAAGACTTTTAGTCGGTTTCCTCTGCACTGGACACAATTTATGGATTGAATTTACGTTACTACGATCCATTTCGCCAATAATCGTAATTTAATTAGATACTTCTACAAAACATTGTTCGTGCAACTATATAAATACGGAGCCTTCTGCTGTTATTTCATAAAACCAATATACTATCGGCCTATATGTGTCGAAATCTAAGAGGTTATGTTAAAAATAATTAGAACAATTTAATAGAACTCTCTAATTAAACAAAAGGGATACAATATATTATCATAAGTAATGGCATGAGTGATTTCCAATTTATCCAGAGAATTTGGAAATCAAGAGTGGCATTTGTTAGGACAATTTAACGAATAAAATTAAACTATTTACTCACAAACCATTATTTAACTATACTTATTTTAAAATATGCATGTATTTAATGTAAATGGCGATGTTTAAAAACAAATGAGAAACGTTTATTGTGTTTCATTTGTTCATCCAACCAGATCATATTTATTGCCAAAGGATCGCAATATTGTAAGAATGCACCCTAGTGGAGGAACAAAGAAACACATCAAACTGTTATTATAACCAATATTATAGGTTTATTAATTAATGTCTGATGCCCTATGATGTAAATATTTCAATTATATTTCTCTTGGACGTAAATGCCTGGGATATATGTTTAAGGAAGTGCAAACAGTGGTTTCTTTTTATTGTAGAATAATCAATTGCTACAATTGTTTTCTGTTTTATCTCGCAAGCAATAATTGTTTACATTCGTGCAGTATACAATCTGGGAGCTACATGCATTCCATGATTCTTTCATCTTAATATATAAATTGCTATATTCAACGTATTTCTTAGAAAATCAGTCACTGCAAAATAATGCCCTGACCTGTTCAGAATATTAAAAAATAAGAGGTTTTATTTAATATGATAAACTTTAGTAATATATTCGAGGTTAATCACGACTGTGATTGGTTGTAAATCAAAATTCATTGAACGGTGATTGATCATTGACTCCCATATGGGGCATGAGTTAAATAGTCATCTGTAAATTCCCAATTATTTCACCATTTGACCTCAAACTTTTTTAAGATGTTTCACGTCACTTTTATTACCGAATTGCGAAGGAATAATACTATTGATATTGAAAACGGAAATGACCAAATGTGTAATTTTATATATAGTCCACCGCTGTGGTCTCGAGGGTAGCGTGCTGCCTTGTCGATCCCCGGTCCGGGCAGTTTTTCTGGGTGAGGTTTTTATCGGGGTTTTTCCTCATCTGTAAGAAAAATGTCAGGAAAACTTTAAGGCCCAAACTGTCCCCGAAATCATATGACCATCATCATAATTATCAACCTTCACTGGTGTGGAAAGCAATGGGAAGCTACCACACCTACTATTCCCTAGTAATGCTGCAAGCATAGCATGAAAATGCTATGATTGCAGTGAAGGACCTACCATTGGGGAGAATTACTATGGTTGGATGGATATATATATATATATATATAAGAGGGCATTTATAAGAAGAAAATTATATGTTTGTGCTGGTATATCCGAGTGGCGCAGTTTGAAGCACGCTAATGTACAGAGTTAAGAGGTCTCGGGTTCAAATCCAGGCTCAGGCATTTTTTTTCTTACAATAAGTGATTGTAGAAAAAAATCTTCCCATACAATTTTATTATTGCCATTTGTTGATCTGTTTCGGCCTCAAGAGAAACACCATCCGAAGGTCTCTTGAGTGGACGTCCTGGACTTCTTCTTCCTTCAGGTTGTTATCTTAACATTTGTTTGGTTATCCTGTGATCTTCCATTCGATTAATATGTTGCATCCATCTTGACTTATAATCAGAAATATTGTTTTCTAAAGGTTCCATGTGTAATTCTTCTCAGATGTCGTGATTTTTTTTTTTGATCTAGTAGTGTGTATCCTGCAGTCCTCCGAAGATATCTCATTTCAGCAGATCTCTATATGTCCTTCTGTTTCAAAGTCCATATTTCGCTACCATACAAAAAATTTGGAAGAGCCAGTGTTTTATACACTTTTAGTGTTGAATGTTTTATACAATAAATTAATGATGAAAATATGGTTTTTGAACGGCTATTTTACATAATCTGATAGAGGAATTTCATTATAACTAACTTACTGGCATTAACCAACTCGTAGGTTCATGGCCACGATGGCATACACTCTCCATATTTCCCTATCCTATTCAAATATTTTCCGTATTATCCGTGTATTATTTACTTTCCTCAAATTATGGTTAATATTATTCTCCTACCTCATTCTTGGCCTAATTACAGGACGCATTGCCTCTAGTTTTCCTACAAGGAATTCCCATACCTTAATTTAATTCCCCATTTGTGCCACATGTCTTGTCGTTCGTAGTCTGCGAGACCTAACTAATCTTATACATCCGACGTTCAATAGTCTCGCATGTGTCAATAAATGGAGTTCAAATCCCTTATAGTGAGACAATAAAAATTCTAGTAGTATTTACTGACAACAACTTACATTGGAATATACTTATAAACCATATGTGCAAAACAGTCTTATTAGTAATACATTCATTAAATCGCGTAAGAAATTGTCTGCCATTCGCTCTTAGGAAAATGTTAGTAGAAACACTTGCAATGCCCCATTTTGATTATTGTGACACTCTCTTTACAGATTTAAATATTATTGTCACTCAAAGACTTCAACGCTTTATTTGTGGTATTCGCAAATTTGACCATGTTACACCATCCCTGGATCAATTATCGTGGCCTCATCTAAGAGATCGTAGAACTGTCCATTCCCTATCCCTTCTCTATAAAATACTTCACACATCATCGCCTAATTATTTATCACGCCGCTTCATCAGACTATCCGACACACATAATCTTGACACTCGATCCCATCAGTACATTGTCCTTTATATCCCTCCTCATCACACTGTATATTATTCATTATATTTTACGGTCTCACTTACCAAAACATGCAATTCCCTTCCGCCCTATGTCAGAGACTGTCAAATTATAACATCCTTCAAAAACAAACTAAAGAATTATTTAATAACAAACTAACTTATACACCTCACTGATAGTATTTTTTAATAATTAATAAATATAATTATTTATGAAAATAATATTAAATTAACAAATATTTTATTTTGTTTTGTTTTAAATATTGTATAATCGTAAAATTAGTTTTCTAGATCTCATTATATCGGCCGCGGTGGACTAGTTGTTATGCTCCTTGCCTCTGGTCCCGAGGGTCGCGGGTTCAAACCCGGCCGGGGTCGATGGATTTTTTAGGATGGAAAAATCCAAGGGGCAAGTCCTCCGGGAGGGACTTTAAGCCGTGGGTCCCGAGTCTGAAGATTTTCAGGCTCGTAAAAATCCTTAAGCCTGAATGAAAAGGCCTCTAAGCAAAATTTACCGAATTTTCCCGTCCAAGTTTCCTAGATGTCAGTAAGAGGCGGAACGCTGACCACGGACCACTCAAAATGACATCTATACGAAAACAAGTGTAACAAAATTAATATGGTTCAAATTCTTTCCTGTAGGGAGAGAGCGCCTAAATCTTTGTAAAGGGAAAACATAGGGTTACAATTCAATACAATATCTCATTATTTTTCTTTGTTTTTTATATACACTAGACAGGGACAATTTAATGTGTCTTGTTTGTATACATTTTATTATTAGTTTTAGTTTTAATTTTAACTAACATTAGCTGGTTGCATTATAGATCGTAATATAATAGATATTATCTTTTTGATCAAATTTTTATTTAGTATTTAAAATTAGAGTTAATTGAGATTGTTATATTCTGATGTACTCGTAATGTATGTTTGTCCTGGTGAGTGGAATAGGAGGCCACATGGCCTTAACTCCACCAGGCTAAATAAATCTAGATCTACAATAGTATCGAATTTAAATATATTTACAATTTTAGAAAACCAAACTAAAACTAAAGATCATGCAATTCACTGTTATTTTAGTCTTCTCGATTCCCCGTATGTTCGTTCTCATTGGTCCAAAAATATTACTAAGAAGCGTATTCCCATAACTCCTAATATTTTCTCCTCCTTTAAATGAAGAGTCCATGTTTGGCATCCATATCATTTAACTTGTAGAATAACAGTTTTATATAATTTTAGTTTAACCCTTTGCCTAGCACAATGATATCTACTGGTTTGCATATGTGGTGTATATATATATATATATATATATATATGGCTACGTCTTTGAAAATCATGTGAAACAAATGAAGTCAGAAGCTCATTATATCTTCATTAAAAATTATTTAGTAATTATGTAATATTATAAATGCACAATGTGTGTTGTATGTATATCATAATCATCATAGTAAGGTCCCAAAGTCGGTAGTATCGAAGACATTACGCGAAGAGCGTATGAGGAGCTGGGAAAAAGAATGAACAGCTACAAAGAACGGAGCTGAAACAAAACGGTACATTCCAAGCTTTGCAGAATGACTAACAGTTAAACATTCCATCTCACCAGGACTCACAACAATGATAACTAGACACGGAAGAATAAAGGTATATTTCTACAGGTTTTCACATCATACCTGATGCAACATGCTCTTGCGACGGAGGATCATCTCTTGCTCGAGAGTACAAAATAAAACATGGCAAGACAATCGTTACAAAATATCATAATTACCAATCGAGGAGTCTGACCGCCAGACAGGAGAGATCTAATTAAACGATTCCTGAAAGAATTCTGTTCATATGTGAATAAAATTGACTTCACAGATAACTAAAGAAGAATAGAAGGTAGAGCGAAAAAAAATATATATCTGTACATAGTGTAAATACATAACTCAAAAAATTTGAAACCTTAAAACTAGCCTGAATGGACATGAAAGAACATAACCAAGTTTAGACTTTAAGAAGTATGACATAAATGTAGATAGTAAAACATCAATAGAACTATGTAACCAGATAAGATATAATTCACATTAAAGGGACACCTTAAATAAGGCTAAACTTACTGGCCATAGCAAATAGTGGTAGTTACAAAATATCATTAACACAAGCATTGAACTCAATGGAAGAAATACGTGTCATGTCTAATATTTATGTTAACCAGAACATGTAGTATCACAAACTGTACTGGAACATGTTCTTAAATAAATGTATAATAAAATATCATCTTCAATTCAAGATTTAGGCAATTCGCCTGTTCCCAATTCACAATGATTCCTTCTATATCTTCCTAGGTGTACGTATATCTCTTAATTCATTTGGTTTATAATGATATGCTGTTTTGGGCAATCTTGTTCCTTCCATTGTCTGAACATGCTGTTCCCAGCCGACACGGTGTTGTTGAATTCTATCAATTTTAGTATATGTATATATATATATATATATATATATATATATATATAATATTGCAAAACTGTATTAATTATTCAATATCTAATATTTTAAATTTTAACTGAAAATATTGTGTCAGCGTTGAACAAAATACTCTATTGCACAGATGAAACGAGATACAGACATAGGAAGTAATACAATTGGCTACAACACGCATATAAAAGTTGGGCTACGGATAAAGTATACCTATTAAATTTTATTACATTTCTTTACTACTTTATTTGCTAATAATTTACTTACTGCATTCTCTATTACTTATCTGAAGAATAAATTCTCCAGTGTGCTCTAATGATTTTAATGCAATATACACACACTCCATGGTGCGACTAACAATGAAATCTTAGCCTTTAATGACAGAAGAACTTTACATTCACATACCTTACTATTCCAAATTCTCCACACACATATTTACCAACTTATTTAACAACACGTTTTAAAAATTTATCGGCTCATTACAATTTAGGAACAAGATCACAATACTCTTCTTTACTTTTGATACCACAACACAGGACCTGTCTATACTCTGAATCTTACACAATATATATGGCTAGAGCATGGAACTCACTTCCCAGTCATGTCAGGGACTGTCAATCGCTATCATTATTTAAATCCAAATTAACTGATATCTTAAGTTCGACACAATGAAAACATTAACTGCATAACAACTATATAGAGCATTCCATTAATAATCATCTAGGAAGCTACTTACTTTATTTTATATCATTTTAATTTTATTATATTCTATGTTTTTGTTAGTATTAGCTAGTATTAGATTACATCATCATTGTATTTTGTTTAGCATGTATTTTAATAATATCTTAAAATTGTAATATTTACGTAATTTTGTATAATTTTACTATTCGCTGGTTGAGTGGAAGAGAAGGCCTCATGGCCTTAACTCTGCCAGCTAAAATAAATCATCATCATCATTATATTATTATTATTATTATTATTATTATTATTATTATTATTATTATTATTATTATTATTATTATTATAATATGGTTATAATAGGATGAGAGGTTATTAATATGTCTTAATCACTGTATCTACTGCTAGACTATCGGACTACTTACCACATAAATCAGGGACAGCCGAATATTAGCATCCTTCAAAATAAATGTAAATATTATATTTTCTTACTGGCTTTTCAATATGACTATATTATTTTATTGTTACTAGCTTTTAGCTTGTCAAAAATTTGACTTCATTCAAATTAAACTAAAATCATGATGAATCAATATTTACTTACATATTATAGTATGCGTTATGATCTTTCGTAAAAAAATTCCTATAAATAACTCTGTTATTTTAAATAAATTATTATTATTGTTATTAATTTTATTATTATTATTGTTATTTCCTACAATTGTACCATTGCTCCCACAGCCCCTAGACGCACAATTACACATCATAACTATGTACTGTAAACCACAGTTCCGGTAAATAAGGACAAAACATCTGAGTTTATGAACATCCCTACATTGAGTGGAATCTGTTCAGTGTATGTGTAACTTTGTCTACATTAGACAATAGTGAATAATACTGAGGAGAGTACAGCCATTTCTCGTAAACATGAGTACACAAGTTAAAAACACATGTGCCGGTTCGCTCAGGGTAGAATATGATAACTCAGGGATGTTTACATTATTTATGTAATGATAAATAAATATAAACTTATTATTTCGGTTTATTGATTAAATTTGCACTATTTATTTACAGAAAAGTACAACTGGTTTTTATCTCAGTAATATTCGGAGTGGAGTTGATGATTTTACTTAAGTCCACGTGTATTTAATATCACTTAAAATTCTGAGTTACTAATTACCTAGGAATTTTAAAATACTTAAGATTTTAAAATTTACTAAAGATCGCGAACGGTTGCTGAAGGTCTTGTTTCTTGTAGAACGCATGAGTGTGAGTGTATATAAGAGCGTTTTGTCACGTGTCCTTGCCTTATAAGGACGATGACTCCTCCCATAAAGTCATGTACACCACTCCAAATGCACGTGTTATTCATTTTACCTTAGAGGGGTAGGTACCATTCGTTTGGGGTTCCTATGTTGGTAATAGACTCATGTGCACGTTTGTGCGCCTTCCAGTTATTACTATTAATCGTATAATTATATTTTAGTATATAGAGTCTATTAATCCTGCTACACACAGTATTCAATTAGAATTTACTTTTTTTCGAAAATTGAAATCATACTATATGTGAGTAATCTTATTTCTTGTTAAAATGTAATAAACTATATGTAGAATAGTTAAAACTCTAATGTACATGATTCTGATTATGCTTGCTCTTGAACTTTGACGTCGATTACATGAAATATGAAATTATGTATCCAAACAATGGAATCTTGAACCTAGAGCACTACATTTCACATTGATTCTACGTACGAAATGTTTATATTATTGTGATTTTGTATAGGATCGATGTTAAGTCTAAATATGTTTTCGTTGATTTCGTACTTTATAATAGTATCATTTTAAATTCTAATAAGTGGAAATTGAGCCCAACGGTATAGGATGTGTTTAATACATTCAAGTTTCAAACCTATTTTACCAATTCCGAAGGAATTGAACTATTGAAGTTGTTATCGTGAAGAAATGTTTTAAAAACGTTTACACACCTTCACTGATCCCATATATTAGACACCTAAAATAACTAGAACCAAAAATGTATAAACACACACACACACACACACACACACACACACACACACATATATATATATATATATATATTTAATTATCTGTTCCAAGACAATCAAGGGATTGCAAAGAGGTCTTGACCTACTGGAAATATACTGTAGGAATTTGGGATTGACTGTAAATGTTAGTAAGGCAAAAACAATGACCTTTAAAAATGGGACGGTTTATGGTAGAGCAGAGGAATGGAAATACAGAGATCAAGTACTTCAAAACGTGAAACATTTTGAATATCTTGGTACGACGTTGAAAATGAACGGGAAGTGGAAAAAACATATTGACATAGCATTATTTAAAGGGAGGGGACAACTTAACAGTGTACTCGGTATTCTGGGTCGAGTGCCTGATATTCCAGTCAGCACATTAGAAAAAATGTATGCAGCGATGGTCAGGCCAGTAATGCACTACGGTAGTGAGATTTGGGGTTTCCAAAGAACGGAAATACTAAATAAGGTATATACGCATTTTCTAAAGTATATTACAGGACTTAGTAAGGCCGTTTCTAACTGTGGAATTTTATATGAATTCGGGTCATTCCAGGACGACATTAACTGTAAAATTCGTGTACTCAAATACTGGTTGCGAGTAATCCAAGGTGAACAAACAATGCTTAGAGCAATTTGTTACGACCACCAAAAAAACATTGATGTTAAATTTTGGGCAGACGAGGTTAGGAGAGAACTCCACAAAAGATTGGGATGGGCTGCATTTGGGAAAAAGGAACTGAAAATCGCAAGGACGTGTGGAAAAAAAATAAGGAGGAGGTACTTAGATATAAACCAACACGATACTTTCGCCGAATGTACAGGAAAACGCTCACTGTGTTTACAAAGAGACCTAAAACACGTCTGGGAAAAAGAATCGTATATAATCAACCTAGGATTTAAAGAGAGATCAGGGCTTGCTTGGTTTAGGATAGGGGCATGGACATTTCTAAAAATTAGCGACGATCACGATATGCGAATATGTCCAATGTGCGGGAACTTTGAAGATCAGATACATATATTAGGAAAATGTAATGATTTAGAATATTGGAGACGTCAGTTATTACCGGAAAGATTTCTAAATTCAAATCGGGAAAGATTGGCATGCTACGAGTTATTGGTAAATCCAGAAAATTGGATAAACTTGGGTAAATTTCTGGACAAAACGCGGAAAATAAGAACAACACTCATTCATGAATAAATATATGTTTTCAAAATGCAGTACCATTAATTCTTAATAATTATATATAAATTAAATAGTGTATAATGATATGGTGTTATTAGTGGAATGCAGGCTTTCACGGCCGGTAATCATGGTAGTAAAAGATTCCGGGCTATGTGGCCGTGGTCTATAACTGGCGTTTCTTCCAGACGTTTCTCCCTCAACTGCGGAGGGCATCTTCTAGCGTCTGGAAGAAACGCCAGTTATAGACCACGGCCACATAGCCCGGAATCTTTTACTACTATGGTGTTATTATTTAATTGTAATATTATTGCGTTTTCTTTATGTAATTGTAATGTTATTGTTTTTTAGTGTATAATGTTATTGTGTTATCATTTAATTGTAATATAATTGTGTTTTCGTTATGTAATTGTAATGTTATTGCTTTTGTTTTGTTGTTTATTTTTCTTTACACTAGTACCAATTATTACTTTATTGTAACGGACTGTCAACAGCACGTACGGCTTACTGCCTATGCAACGCATATTTGTAAATAATATTGTAAATATCTTACTTTTTGTCTAATAAAGTCCCACTACTCCTACTATATATATATATATATATATATATATACACATTTATTTATATGATATGAAAAGAAAAATAAATGCCTGAGCCGGGATTTGAACCCGAGACGCCTATCTCTACGATATTGTTCTACCAACTGGACTACTCAGGAATCCTAGCACAAATATCTATTTTTTCTTGTATGTATATATATATATATAATTCTCATTTCACGAGAGGCAGCGGGACATCAGACGAACTGCCATCTAGTTAATACTATCATAAGTTATCATTTTAAAATGACAGAATTTTCACTTTATAGCCGTAATAAAATCTAAATGAATATTTAGACGTCTTTTTTACAAATTAAGCAATGAAAGCAAATATGACACTGAAAAAAACTTTTTTTTTTCATGTCCTAATTGTGGATTTAATTCCTACATACATGTCGAAAACTTGGTTATAGATTCTTATATAATCCATTTTTTTTTCCTTTTTATCGCTTTACACGCTGCAAATTTTTTGTTTATCGAAGCCAAATTAGCCTTCTAGCAAAAATTAATTTTACAAAGTAAGCTCTGGTTCTTTAAAAAAAACCAACTCTATCGGACCATTACGTGTATGAGTTTACCTGTAACGAACAAATTAAAAATCGCTGTTTGTAACGGCCGTCAACTTCTAGTTGTTTTCCAACGAAATCATTGTGTATAAAACATAAATACCCAAATAGAAATGTATATTCTTACTAAAGTCAACGAAATCCTGCCCTTAAATATAAGTGTTTACATAAGACACGGAATTGATAATAATTTATTTTGGCTATTAATATTATATAATTTAATTGACCCTTAAATTACCAATGTATCTTATGAGATATATTAGTTTAATTTATTTAGTATTTTATTAAAGTAATGAAAAAATGAATTGGTCGGTATGTTTTAAATTTGGGTCAAATTATACAACAATATGCAAATTGGTAATAACTTACGGTTTTGCATGATTTGTTTTCTGTGGAGTCTAAAATTTTAAATAAGTTGGCAGCAGAAATTGGGTTTTTATAATTTGACCAATATATATATATATATATATATATATATATATATATATATATATATATTCCGTAAACAAGAAAAATGGGAATTAATTTCTACTTGCCGAGGGATATGTTTAGTTTACGCAGTTCTTGTGTTGCTGACTTCTTACTTGTTCATTTCATAATAATATTTGTTATAAAATCTGTCGCTAACTCATCACTAGGGCTAGGATTTATATGCATTAATGGTTAAGATTGCAACATAGCCTAGTATAATGAGAAGTTAGACTTATGACTGTCTTTTATTTTGGTGTCACATATAAACAGTTACATAGTATAATGAGAAGTAAGACTTTTGACTGTCATCTATCTCGTTTCACATACAAACAGTTGAATAATACATACTAACTGTATTTATTACATAATAGTATTTTACGATACAAGTCAGCTAAGCACTTGTTACTGATCGAGAAAAAGTTAAAAAAAAGAAAAGAGGCGCTTGCGCCAAGTTTTTTCAATTTTTGAGATGTTACGTGCTTACCTCATGTGTATTGCATACTATTTTTTTGGCCGATGTGACTATTTGTTTTAAATATAGTAATAAATGAATTACAAATATTGATTGGACGTAAATGACTTCTCTATGAGAGAGAAACATTTGGTGATTTTTGCTATGTAGCTTTTCAATTGTTTTATTATAAGCGAGGATTGTTGGCTGTGGAGACATTTTTATATGTAGTACCGTGATTAGAATCTGTTTGATAATTTTATTATGGAAGGAGTCATGATAGATGATAGAGAAATTGAAGAAGCCTGGAGAGTGGGATGTTCTGCATTAATTCCGGAAAAGTTTAAAGAAAGTTACAAGTTAGTGTTCAACAAAACATTCAAGGAATGTTTTTATTACCGAAAGTGTGCCTTTTGAGTCCATATCAGCATTGTGATTTCTTTTGTTTGCATAGCAACCAGGTTAGATGTGGGAACGTTGACTTACTTCCACTAACAACAATACTGGTAAATATAAGAAATTAGTCGCATCGACCAAAAAAAAACCCTAGCCCTACTCATAACCCATAGTTTCATAGTATCGTAAACAATTGCGTAAGTTAGAATCAGGCGTATGGCTCTATTACATAATTACTGTTGGTCATTACAAATTGCAAGAGCTGGCATTTCGACATTAATTGTTTACGAATGAAGTATTGGGGATACTGAGCTGTGAATCACTCTATGTGATATATGCTAATTTCGTAACATAATGGAGAATAATTGTTGTTATGTTGCTTAATCACCATTCTTGCTTCTAACAATACCACTATATTCCGTTGCTTTCACTAAACTCAATACTACTCTCCCTAGATACTATTACCATTACGTCATCAACGAGCTTAGGACCCCAGTTGTCCAATTTACCACATTGTTATGCATAAGCTACTATATAATGCATTACATGAATTTTTAAATATTTCTGAATAGTATGTGATTAAGTAAAAATTCAGATATAATATAAACTCATTTAAATTCATTATTAAGTCATGCCTGACCAAAATTTACATTGCTAATAAATACAATTTTCCGATGTATATATCGTGAAAATTATTAGCACAGAGATAGGTAATAATGAAAATAATAAAACGTTTGTTAAGTAATGAATATGACCAGATGCCATACATGCTTTAATACATTCTTACACTTTAGGATATCTTACAATTATATATTTTTCGATTTTTATTGTGTCTGAGGGATTTACATTTAACGGAAAATCCAGAGAATGAAACAATATATATTATTATTATTATTATTATTATTATTATTATTATTATTATTATTATTATTATTATTATTATTATTATTTCTATTAGGTTTTCTAGCGTTGCATTTTTTTCTGATGGGAGCGAGCTGGCCTATCGGATGAACCGGGAGAACCAGGATTTTTTTCAGGTGTCCATTCTGAGATCAGTTGCTTGCACTACCGCTAAGAGCCTGATGTGCCCTTTATAAGGCAGAATTTGACAGAAAAATAAGATGAAATTATCTCCTGGGCCTCGAATTCTCTGATACCATTGGGGTCGGAAAACAACAAGTATTCAATTCAGAGAGACTAGATAGGAAGACCTGAAACTTCCTGCAGTCAGGGTATATACTTAAACATGAAAGAGAAGCATATACATGCAGGAGATTGGATGGACCGATAAAATTGGCTATTAGAAATCGGAATCCGACGATGTCAAAGACATTAATCAACCGATGATCTATCTATTATTATTATTATTATTATTATTATTATTATTATTATTATTATTATTATTATTATTATTATTATTATTATTATTATTATTACTAGAAAACGGGGATTAAAAAGTAGGCATAATATAAATAAAATACATTATTTAACAATCTATATTAATGAGCAACATCATACAGAAATGAATGACATTAAACATATCCAGAAACTCATATATCTGGGATTAATCTCAGAAATAGGAGATTTAATTACAATCAGAAGTAGAATAAAGGGAAGTAGATGGATGAAAAGTAATTGGCATAGAGAAATATCATGCAATAGGAATGTTCTTTACAGAACGAATATATGTATCTGTAAGGGTATTGTAAAGAGTATTGTATTATATGGATCAGAGACATGAACAATTAAAACGTTCCTAGCTAACGAGTTATTAGCAATAGAGAAGATCATCACGGAAGTCCAGATTAGAAAAACAAAACAGAAACTTGAAATTAAGAAAATTATGAAAGGCGAAGGAAATGTGCTACAGACAATTGAAGAGAGACGATTAAGATATTATGAACATCTCAAAAGGATTGCTTCTGTTAGAATCACTAAGAAGATCTTGAAATAGAGAAGATATGGAAAAAGAAGAAGAGGAAGTTCAGACGGTAGGAATATATTAACGACCACTAAAAAGTAGAGATTATCTTGAGGGTGTATGAAAACCATTATATTGTGGATAAATTCCGAAATGTGAAATATAATATTAATAATAATTATTAATAATATTATTATTAGCTCTTAAATTCATTATAAAATTCATATCTGATTAATAGTTTTGGACCGAAGAGAGATGGAACAGACAGGCGATTGGAGAAGACTATTAAACTATGAACTTACTTACTTACTCACTGGCACTATCGAACCCGTAGGTTCATGGCCGCGCGGACATAAGCTCTCCATACATCCCTATCCTGAGCCAATTCCCTCCAATCACTTCCCGCATAATCTACCTCCCTCAAATCATAGTTAATGTTATTCTCCCACCTCATTCTTGGTCTACCAACTGGGCGTTTTCCCTCTGGCTTTCCTACAAGAAGCTTCCATGCAAGTCTTTCATTCCCCATACGTGCAACATGTCCTGCCCATCGCAGTCTACGAAACTTAACTGTTCTTATTATATCTGGCTTCCTATAAAGACCATGTAGTTCATTGTTATATATTAAAGTATGAACTACGTGATATTTATAGGAAATTTGATATAATAAGAATAGTTAAGTCTCATAGATTGCGATGGACAAAACGTGTGGCGCGAATGGGGAATGAAAGAGGGACATGGATAATTCTTGTAGGAAAACCAGAAGGAAAATGTTCGGTTGGTAGACCTGGAGCGATGTGGGGAGAACAGCATTAATCTTGATTTGAGGGAAATAGATTATACAGGGGATGATGGGAAAATTAGCTCAGAATATAAATATATGGGGAGCTTATGAACCTACGGATTCGATAGCATTAGGTATTATTACAGGTCCTCTCATTATTGAGCAATTCCACGAAAATGTCATACCGAGGTGAAAATTTTGAAACTGACGCAGGAATAAATCTGTTGATATAATATATATCTGTAAATATCAAATTTTATAATTCTATAAGAAAATGTTTCAAATGTGCATTATTTTAATCTAATAATAGCGGTAGATCTTGTCATATTCCAAACCTGAAAAAATACGCAAAATTTTACCAATTTATTGTTTAATGATTTGGTCGTAAGAATTCATTTTATTTCACAAAATCTTTTGTTAAACCATACTTTGGTCCTCCTTGGTCGTAAATTAAACAATATTAATTGGATTATAATATTCTATATACCTTAAATCTGTCCTATAGTTGTTAACTGTAAGTTATGGTCAGTCAGTCACAGAAAACGAATAAAAATTACTGTACAAAACATAATAGTTGATGGATCAAAATTTCCTCTTGGATTCTACGTTATCGGTACACAACTAACAAAAAAGTATAGATGACATTTTCTTGCAAAGTCATTATTTTTCCCGCTGGAGTCCCGTGAATGACTGACTTTTTGTCCCTCACTTATATTTCTAATACGCATAACGCAGTCAGTTGCTTGCTGGACTCCGCTGTGTATTAACATAAACATGGTTTAGGAAATCTAGTAGACTGTTCGGCTCAGCTGTTTCATTAAATAATTACTGGCCCTTCTTCTGTGACAATTTGAGCTAAAAGGCAGTCAGCGGAATGATTTAAATGTAGAGTAATTACATGAAAATGTCATACCGATGTGAAAATTTTGAAATTGGCGCAGGAGTATTTTTTTCGATGAGATATTTTTTGCAAAGATGAAATTTTCCGATTATAGAAGTTAATGTTTGAAATACGGATTATACTTACTCACTGGCACTATCGAACCCGTAGGTTTATGGCCGCGCGGACATAAGCTCTCCATGCATCCCTATCCTGAGCTAATGCTTTCCAATCATTCCCTGTATAATCTACTTCCCTCAAATCATAGTTAATGTTATCCTCTCACCTCATTCTTGGTCTACCAACTGGGCGTTTTCCCTCTGGCTTTCCTACAAGAAGCCTCCATGAAAGTCTTTCATTCCCCATACGTGCAACATATCCTGCCCATCGCAGTCTACGAGACTTAACTGTTCTTATTATATCTGGCTTCCTATAAAGGCCATGTAGTTCATTGTTATTAGTCTTCTCCATTCACCTGTCTGTTCATCTCTCTTTGGTCCAAAAATGTTCCTAAGCACTTTGTTCTCAAACACTTGTAATCTCCTTTCCTCCCTTATCTAAATTAATAGTAGAACATGATATATTCCGAAACCTGAAAACGCATGCAAAATTGAACGAAATTTTGTTTTACGATTTCACTGTATAAATTTGTTTTGTTTCACCGACTCTTTTGTTATACCATATTTCGGTCCTTCCTGATTATAAATGTAATACTAATAATTGTATTAAAATATTCTAGATAATTAAAATTCGCCCTATGATTATTAAGGGTAAGCTACAGTCAGTCACATAAAATATACAAAAATTATTGTACACAATACGATAATTGATGGATCCAAATTTACTCTGGGATTCTACGTTATCGGCACATAACTAACAAAAAAGTATTAACGACATTGTCTTGTAAAGTAATTACGTTAATTATATTAATTACACTTTTATATTTGTATTAATGGCATTTAAATAATTTTTCATTATGCGATTCTTCAATATGTATGTTATTAAGTCAGTGGAATTAGAAGCAGGTGCGCGGTTCATATGAGTTTAGAAAATGTGTGTGTGAAAGGCCTTGAACTTGAAAGGTTCACGCATTAGTTTGACCTTTGACATGACATGTGTGACGTATTATCGGGGATTCACAGTGCGATGTTTCTACATTGAAAGAGTCATGCTTGTTAATTTCAAAAACAGTTTTAATCATATGAAGTTACTTGTATAAAAAAATACAATTAGCGTGGAGTATATGTGATTAAGTATGTATAACCTGTAGTGTAAAATAAAATTATTATTGGGTGTAACGTTATTGGAAACCAACAGTGAAAATACGTATGACATCACTGTACTATGTGCACCTGCTGCAAACAGACAAACATAAAGTAAGATTTCGCGCGTTGTAAGAGATTTCTTTCGATTGTTTAGTTTAAAAATAGAACTCATGTCAGCAAAATAATTTGTAATTAGTTCCTTTGAAAGAATTATAACAGAATTATCCATATTTAAATACAAATTTCAATAATTTGTATACTGTACTTTTTCGTTAATATTTTTTTTTGTCTTTATAGTTGAGACGCATGAAAGTTAATTTTAGTGATCTGGAACGAACAATAAAAATTCCATATCGGCATTTTTATTTATTTTAATGGTTCAATCCATTAACAGTATCAGATAAATTTTAATCAGTTAATATGGTTGTAATAAAATTATACCCATATTAGGCACATTTAACTATAAAGAAGGCCCTACATTGTTAAAAAGTTAATATTTTCTTTATTTTGTGAAATTTAAAATGATACTTGGTAACCAAGTTAAATGAATTACACTATTTATTTAATATTTTTACAGCTATCAAATTGTACATTTCCTATACATGATATGAGGAGTGAAGCTCTTTATTTATCTCCATATTATCGCTTTTTTATATATTATCTATCCATAGTAATTCTGTCCGAGGGCAGGTCTTTCACTGCAATCATAGCATTTTCACGCTATGCTTGCAGCTTTACTAGGGAACTGTAGATGTGGTAGCTTCCCGTTGCTTTCCACACCGGTGAAGGATAATGATGATGATGATAAGGATGATGATGGTCATATGGTTTCGGGGACCGTTTGGACCTTAAAGTTTTCTTGGCATTTATGTTACAGGTGAGGGAAAAAAACCAATAAAAACCTCACCCAGAAAAACTGTCCCGACCGGGGTTCGAACCCGGGCCCGCTGCTTGACAAGGCAGCACGCTACCTCGAGACCACAGCGGTGGACTTATGTATTATAATTTCATATTATTTTTAATATTTGTATAATATTTGCAGCTCTAGAATATTAAAGTCAAAATAAAATTCAGATCTGTCAGTCAGTCACAGAATGTAGTCAGTCAGTCACATATCATATATTAGGTTATAACTCTGGTCTTAATTGCGATTTTTGTTTCGTTTTTTATTGAGAATGTAACTTGAAATGTGTCCTTGAAACGGTATTTTGGAAAATTGAATTAGGAATCACACTTCAGAGCATGATGCAGATGAACATGTTAAGCTGCATGATGAGTTGACATTTATGTCAGTCAGTCACACATACTTTGATAGATAATAAATAGCACTGTTTTTCTTCAAAAGTTGTATATTTAAATACAGTCTTAACCACACACTATTCCTCTATCATATCACGTAGATAACACCCCTAATTTCAATCAATTGTAATATTTATGCAACCATTTTGCTGCAAAACTGTATTATAAATGTCAGTCAGTCACATATGGAATTACTCTATTATAATAATAATTCTCAAAATTATCATCACCATCATCATTATCATTTTTATTAAAGAGGTTATTTATTACAAATCAAATTTGGCGTATTATGTTCAAACTGTTCTGTTTTATGAATTGTTGGGGCCGTGGACTGATAAAGCGGCCGTGTTTTCGATTTAATATCTATTCCGTAGGTCTCCATTTTTAAACCTGGCCTTTAAAAATCATAATATATAGTTTTTATAAATATTATGTTGAAATGTCCACCGCTGTGGTCTCGGGGTAGCGTGCTGATAATTGTCACGCAGCGGGCCCGGGTTCGATCCCCGGTCGGGGCATTTTTTTTGTGAGGTTTTTATCGGGGTTTTTCCTCATCTGTAAGACAAATGTCAGGAAAACGTTAAAGCCCAAACGGTCCCCGAAATCATATGGCCATCCTTATCATTACCATCATCATCATCATCATCATCATCATCCTTCATCGGTGTGGAAAGCAACGCGAAGCTACCACACCTACAATTCCCTAGTAAAGCTGCAAACATAGCATGAAAATGCAGTGAAGGACCTGCCTTCGGGCAGAATTACTATGGATGGATGTTGAAATCGGAGCAGTATAGCCTTAGAAAGAATTGATGGTGCACATATCATTTTGAACCCCCGAACGAAGCCATTCTACATGATCAGAGGTCAGCCTCTTGGTTTATAAGTATATAATTATTTGAGAAAATAAAATCCGTTCCATTTCATTGTGTGTCGTGCAATAGAAATTAATTTCACGTGAATAAGTAGTTAGGTAAATGTTGTAAATAAAAAAAGCAAAACAAATAAAATAAAATAAAATAAAATAAACAAAATGAATTGAAATAAGGACGGAAGAGAAAGCATGACAGCGCGATCTAAAACACGACCTCATGCATGAGAAACCGATGTCCCCTCTACTATACCACAACCGCCCCTACTAGAAACAGTATGTAAGAAGCGATACAATACTCCAGGACTTACTTGTATATTGAATTTAGATATTAACTTCACTTAGTTTAAATTAATCACACACATTTTGCGTTAGTTGTGGAAATAAACTTATGCCTTGTGTTTTGTAAACGAAGTAATGATATATTACAATCGCTATTAATTTTGTATATACGACATTTTTCTTTAATTAAATTATTTCCTTATATATTCAAATTTTCCACCTCTTTATCTCGCAGTGGGCCCGGGTTCGGTTCCCGTTCGTGAGAGGCTCCTGGCTGAGGTATTTTTCGGGTTTTTTCCTCACATGTAAGACAAATGTCAGGAAGCTTAGGACCCAACGGTCCCCGAAAATCATCCGGCCATCATCATCCTTATCATCCTTCATCGGTGTGGAAAGCAACGGGAAACTACCACACCTATAATTCCCAAATAAGGCCGCAAAGCACAGCATGAAAATGCTATGATTACAGTGAAAGACCTGCCCTCGGGCAGAATTACTATGGATGGTTGGATGGATATTCAAATTTATTTATTTATTTAACGAAGCCTGGTAACGTGTAAGCATTATTAAAATTAACGATGTTATAAAAAAATCTTGAACCAGAATCGAATCTGGGCCCGCGTCGTCGTAAGGGAGAATCAAAGACAGATCCAATGAAGTGAGCTATACGCTGATTTATGTCCGTTCCGATTAAAGCTGTGATCATACAAGTTAAGTCCTTTAAAACCCATAAAACCCATAGAACGTAATTAAGTATAAATCTGCGAACCCTGGAAAAAAAAAAAGGCGAACTTGGTAACTACTCTTCCATCAGTGCTGACAGGACAACTATTCGTAAATCTGTCAGAACCATAAGTAAAACTAAAGACAAAATGGATAATGACAATTTCCTAAGTGTTCTTCCTGAAGTCACAAAAACATATTCATGAATTTGTCTATCAATTTTATAGTATCATAATATAGAATTAAATTAATATAACCAGCTTCTATATGATACTATCTGATTACCCGACGTTACTCGTGCAATTATTTATCCCAATCTCTTTACCGTCAAATTGTTTAGCGACCCCAAAAACTGTGAATTCGACACTATTCACGGTAAATTTGGAAATATTATTTTTACCATTTCTCACCTCTGCTAGAGGTCAAACGTGGGCTTGAGCGTCATTGAAGCTGTCGCCTTAAGATAAGGATCCCAAAAACCATAGTTTCGACACTTTTAACATTTTATTTTTCACCCATTCTCGCCATCCTTCACTTTCATAGGGGTTCAAAGGTCAAATACCATCTGAATTTCCTCTAATATACGTTTCAAACTACATTCATCTCAATATTAACAGGGCTAACCTATCAATCATTCTGATTTTCATATATTTCATTCTTAATTTTTTTAGGAGCTATCACAAGACTATAGATATGACACTAATTTCGATCCATTTAATTTTATTTTTCGCTCTTTATCACGACCATGCGCTCTGATGGGTTTTACAACTCAAATTTGGGTTTATTTATCACCAAGACTACCACTAATGGGCTTAGCGAACAAAAAACTATAGAAAACGGTGTTAATATTCATCTTTTTTTATTATTATTTCAGATTTAACCCCTTAATAAGTGTTAAAGGGATATCTTACCCCATGTAAAGTTTTGTAGAATGTTAGTTATATTCGTACGAAGTTTTGTTGACATTACTCGAAATGTTCTAGAATTATGCTGGAACATATGCAAATCGTTGTAGATCATTTTTCGATATCAACCCCTTAGATGTGCTAGAGGTATTTTACCGCTTAAAGCACACACACACACACACACACACACACACGCATATATATATATATATATATATATATATACTTATTTATTTATTTACAGTGTTCTGCCCTAGGGCAGATCCTTCACTGCAATCATAGCATTTTCATGGTATGCTTTACAGGTGTACTAGGGAATTATAGGTGTGGTTATTTTCTACAATATATATATATATATATATATATATATATGACAATGCTAAGATTACAGTGAAGGATCTGCCCTAGGGCAGAACACTGTAAATAAATAAATATAAGTATATATATATGTGTGTGTGTGTATATAGACATTTAGTATAGAATGATTTTCATTTAACTGGTTTTTATAAGGCATACACATTATGAGAAAAATATTGTTTTCTTCTGTAAAATTACCAGCGGAATCAATTTTAAATATAAACGCGAAGTTAAAGTTAGCTTTATCAAAACACCTTCAAACCCTTAACAATTGATTTGTTTAATTTATCATGAATACGATTCGACTTTTGGGTTTTTTCACGATAGACACGTTTATTGTGTTTGTGCCAAATAATTTAGTGAATTTGATCTACGACATAACAAGCTTTCATTTATTGAATCATGTCCTTTTATTCCCTGCTTTCATTGCATAATGGAGGGAGTTAATGTAATTAGTAATTCGTTTTATTGAACACGAAGTCCATATATGCGTGTTTCGTTGGTTTATTCCCCACTTATTCCTATTCTAATCACGAAACCGAAAATTGAGCCCCTTTTCCTGGAAATTTCCCAAGGACTTACCTTGATATATATATATATATATATATATGACTAGATAAGAAAAATACATGCCTGGACGGGATTTGAACCCGGACCTCTGAGTTGATATTTCAGTGCGCTACCACTTACGCTACCAGCGAATCCAGAACAAACATTTATTTTTCTTATACATATTCTCTATTATTACCAGATGTAGCGGGAACTCGGTCACTGACACCTAGTAGCTACTATAACAAGCAAGCAAATTAAAGAGAATATATATAATTTTATATGTAGGAAAATTCTTCAGCGTGTCAACAAAAAACCAGTAAAAATGGACAAGCGCACTTCACCTTCCAATCCAAAGGAACACGTTCCCTCTAATTTTATCGGCGTATAGTTTTTATCCGCTTGGTGACCAAGTGGCCTAACGCATTCCGGCGCTAAATTTCTTGTTCGTATCTGCATGAGGAAATAATTTATTTTCATAGAATTTCGTTTGGTAAATGGGACTGATGCCCACACAGTAAGTTGAGGAACTTGGGTAGCTATCAAAAGCATGGGCCCTAATTGTTAAAACCAGCTGTATCGGCTGGGAGACCCGACATGCTATCATCACCTTATCCGTATAATAACACTGAGCAACAAAAAAGAAACCTATATCTTTGTCTCAGAAAGAAAAATATGTGATTGGGATAGTATGTTTTCTCCTGATTTCAAATATGATATCGGTTTTTCTTCATCACGCAAAATTTCGGGAGACACGAATTTATAATTTCAAACACTTTAATATTTTCTACATTCGTAACTACACACTATTCGAACATTTGGACTCACCTAGAAAGTAAGAAATTACGATTTTCTGCTATATTTCGCCTGTGGAGCATCCCTCTTGATGGTCCAGCAATAATCGGCCAGCATATTAGGATTCCATTTGCCTTGATAGCTCATTTGGTATTATTTTACAATGGACAGATCGACGAAAAAACGTTTATTAAAAGAATAATTATTTAAATCCATTAATTGAAATTGAAATAAAAAACTGTGGGTGATGGAGAAATTCCGAATACATATTTGCAAACACGATGAAAAACTGCATTAAGTACAACTATTGGTAATCATGAGACAAAAATCATGTTGTCAAGTGTAATAGGTCTGACATATTGGACGTGAAGGTAAGAGGCGGCAGGTGGAAGAGATCCTTTAAACCTAGTTTGCATAAATTATATAGAAATTAGGAATAACTAACTCGCTGGCACTATCGAAGCCGCAGGTTCATGGCAGCGAGGACATGTGCTCTCCAATCATACATATCCGGAGCTAATGTTTTCAATTAATGTCCTATATGATTTACCTCTCTCATCTAATGATTCATGTTTTCTCCCACCTTATTCGTGGTCTACATTCTGGATGCTTATCCTATGGTTTTTCTCCAAGAAGTTTCCATGTTCCTCTTCCATTCCCCATTCGTACAAAATATTCTTTCAATGGAAGTCTATTAGATTTAACCGTTCTTATTACTTGGCTTCCCATAAATGACATACAGCTTGCTGTTAATGAGTCTTTTCCATTCTGTGACCAGACTGTTCGTTTCTTTTTTTGGTCCAAAATTGTCTTAAGAACTTCAGGACCATGAGAAGTAAACGTCAGTTGAATGGAGAATATTTTAGGAATAGTAAACTTATTCTTGTTCTACCAATTGGGGGTTTTGTCTCTGGTTGTTCTACAAGGAGCTTCCATGCCCCTCTTTGATTCTTAATTCGTGCCACATATCCTGCTCTCATATCCCGGTAGGGACAGACTCCTGGGTGAGGCTTTTTCGGGGGTTTTCCTCACCTATAAGACAAATGTCCCGAAAATCATCCGGCCATCATCATCATCATCATCCTTACCATTATCATCATCATCCTTCGCCGGTGTGGAAAGCAACGGGAAGCTACCACGCCTATAATCCCCTAGTAAAGCTACAAAGCATAGCATGAAAATGCTATGATTGCAGTGAAAGACCTGCCTTCGGACAGAATTATTATGCATGGATTCTGTTCATCGCTGTCTAAGAGGCTTAATTGTTCTTATTAACCCTGGTTTCCTATGAAGGTCATGTAGATTACAGTTAGTAAAAAAATTAACAAAATGAAAATAATTGCCTTATTAACTTCTAGAAGAATATAACTAGTTATCAGTAAAACAAATCACAGAAAATTATAATTTAATAAAACAAACATAGAAAGAAGAAGATATAGCACTTAAATGTTATCTTCCCCATGTAAAATAATGGCCCTATTCACATGGATATTTTTGTTATAAATGAGTGTTTTACAGAAGCTAAAACGTCTTAAATATTTTAATCCATGCCTATTACAAATAAGTGCCGGTTAAATCGTGAAGTTAAAATCAGATATGATCCATTGAAATTCTGTATCTTACAATGGATGTAATAAAATCTTTGATAGGAAAATTAATTGATAACATTTCAGAAATGTTATTGTAAAGCACGTATTTCTACACGATGTTTCAGAGAATAGGTATTGTCTATTGTTTCAGATCACAAAAGAAAAAAATATCCATTGCTATACATTGAACAAAACAACTCAGATATTCTTTGTTCAGTTCAATAGGAAAATTTAGAATTCTAAATACGCTTTCTCACAAAAGCGTCTTTATAAATAAAGTTCCTGTAATTCAGTGATTGCAAAAATGATTTTTTTTATTATTCCCCGTGAAAATAATTCTTTATATAATACTGGGCTCAAATATTTAAAACTACTGATATAAGGAGATTAAATAATACAAACAAAACATTCAGTTTTTACATCTCTCGATATTAATCTACATGAAAGAACCATAAAACGTAGAACAGAAGTTATGTACAATGCCACCACGTTATATCAGCAATTACTGGATGAAATTTTCAATTAGTTTGATTTTCACATGTATTTACTCATTTAAAAGAACTATAATCTGGAATCTAATCCAGATACATCTTCGGCAAAACTGAGGGGGAAAGGAATTGACATTATTAACATGAAAAACAACATTTTGTTTGTATAACACGCATCATTAACTTTTTTGCACGATTGTGCGTTTTGTCGAACTTACAGTAATGGCGACCATGATAGAAAGTTCAACTTCCTAAATGTCACGGTTGCATACCTAAATAACTATACTGTAATATTACATATTACAAACTACGTGTGGGAATTAAAACTACTGCCCTCTAGGTCTACTACGTACAATGTATATACAAAAATATCCATAAGTTTGTGTTAATATAAATTATGTGAAACAAATCACTACATTTTAAATGAACTGAACGTTACATGAAACAATATAAATCAATAAATACATATTTGTCGTTATTTTATTTCTGATTGGTGTCACGGCCTCCTGTAGTTTCAACTAATAAACATTGCCCACAATGTTAACGTTAGTTAGTTGTTTATAATGAACGTAAATATTTCCAAAAAATATGTTTTTATCTATTATTTATTATTTTGAAAATACCATCGCACAAAAATATTGTACAACACACGATTGTGAAGTGTTTTACAGAATCTCGGAAATTAAAAACCGAGCGATACTGAGGTATTAAACATTTTCCTCGATTCTGTAAAAACCACTTCCCAACCTCGCATCGTAATATACTATTAAGCAGAAAATGTTAAAATTATTTAATTTTTTTAATGATTTTTTTGTTTTGTTTTGGGAGATAATCGTTTTTAAACGAAAGTACGAAACAAAATATTTTAAATATAGCATCTATATTTACATAGGTAACATTTTACAACAAAATGTCTCTTGTAAGAAATTTGATACATATTCAAAATATAATACATTGTAAATAATTTGTATTTCCTCTAAATCTTTATACATAAAAAATGAGTATGAGTCTGCTTGTCTGTCTTTTATGGACTCAAAAACTACTTTACGGAATTGAATTTGTTTCCATCATTTAGAGAATTCTTCTGGGGCAGTTAACGTATATAACATATTACCTTACGCACTAAACAAAAGAGCTAAAGAAGAGAATATCGGTGCAATAAAAAATTAGCTTTTTGGACTCTTAAATTGCTTACGGTGCCTAAACCATAACAAATACACTAAATTAATGTACACAGAAATGTATATCTCAAAACAGTCCTGAAGAAAGTGCGCGACAGCATAGTCTATCTTTTACGGGTAACTCACAATAACCATTTTTTGTCTTTCAGCTCATTGATACCAAGAAGATCGGAATGAGTAGATTCTTGGAAAAGTGTAGCAACGCACGGCGAATATTCTTTTACGGATAACGCAGAATAACCTTATTTGTCTTCCAGCTCATTTATGCCAAGAAGATCGGGATAAGTATATTCCCGGGCAACGCCGGTTAATCAGCAAGGGGTATCTAAAAATAAGCAATTCGATATAAATTTATAATTGTTTTTCTTTTTACTTAATCAACTGAAGATAAAAATGCATTTCTTTATTTAAGCTTAGCAGCGCACGCCGGGTATTAGCTGGTATTTATAATAATTTACTTTAATTACATAATGAGAGCTAAAACATAGACATAGTATAGGATAAGAATTTACGGCTAGAACAAATATAATTAATGTAGTTGCATATTCAGCTATTAATGTAACATGCGAACATGAATATCAACAATGATAATATCAGGAAAGGGGGAATTGATGGACAGAGTAAATGTGTATAGTTTGGTTTGCGAAAAAAAATATCTTCAAGTTAATACAGGAATCTATTATCGAACCAGTCTGTAATACATTAGGTAAAACTGATTGTAACAACCACAATGGCATTTCATTTCTTTCAACTAAGTACAAAATTCTAATAAATATATTATTCATACCTACTCCTTTTATTAACGATATAAAATATGAACATACACGTGGGCATAAAGGGAACAAATCTAAAGTAAATAATGTTTTCAGTATAAGGGATGTTCTAGGATACAAATTGGAATATAATTTATTTTATTTTAATTGCACCGTACAGAAATACAAGCAGATTTTAAAAGTCTTACGATACAATAAGAGAGATAAATAGTATCAAATCCTCCTGGAATTCGTAATGCCTAAAACGTTATTTGTATAAGTAACCTGTTAGTAGTAGTAGTAGTATGTATAAATAGACATCGTGTGGCGCGGGTAGGCAGACAGAGTTCTGTACTTTTGAAATTATTAATAGTTTAAAGCAATTAAATCTTCTCTGCTATTCAGTTTTATATTGGAGCATTCAATAAAATTCTTTCAGGATGAAGTAAACGTATGTCTGAATGATATTAATTAACTGTTTGGTATCTGCTCTTGATAGACTCTGGAAAATGGCTGTAGATCTTGGCATCATTTGAGTGGGTTATCGGTACCGACCACAAATTAAGAGTCATGACCCAGACTTGGAGTTTTTATCTACGGTGTTTTTTGTAGTTTATGTCGCTTGAATAACCGAGCTTGGTCTGGAGAATATTCTTCTTCAGCCGTTTTTTAAAGATGTTGTAAATTATGCTTAAGCTTCTCGATCTTAAAAGAAGATAGTTGACTTTAGGTCAAGAGCTTGATGATTTAAGGCTGTTTGCTAGTCATACTTATTAAAAGTGTGACTATTTCCTGAAGTAGTTGAGGATTTAAAATCATTTTTGGTTAGGATTGCAAATAATTGCTGGATAAGTTTTGGATCAGTTAGGTTTGAGGTTTCATTAGGGGATTTAGGAAGTGCAAGGAAATTTGATGAGGTTATTTTAGGTGGATTTTCACTTCTTGGTAGAGTTGATGTCTTCCGTGTAGGCAATGTCGTCATTTGTTCTGGCCTAGAATTCAAATATTTATTAAATTCTAGGCATTTTCTCCAGCTTGCAGTTTGTGCTTGTCCACAGTTTTTACATTTTATTGTGTCTTGAGTGCATTCAGAAACTCTATGCCTGTCAGAGCAGCTAATACATCTCGCTGTTTAGAAACAGAATTGAGCGAGATGCCCGAAACCTTGGCAGTTAAAGAGTTGAGTTTCTCCAGTTGGCCTGTTGCAAGTTTCCAGTCTGACTCGTACAATGAATAATTATTCTAGTTTTTCTAGTTGAGACTTTAAGTTTTCAGTCTTCGTGAAGATTAAGATCTAGACTGGACAGACAGTCTGTTCTTCTCTCCATTCAGGAATATGTTTTTAGTAATCTGTCGGACGTCCTAGATGTCGTATTTTCTGTCTTTTAAGTTCTAGTTCGTCCATCACCTAAGACAAGCACACTCACAGAACTTGATGATTGCGGACCAATCAGTATTCTTCCATGCTTGTCTAGAGCACTGGAGCATATAATACACTCAAAGGACTACCTCACCACACATGACTTACTTTATGATCATCAATCTGGTTTTAAAATAGGACATCACACTAGCACCACACTTTTTGATATTGTAAAGGACATAAACTCAATGGACAAAAGCGAATACACTGCAGTAGTTCTATTTGACTATTAAAAATCCTTTGACACACTTAGTGCTAGCTAGACTAAAGACATTAGATATGTCAGAAAACTGCCTTCGTTGGTTTAAGTTCTCACCCCACTAATCTCACCAATCAGTTTCTGTTAATAATCGCATTTCTTCCTGGCGATTGGTGAGAAAAAGAGTAACTCAAGGCGACATTGTTGTATGAGCACATCACATATTTACAGTAGGAATAGACGTGGATACTCGAGCATATTTTACATCCGCTAGTATGATTATTGCTGTTCCTACTGGAATTAAAATTTTCAGTTGATTATCCATTGTCTATGGATCTCAACTAGCATACAGCTAGCCCCTCTTCTCGTCTCCATTTATATCAATGACGTGATCAATAAACTACAATACCGCTAGCAAAAACTTTATGCCGACGACTTACAATTTTACACACATTTTAAGCCTGACGCAAATAGCAGTACATTGACAAAGTGAACACTGACCTCAGACACATATCTTCATGATCCAGACAGTTCTGACTAAACTAAATGTAAATAAAACACAGGCACTAATTATCGGACATCCAAGACTATTAAGCTGCATAAAAATAGAAATATGCTGGCTGTTATGTAGGATATTGAACAAATTCCATATGCCAACTTCGCGTCGTTAAAAATGTGAAATTTTGTCTAGATTCTAATCTAAATTGGAATACTCAAATATAACAAACATCTACAAATATATTCTTCATAATGCATTACCTGAAGCATCTCAACAAAGTTATTCCTACAGCTCTTAAAATAATTTTAATTCAAACCTTTGTGATGCCACATTTTGATATTGTGATTTCTTTTAATTGGAATAAGCGACGGATTGTCAGACATACTGCAGCATGTCCATAATATATGTATCGGATTCATATTTAATGTCCGAAAATATATAATTTCTCAATTTTTCCAAGAATTGTCATGGCACTATCTTAAATATAGAAGAAAATTACACTGTCGAGTTCTCTTATTTAAGATTCTACATACCTCGACTCTCAATTGTTTAGTTGTCACTTACAGTACCTATCCTCCCCATAACATAAAGCATGGTCACAATATAATCTATTACTTAATATACCGCAACATAGGATATCCAATCACTCCTCGCCATATACTATCTCTACTTCTCGCAATTGGAATTCCCTATAACATGAAATCAGGGGCTGCTGGAGGTTAGACATCTATACAGCCTTACTGAACCTAATAACAATAACCCAGATATTTGGAAAAATCTGAATAAAATGGGTGTAGGAAGGAAAGACACACAGGTAGAAAAACTACCTGTTTCTCTGAACACACTTAATAACCATTTTACAAGCACATTCTTTACTCCTAAAGACAAAACACATACAACAAGTGAACTACTATTGACAAATCCACCAGACAGAGAACATTTCCATTTTTCATATCTTACAGAAAATGACATAAAGAAAGCTCTCAAACGAATAAAAACAAAAGCAGAAGGTACTGACCGTATAAATATCACTCTACTTAACAAAATAATTGACGTTATACTACCTACCATAACTCATGTTTTCAACTCCTCACTACAAACCTCTATATATCCCACATTATGGAAGCAAGCGATTGAACGCCCACTCCCGAAAGTAAAAACTCCCTTAACTCCTAACGATTTTCGACCCATTAGTATTTTACCTACCCTTTCAAAAGCTTTGGAACGATTAGTCCACAAACAACTGACTGACTACCTAACTGAACACGACATTTTAGATCAATACCAATCAGGCTTTAGGACAGGACACAATACAAATACTGCTCTACTAAATATATGTGAAGACATACGCGAAGCATCTGATAATCGAAAACTTACTATTCTTACACTACTTGACTTTAGTAAAGCATTTGACACGGTAGACTTGGACTTATTGTTGCTTAAACTAAAAAACCTCTCACTTTCTGACAGTGTCACGCAATGGTTCAACTCCTACCTCCGTGAGCGCCAGCAATATGTTGTAGGAAATTCTACATTACGCTCTTCTTGGACCTACCGTAAAGCTGGAGTTCCACAGGGCTCGGTGTTCGGCCCATTGCTTTTTTCAATCTATATAAACGACATTTCTGACTCACTAAAACATTGCAAACATCATTTATTTGCGGACGACATGCAGATCTACCTTCACTCAGACAAATATTCTTTAAATGACGCGGTAACCAAAATTAACAAGGACCTTGACTCGCTAACGGCGTGGACAGAGAAATATGGACTTGAATTAAATCCTAGAAAGACACAAGCAATCATTATGGGCCATCAGAGACTATTATCCTCAATTAACACAAATGCAGTATTACATGTGTCACTTAATGGGGTTCAGATCCCTTATAGTGAGACAGTAAAAAATCTAGGAGTGTTTATGGATAAACATTTAATTTGGAATAAACAAATAAATAACATTTGCAAAACTATCTTCTCAATAATACACTCATTAAATCGTATAAGAAATTGTTTACCGTTTTCTCTAAGAAAAATGCTAGTAGAAACACTCGCAATGCCCCATTTTGATTATTGTGACACTCTTTTTACTGACCTAAATACTGTTCTTACCCAAAGACTTCAACGTGTTCACAATTCTTGCATACGTTTTATTTGTGGTATACGTAGATTTGATCACGTTACACCATCCCTGGAACAATTGTCATGGCTTCGTCTTCAAGATCGTAGAACCATCCATTCCCTATGCCTACTCTATAACATATTACACACATCTTTACCTTACTATTTATCACACCGCTTCACTAAACTCTCTGATACACATAACTTAGATACCCGATCCCTTGAGCACAGTGTCCTTTATATCCCTCCTCATCATACTACCTATTATTCGAAATCTTTTACAGTTTCTCTTGCTAGAACATGGAATTCACTTCCACCCTATGTCAGAGACTGCCAAACTTTACCATCTTTCAGAAATAAATTGAAAATAAAATCACTAACAGAAACAACTCACTAATACTACTTTTTAAGAATTAATAATGCGTTTTTGCATTATTTAATAAAAATAGACTTAGGATTTGTTAATATATTTACCTAATGCCTTGTATAAAAAGCGTAGATTAATTCATTGTAGTGTTTTTTTTCTCTTCTTTTTATGCTTAGTAGATTCGAGCTGTTATTCCTTTTTTATTCATTGTATCATTAATTTAATTTTAATTGTATTTAGTTTCATTCTATTATTAGACATTAATTTCATTATTATTCAATATGACAGATAATGAATTGTTCAATAACTATTATTGTAACTTTTTTTTGTATTCATATGTAACATGTTTGTCCTGTCTAATATGACTACTATTGTAATTTTTTTGTATTCATGTGTAACATATGTTTGTCCTGTTTTATATGACTATTATTGTATTTTTTTTTGTATTCATATGTAACATATGCTTGTTCTGGTGAGTGGAAGAGAAGGCCACATAACCTTAACTCCACCAGGCTAAATAAATAAATAAATAAAATAAATAAATAAATAAAATAAATAAATAAAATAATCTTTTAAAATAATAAAAATTCGCGAAATTTTTTAAAACGTTGCTGAATTCAAATACTTTCGACCATAAATTACAAACAGGAAGAAATCTATCATAAATTCAACTCTGGAATCTTTACGCTATTAGGCATGACAGACACTCTTGCCATGCGAACTTCTCTAAAAATATTAAAGTAGAGATCAATATAAGACAGTTATTCTTCTTGTTATATGAATGCGAAACATGGTATCTCTCGTATTCATGTAGGGGAACAACAAGCCTCACGACCACGGCCTACAGCCCGAAAATCTTCTTCAAGATCATCATGGTAACTTTGGTTAGGAGAGGAGAAAATATTACAAGTACATGATAATACTTACGTATATTTTCGGAGTGATGAACGAATAGGTGGATAAAGAAGGCTATATATCAGAGACTTGCATAATCTTTATGGGAACATGGTATAATAAGAACAGTTAAGTATAGTAGACTGCGAATGCCAGGACATGTGCTACGAAGGGGAAATATGAATGAAGCGAATGCAAACTTCCTGTACGAATAACAGAGAGAAAGTGCCCATTAGGTAAGCCAAGAATGAGATGGCAGAATCCTGATTTGAAGGATATGAGTTATAAGCATACAGGGAATGATTGGAAAATATTATGTGAGGATAGGTATGCATGGCCGCATGGTCACGAATCTCCGGTTTCGTTTGGAAAATATTATCTGAGGATAGGTATGTATGTCCGCATGGTCACGAATCTCAGGTTTCGTTAGAGCCAAGGGGTTAATTACATCGTTTAAACAATACATTTAATAAATACATATTGTAGGTATTCCATGAAAATAAAACATCTCGCTTAGGATTAGTTAATACAGATACGAACATTTTCGTTATTTGTAATGAAATGATCTGGCGATTCAAGAATAAAGAACATAGGTTTATGACATTTAAATTATTTCAATATAATAATTTTAACATACTATACACATAAAAATATGTAAGCCTACTTACAACATTTGTGGTAAAAATGAAATAATCCTCTTATATTTTTTCCATAAACAATTTATACGCATTTCTGATGATATGAAATATAATGCGAGTAATTGTTAATACATGAAGTTTAAATTACCTTATTTAATTTACCATTTATAAATGTGATGATACGTTTATAATATATAATCGTTGATCCTATTTTTAACGTGGATAGGCCCACATCTTTTAACTTTCTAATACACAATTTACCACTATGGTAATGTTTAGCCTCGCTTTAAATGTGATATCAAACGCATGATTACAGAGACTATTTAGCTCATGCCCTAAATGGGAGTCAATGGCCAATCACGTTTCAATGATTTCTGCTTTACAACCAATCAGAGTCGTGTTTCACGAAATATTTAACAGTGTTATAATTACCATATTAAAGGAAGCCCCTCCTTTTTAATATTCTGAACAGGTCTGACCATTATTTTGCAGTGACTTAGCCCGTGACAAATACGGCTACCAGATTGTATATATAGTGCATGAATGTCAACACATGCCGCATGCGGGAGTTAATATAAAAACATTTGTAGCAATTGATTATCCACCAAAAAAAAGAAACCACTGTTTGCACTTTCTTTATGTATTTTTTCCCAGGTAACAATTTAGAAAAATATAATTGTCATATTTACATCATACGACATAAGAAATGAATTAATATACAGTTTGATGTGTTTCATTTTTTCCCCACTAGAGAGCATTCTTACAATATTGCGTTCCTTTGGCAATAAATAGTATGATCTGGTTGCAGTGATAAAGAAAAGAAGCAGATGAAGCGTACCTATCACTTCTCATTTGTTTTCAAACATCGCCGTTTACATTAAATATATATATATTTTAAAATAACTATAGTTAAATAATGATTTGTGAGTAAACAGCTAATTTTATTCGTTAAATAGTCCTAACAAATGCCACTCTTGATTTCCAAATTCTCTAGACTATTTAACTCATGCCCGAAATGGGACTCAATGACCAATCACGTTTCAATGATTTCTGTTTTACAACCAATCAGAGTCGTGTTTCACGAAATATTTATCAGTGTTATAATTACCATATTAAAGAAAGCTCCTCCTTTTTAATATTCTGAAATAGTATGATCTAGTTGCAGTGATAAACAAAAGAAGCAGATGAAGCGTACCTATCGTTTCTCATTTGTTTTCAAACATCGCCGTTTACATTAAATATATAAATATTTTAAAACAACTACAGTTAAATAATGATTTGTGAGTAAACAGCTTAATTTTATTCGTTAAATAGTCCTAACAAATGCCACTCTTGATTTCCAAATTCTCTAGATAAATTCACTCCTCACTTCGTGATTCGTGAATTTATCGATAATTTGGAAATCACTCGTGGCATTACTTATGAAAAATAAATAACTACGTACTGGGTTTTGTTTCCAATATAAATACTAGAAAAATGTTATAAAAATAAAATAAAAATTGGACAAATTATAACGTTCTAAGTATTCAAAAACATTCGACATGATTAGACTATTTTCACTGTACAATTTCGATATTAGCTTCATCATAGAAGTAATATAAAAAGTAACCAACTTTATTTTACGGAGTTTTCATAGTTTTCATCTATGAGCTAGTTCCATATTAACAATACATTAGAAATTGAGTTTTACAAATCCGTAAAGTAAAGTGATCCCACTACAGGCCTCAGGAGGCCCTTGGGTAGTAGGAGGTTAAGGCTCCAACGTTTTCTGTACAATCCGCACTTGATGTCAGCCTGGTTGTCAGTCCAGCGTGACGGCTGCCTTTACCCCCAGAACAATCGTCCGGTACTCACTTCCGTTAGGGGCTGAGTCGACCCCAGGGCCATAGTGCCGCCAAAAGGTTTGGATCAGTTTTAAGAAATCCTGACCTCACCGGGACTCAAACCCTCGACCTTCTGGCTTCTGAGCGCAGTGCCATAACCACAAAGCTACGGTGTGCCCCATCAGATTTAATTAGGATTATCACAAATTAAATTTAAATGTTTGTGTTTATTGGATTTTCTGAGCGAAAAGTAAAATTTATTTTGAAAGCAATATTTGTTCTTGAATTCCACATTTTGGGTTTTTATGTGAGCCCAAAACATATTTGAAAAGTTATAATTTGTTTTTCATGAGTTAATTACCTAAGGATCATCATCATCATCATAGTACATTCACGAATTTAGGCCATTTGTTGACCTGTTTCGCCCTCAAGAGAAACACCATCCAGAAGTCTTTTGAGTGGACTTCCTGGTCTTCTTCTTCCTGCAGGTTGGTATCTTAACATTAGTTTGGGTATTCTGTGATCTTCCATTCGATGAACATGTTGTATCCATCTTGACTTATAATCAGAAATTTATGCTTTCTAAAGATTCCATGTGTAATTCCTCTAAGATGTCTTCATTTTTTTTTGTGATCTAGTAGTGTGTATCCTGCAGTCCTCCGAAGATATCTCATTTCAGCAGATCTAAGTCTCTGTATATCCTTCTGTTTCAACGTCCATACTTCGCTACCATACAAAAGAGTTGGAAGAGCCAGTGTTTTATACACTTTCAGTCTTGAATGCTTTTGGACTAACTGTAGCTTGAAGATAGAATTTATTAACCCTAAAATTCTTAAATATTTAGATATTTTTGCATTTACATCCTTTTCTTCTTCATATGAGATATTGCATCCTAGATATGTAAAATTATTCACCTGCTCCAAAATTTTATTGTCCAGTACAATTTTACTTCTGACAGGATCTACACCTTGAAATGCCATAATTTTTGTTTTTTCTGCAGATATCTTTAATCCATATTCTTCTGTAATTTTGTTAAATTCATACAGACCTTTCTGTAGATTATCTTCGGAATTTGCTATTATTATTTGGTCATCTGCAAACAATAGGGTGTTTAATTTTCAATTTTCTGATATTCTTATTCCAAATTTATATGTTTTGTTCCAGCAACATATTACTTCATTGATATAAATTGCAAAGAGTGTTGGGGATAGGGGGCAGCCTTGTCTCACACCACGGTTTATAATTCCTTCTTCAGAAAATCTATTATTTAATTTAATCTTTATGGTGTTGTCTTTGTAAATATTTTGTATGTTCTGCCGAAGTAAATTTGGTATATTTCTGTCTTCCAATATATTTAAGAGTTTTGATCTCTTGACTGTGTCGAATGCTTTTTCAAAATCTATGAAAGCAAAATGTGTTTCTAAGTTGAATTCTCTTCTTTTTTCAAGCAATAGTTTAACAGAAAATGCTGAATCAATACAAGATCGTCCTTTCCTAAATCCATTTTGACATTCCATAAGGAATTTTTCACTGAAACTTTTCAATTTTCCATTTATAATGTCTGCATAAATTTTGTAGCATGTGTTTAACAAACTGATTCCCCCATAGTTGTCCATTTTTCTCTTGTCTCCTTTCTTGAACAGGGGTATAACAATGCTTGTCTTCCATTCTTGTGTATAAATTACCTAAGGAAACAATTTAAATTAAAAAAATATATATAAGTAAATTTGACCGGGTTAAGTGATTATATAATTTATGAGATAGTAGATTTTTATTGCGATTTTACTATTAATATAGTGCTCATTGCTATTCTTAGCAGTTAGACGTAAAGTAAAAACATGAGCATGAAAATCTGATATCTGTTAATATACAACTAACGAGAAAAACATGTGCTTGAAACGGGACTACAACTCATGATTCCCAGCTGAGTTTAAAGTAAGAAAAGTTTAATCTGTACATTGATGTCTGGGTAGCTCAAAGATAGTGTGTCATGGCGCAAAGTTGAAAACTCTGGGTTCAAATCCTGGTTGAGGCAGAATTTATTCTCTTCAGTTTTATTATTGCATGCAGAAGATTTGCCTTAACACATTAAGTTTAATATTACTTCAGTATTTACCTGACATGGCACGGAATAAATTCCTATATTACGTTCTTGTTAGACGCAAATCTATTGTAACCTATTAATGTTCTTAACAAAGTTTACGCGGAATTTAGGCGAAAAAAATAGCGGTGTCTTCGTGTACGCCTGAGTAGCTAAAAGGTAGAGCGCTTATGCAAAAATAATGGGTTCTATTTCCGGTTCCGACAGAATTTTATCTTTAGTTGGACTACTATTACATGGAGACGGCTTGCCTGACTACATTAATTTCGATATTAAGTGATAAGGCACGGAATAAAAGGCGATCATAATATCTTATTTGTAGTATCAACAGACTTTAATGTGAATGACGTTCACTACAGTAGATACACGGTGTTCAAAGTGAGAAAAAATTGTGTTTATGATGATATTGTAGAAGATTGTCGGGCTGTTGGCCGTGGCCTTGAGGCTTATAGTTCCCCGTAGTTTCGCCAGAGACTGCGTCCAGCATCCTCAAGTGTTGTATTGAGACTGGCAATTTTGTCGACTACCTTTCCTATTTATACATTTATCCGCGACGTGGGCAGGTAGTCGACAAAATTGTCAGTCTCAATACAATCCTTGAGGATGCCGGACGCAGCCTCTGGCGAAACGTCGGGGAACTATAAGCCTCAAGACCACGGAAATCTTCTAGAAGATCATCAAAATAACTCCGGCCGTGAAAACCTAAGTCAAAATTGTGTTTGTTCATTGATGGCTGCATAGCACAAATGTAGACTGCCAACGGGAAAAGTTGCAGATCTTGGGTTCCAATCCCGGATCAGGCATAAACTTTCAGCTGAGAGTAGTTTATTATTTTAAAGGAGCACAAAAAAATACAGCAATATTTTTGCTTAAAATAACTTTTACTTAAGAAATTAACTACCGTAGATTTAAAGAAAGAGGAAATATTGAAAATAAGATTCAAATAAATTCAATTATAAGTTATGTACGTGTGTATTAGAAATTTTACAGAATCTTTAGAAATATCTTTCTCCAATACTGCAGAATTGACAATATACATTGGGGTACTTATTGTAGTTATTTATTTCTTACGTTCTCTAAGGTTGTTTTCTTTTTTAGAAAAAGAAGCAGTCGGCTGGATCTTTATGATAGGGTAGTAGCGCTAGGGGCAGTGTTATTAAGGTTAACAAGGGTTGCTGTGATTTTTCATGTGGATCTGATGGACGACCTGAGTGCAGCAAAACACCCTCATGTATCAAACGTACAGACCACGTGAACGTGTGTCCAAGTACTGCAGTGTTACAACACATAAATTCAACTTATTATTGATCACTTTATGATTTCAAAAATAAATTTAAGAAAATTTGCACTCATGCGAAACTACAAATAATATTCGTAGTTGAATAACAGTAAATTTAGTAAGAACAAATAAATTGAGATATTGAAATTGTAACATGATTGGAATATATAACAGTAGCCTACACATAGTTTGATTTTAGCTATTTATAGGTTGATTTCTAAGGACTAATACTTGATAGAATAAAGTGGATTATTGCTACTAATCTATCATCAATTAATACACTATATTCCAATTTAATTTTACCCCCCTTTAAATAAAAACTTAAATTATATTATTGAATAATTAATTTTGATTAGTACTTTTGTAGCAATTAACGTGTAAATACTTTTAGAGTGTTAGTAACACAGATTATCGTAAATTCTGTTTCTGCGCGATAGTGCGTTTGTCGTACTTACAGCAATGGCGACCATGTTTGAATGTTCAACTACCTAGATTTCGGGGTTGTCAACCTAAATAACTATACAGGAATAAAATAACTATACTGTAATATTACATATTAGATATTACAAACACGCGTGTGGGAAGTAAAACCACTGTCCTCTACATATACTACTAACTACTACTACATGCAATAAATATACAAAAATATGCAAAAGGTAGTGTTAATATACATTATACGAAACAAATAATTGCATTTTAAACGAACTGAACTTTATTTGAAACAATATAAAACAATAATAATACTTGCCGCCATTCTATCACTAATTGGTTTTACGGCCTCTTGTTATTTTATCACTAATAATTGGTCTCACGGCCTCCTGTTGTTTCAACTAACAAACATTGCCCACAGTGTTAACATTAGTCAATTGTTTATAATGAACGCAAATATTTCAAACAAAGATATTGTTTTATTATATATATTATTTATTATTTGTCCACCGCTGTGATCTCGAGGTAGCGTGCTGCCTTGTCACGCAGCGGGCCCATGTACGATCCCCGCTCGGGACAAGTTTCCTGGGAGAGGGTTTTTTCGGGGTTTTTCCTCACCTGTAAGACATATGTCAGGATACTTTAAGGCCCAAATGGTCCCCGAACATCATCTGGCCATCATTATCATCAATATCATATTCACCTCATTAGATTAAGTTTAGGTTTAAGGCCTCTCCTGGCGCATCATTACCCATCGTCATCACCCATCATATAATTGGGGCAGCGTAACTCCGCCTTCCAGGCGCCCCAACCTCAGAAGTGGGTTACAATACGCCAATGCCAGGAGAGAATACCTGAAATGTCGAATGACAAACAGGTGGCATTGAAAAAAGAATTTGAAAACACCATCGCGGAAAAGATAATGTACAATGCACGTTTTGTGAAGTGTTTTACAGAATCGAGGGAAATATTTAAACATTTTCCTCGATTCTGTAAGAACAACTTCCCAACCTCGTATCGTATGATACTATTATGGGATAAAACAAAAATATAATTCATATTTCCATATGAAGAACTGAAATATCCTATACATAGTTATCATCGTTATCTATTATTTTTTAATATAAAATATTATCCTATAAATGCCTTCGCTAAAATGTGGTAATATGATTAAGTTTAAATGACTTAATATTGAAACATAACTTTAATAATTTACATCTAATATTTTACAATAAAATGTTCGCCTAGTCTTAAATAAATAGTAGGTATTGCTTCTAGTAAGGGACGCTCTTTAACATGCTAAGTTAATAGGGTCGCAATTCAAATTTAGCGAGAAAGGACCGTCAAATATCGTGATAAGTCTTTTCTTTCAAGATTCAGGTTCTTCTCCGTGCAGTAAATTTATGACACGGGACCCAATGCCTTACAACCCTAAATAAATTAACCCATCGACCGCTGCCAGCTATGAAGCACGAACCTCGGAACCAGAGACGAGCTTGTAGTCTCTAGTCCAACCAGGATACATTTAATTTAGTCTTCATGATAGTGATATCATGTCTGAATAGAACTTCAGTGAACCAAAATATGAAGATAAAAACTAATGTTCTACGGGTTGTCATGTGATTGGACTTTATTGATATAATATGAACCAACTCACTAGTGATATCGAACCAGTAGATTCATGGCTGCGCAGATAAAACCCCTCCATATAACCTTATCCTTAAATAATATGTTCCAAACATCTGCTGTATAATCTATTTCCCTCAAATTATGGATATAAAATGTCCTAACGTTCTATGTTCCTACGAACATGTTCCATTGTTACATGGATTATATTATTAATAATTTTAAACATAGATGTCACTAACAACATATTTAATTAAAACTTATTTGGACGAACTTTACTTTCTTACCTACAATGAATCAAATCGTTGTCCCTATATACAGATTATATATGGATGACGCGAATTATTTTCACTTTCTGTGAAATAAATATCCTCGACTCGTGTCTGACTTAGGATCGGGCTGAAGGATGAGATGTGATAAATCCCTTACAATGAAGGTCTGTGAATGGCAAGGATGCCGACCGACCACGCTTGACGCACCATCACAGGGCAGATGAACGAAATTAAATTAAATGAATAAGATTTTGTAGGGAAAAGGAGGAACGAAATTTCTGACAGGGGAAACCAGGAAAAACCCGACAAAAATCTGCCCATACTCTGTTTTATCATCACGAAACCCACATGGAGTGACCTAGACGGGAACTCAAGTACCAGCCGTGGGAAGCGAGCGTTAACCGCTTGCGCCAAGGAGCCGCCTTCACTTTATATACTACTAGCTAATGCCCGGCGTGCGCTGCTACGCCTCAAAAACCAATGTGTTTCTATGTTTAATTGAACGAATAAAAGGAAACATAATTTATAATTTTTTATTGCAATTATTTTTAGATACCCCGTGCTGACTACTTGGCGTTGCCCGGGTATTTTTTATCCTCATCGTCTTGGAATTCTACTTCCTTCACAGTAGCCTCTGCACGCTCCTGGAATCTCCTTCCTCAAGATATCAGGGGTTGCCGCACACTTGGCACCTTTAAGTCACGCTTATACATTTACCTGTTGTCTAATAATTACTTTTTCTCTATTTATTTAATTTTATACTATGTCATTAGTATTTTCCTCTATTTTTTTATATATCTTGTACATATTATATATTTAATTCGTTAAATTTAGAGTAAATCAAAATAAATTATAAATATTAATTGTATTGTATTCATAACTTGTAACCGTTTACCCTATATATATATATATATATATATATATATCTTGTAATTTAGATTTAAGATTATTTTTGTTTGTTGGTATTTTTTTAAACCTGGTTGAGTGGTAGACAAGGCCTTAAGGCCTTAACTCTGTCAGGTAAAATAAAGCTATTAATTATTATTATTATTATTATTATTATTATTATTATCATTATTATTATTATAAATGAGCTGAAAGACAAAATTCGTTATTGTGAGTTATCCGTAAAAGAATACTAGCCGTGCGCTGCTACGCTTGCTCAAGAATATAGTCAACCCGGTCTTCTTGGCATCAATGAAAGACAAAAATGGAAATTGTTGAGTTATTACAAATGTATATTTAAATAAATTATTAAAATGTACTCTCGTTATTAGCATTTATTATGAATACTATCGAAACAATCTCATATTAAGTGGAATAAATTTACTTCACTTACAACACATATATAGGGTCAACTCATTTACATAAACAGTACGATTTTTTTTTCAATTTCAATTGTGAATAAATAAAAATTAAAAACATTTATTTAACATATTATATATGTAAATGGGAGATAGATCGATAGTTGAGAATGATTCTCCAAAATCATCAAATTTATTCTCATATTTTTAATAATATGCACCAGTGTAAGGTCATACATGAGGGCAGTCACCAACTTAAACTCATTATAACTGCTATAAGCATGTTACATGTGAATGCATTCTTGAATCGAACACACATGTTCGTTTGAGCGCTGACATACGCTCTCCATATATCCTTATCCTGAAATAATATTTTCCAATCACCCCTAAATAACTTACATCCCTCAAATCGTGGTTAATATTAATCTCCCACCTGATTCTTGGTCCTGTTTACTGGGCGCATTTTCCCTCACTTTCATAAAACGAGTTCCCATACATCCCTTCACTCACCATTCATGCTATATGTTCTGCCCATCGGAGTCTACGAGACTTGACTCTTCTTATCGCATCTGGTTTCCTAAAAGTATTTTGTAGCTCACTGTTATTAAGTCTTGTCCATTCATCTGTCTGTTCGTCTCTCTTTGGTCGCTTTCCTAAGAACGTCACTCTCAAATACTTGTAATCTTTTCTCCTCCCTTCAAATAAGAATTCATGTTTCGCATTTACGATATTATGTAACTGGAATCATAACAGTATTATATATCTTCAGCTTAATTTGTTTTTATGAGAGAAGTTGAGATGAAAAATGTATAAATGTATATATAAAAAAATATATATATGATCATGAAAGCAGAATAACGGCTTTTGAAATGAGATTCATGCGCAGAACAGCGGGTTACACCAGATGGGATCGGAAAAAGGAACACCGATATCTTAAAAGAATTGAAGACTGCGCCAATTTTGGAATATATTAAACAGTACCAACTAAATTGGGAACACCATCTTGAAAGAATGAGTTCAAATCGGATCCCCAAAGCTGTTTATAATTAGCCTATATACCAAGAGGACGGAGATCACTGGGCCGTCCTATGAAACGCTGCAGGGAAAATTTTCTATAGGATCGTAACAGGCCTTGGCCTAGTACTTGGAAGGAAGGAAGAAGAAGATATATGATCATTTCTGTTTCAAAAGAAGAACAGATATTTCTGAATTCTACAGACGTAACCAATGAACATTCCAGGAAAAAAAGTTACTTTTAAAATTGCCCTAGGAACTATTAATTCAAGTTTTAGTAAAACTTTCAAATAAAACTGTGAAGTTGTGTTAATTATACTTAAATTTCACAGGACACAAATCAGAGAATTTATAAGTTTAATTCTCCATATCCCAGTTAGAGTGAGTGATGGGTCATACATTCCTTAGCATCTACTGATAACTATTAACCTACCTCACTATACAAAACATGTTTTTTTTCCAGAATTGAGCCAATGTTTAATTCCTTTTTCCATCTCATTCCTCGTTGTAATTATTATTGTTCCTGGTCATTTTAATTTAGTTACTTTTTTCCTCATTTGTCTATTTATTTTATATAATATATTTCAATGTGGAATCATGTATATAGTTATATTGATGTTTGCATCCTCCTCCGATTTCTTAGTGTTACTCACCAGAAAGAGCATGTTGGTCCTAAATATATTCTCGCTATAATCTAATAATACTATTCCATCAGCATAGAAACCACAAACTTATTAATTCTATTGAGTTCTAGACCTTCTTTATCCTCTAAAGATTTGATGGCACACTCTAGTACAAAATGGAATATTAGAAGAGAGAGTAATAAACCAAAGATTTATGCTTAGACCTAATAGAGATATTGCAGACAGGTACTTGAGATAAGGAATTCAATGTTTTAGATAATAAAACTGCGTTCAAATATACTTAAAATGTTTATAATTTGTGCTCATAATTACGAAAAATACAATATAAGTTTGATATTTCATGGGATAGTTTCAGATATTCATTGGAGATTGGGTGATTCCAACTCTTAAGAATAAGTTATTAAACTGTGAAAATAATAAGCAATTTCTAGTTTGTACAAAAGCTGAATTTCGAAAATAACGTCTAATGTGGTCTCTTAAGCCAGACTTCTTCGATCTCTTACATTAAGCTTCAAACAATCGAATCATACTCCTATTTCACTTTAGTACTGAATTGTAGCTAGCAAGCAAAAATCATTTTAGCTACTTGTAACTCAGGTATTTTCGTTTAAGACGCTGGATTTCCTATTTGAAACTGTATGTACACCCAGATAAATGTATTAGATTAAATACATTTACATCCTGCAGAATTTGCCAAATCCGATTAAATATTACTCATTAATATGTAAATAACACTAGTAAAATTGTTTGCATATTTTGTATATAAAAGGAATGAATAGCCACCATAAATAGTTTGCATAGTAAGAACACGAAATGACAGTACAAAGTTCGTAACAGTAATATTGTGTTAGTCCACCGCTGTGGTCTCGGGGTAGCGTGCTGCCTTGTCACGCAGAGGGCCCGGGTTCGATCCCCGGTCGGGACAGTTTTTCTGGGTGAGGTTTTTATCGGGGCTTTTCCTCACCTGTAAGACAAATGTCAGGAAAACTTCAAGGCCCAAACGGTCCCCGAAATCATATGCCATCGCAATCATCATCATTCATATTCATCTTAGGTTAAGCTTAGGATTAGGTACTCTCCTGGCGCACCATTATTATCATCATCACCCATCATATCATCGGGGCAACGTAACCCCGCCTTCCAGGCGCCCCAACCTCAGAAGTGGGTTACAAGTTCGGCATGCCAGGAGAGAAACCAGGAATGTCGAACGACAAACCTGAGCATTTGAAAAAAAATTATTGTGTTATACACACAGTGTGAAATGGATTGATAACTTACAGGTCTACATTTTTTCCATGTTCTCTAATGTACACTGTTTCCTGTACTCATAATTCTTGTGAAAACTGGAACTATTTTTTTATTTCGATACAGATACTGAGCAATGGCGTATTAAATAGAAAATGTAGGTTATTGAGAACAGAATGATCACATTACAATATCAGTTAATTTCTTGAAAAGGAAAATAGATCTGTAAGATTCATAGAATCTATTCTTGTGATGAAAATTTGTCAGTTGGAAAAATTTAACGATTATATGATGATCTTGTAGAAGATTTCCGGGCTGTTGGCCGTGATCTTGAGGCTTGTAGTTCCCCGACGTTTCGCCAGAGACTGCGTCCGACATCCTCAAGGGTTGTCTTGAAACTGGCAATTTTGTCGAATACCTGCCCTATTTATACATTTATCCGCGCAGAGAACACGTCGCGGATAAATGTATAAATACGGCAGGTAGTCGACAAAATTGCCAATCTCAAGACAACCCTTGAGGATGCCGGACGCAGTCTCTGGCGAAACTTCGGGGAGCTACAAGCCTCAAGACCACGGAAATCTTCTACAAGATCATGATAGTATTTTCGGCCGTCAAAGGGTAAGTTAATTTAACGTTTATTTAAAATTAGACCTTCTTATACAAAACTTGAACACAACATATTTTCTCACGTTTTTAGACACATCATTAACGATATTCACTAATTAATTTAAGAACAAAGACATTTATAACAAACAAAATCAAACATTTCATATTCACAGTAATCCTCTGAAAGAAGTAGTTCATTATTGTTTATACAAGCTTTAACCTATAAGGTCATATCGGATGTTACATGTAATAATAATAATAATAATAATAATAATAATAATAATAATAATAATAATAATAATAATAATAATAATAATAATAATAATAATAATAATAATAATATAAATATGATACATTATACGGGAAACACCAATTAATATATATATATATATATATATCTTACACTGGATAATAATGAAGTCGAGTTTAGAGCAAATATAAATTTAGATTTCTTTTAAAAGATGCCAATGTCCGGCAGCCCCTTATTTCTTGTGGTAGGGAATTCCAGTTGCGAGAAGTGGAGATGGTATATGACATGGAGTGATGTGATGTCCTATATTTTACGTGTTAAGATCTTTTTGGGAATTTTCACCGATTTAAGTTAAAAAATGATATTATCAAATGGTGATTAGGTTTAAATGAGTTCTGGTAATAAAATTACTATTAAATGCTTGTCTTGGCAAATGTGGAAAAGAGCGGGAAATATTAGTCATGTAGGGCAAATTCGGGATTTGAAACTCGGATCTAATTGAATGAATACCGAATTCAGAAACGCTTCAGCATCACGCTGAGCAAACGCGGTCGGGTAATATTTATCTTGTCATGCTATAGGGTAAATTACATTTTCACATAGAGGTTTAACATCATTTCTATAATTTGCGAATTCCTGAGTAGATACAGTTTTAAAAACGTGGCCGAAGAAGACTTATTGTCTACCTGTCGAATGCTGGCTTTACAGTCATTTGTACCAATCACAGGTTAGTTAACAATTTTCTGAAAAATCTTATCCACCAAAAGAATAAATTGGATATTCTCTTTGAAAAATGACTAATACATGTTTTCCATAATAAATAAAATGATTTTAGGTTAGAATTACCTCGATTTCTCATTCAATTTTAAGAACATTTTCGAATGTTTTGGGAAAAAATAAATATCACATATTCCCTCAGGTAATCATTCACATAGGTGGCTCCGTGGTGTTAGAGATTAGACTCTCGCCTCTCACCAGTGCTGTCTCCGTTTCGAGTCCCGGTCACTCCATGTGGGTTATGTTGTGTGAGCGAAACCGAGGCTTGTGCAGAGTTTTCTCTACCACAAATTTCACTCCCACATTTCCATACTCATCTACTCTACTTGTTTCAAGGTTTCATTTCGGGGTCATTGCTCCTGTGACGGTTCGTCAGGAGTGGTCAGCTGGCCCGTTGTCGTTTACAGTCCTCTATAAAATATTGGAGCTTTATCTTATGTCATCTCTTGAACCGACCCTTAGTTGGACACGAATTGAGGGTATTATATATTTATTCATATACTGCAACAATAATTTGTGCGTATTTTCGGTGTTTTGTTATAACAATTTATGTAGTTAGACTCATGGCATAGAATCCCCACTTATTTTATGTACGGATTGTAATGAAAAACATTGAAAATCCTGTATTGTGTATCTGATAAGACTAAAAACAATAACATTTTAACGATAAAATATAGAGGATTCATTATTTAATCTCATCCCTCGATCCGACTCTGAGTTGGACACGAGTTGAGGATATTATAGGCCTACATAATTATTTACATGCCACAACAATAATATTTCTGCGTTTTCGTTTATTTATTATTTCGATTTATGTAGATGGACTCCTGACATAGAATTCTCCTTTTTGTACGTATGAATTGTACAACAACAGTGAAAATCCTGAATTAGCTGGCCGATAAGACCAAAAAAATCATATTTTAACAGGTAGAAATAGCTTTGATAAAGATGATTTTAACTATACTATTTATTTAATACACAAGTGATCTTCTTGGTGATATAATATTAAAATATATATGTAGTCAATATGCCCATTTCAGTCAATATCTGGTCTTGAGAATGACAGCTTGGCTGTAGAAACTTGTTGACCATTTTAAAACATTAATTGGTGAAATGGGCATATTGACTACATATATATTTTTATACTATTTATAACTAATTTCGATAGTATAGCATATATTTGCAACTTCTTTGATATATTTATCAACAGCGATACCTAAGTGAAATAATAACGAATCCTCAGCTAACAATACTGTTTGTAATAAAATGGCAGAGTAGGTGGAGAAAATGGATAATACTTCCACCCTCACTGTGTTTAATTACAACATCAATCGTGGTTCAATACGACGACAAGTTATGCTAGGAATGGTTTGACAATTGTTTGTCTAAATGAATGCAACTCTGTACATATAATTAGAGTCCACAGAATAGGGCATTACTAAAGTGTTGGCATCCACACCACTCCAAATCATTCTGCAAAGCATTTCAATGCGTTGTAATACCTCCCACCACACTCCATTTGCAGGATAAAACCATGAATAATGATTGTTAATTCTCCTTTTGAATCTCCCAGTGGGGTGTCCACTGTTTAACAGAACTATTGAAATCTAGGATTTAAAAATGGAAGCGGTGAGCTAGAATGATATTTATTTCTGCAACAATAACAAAAATGAGTCCATATGAACATTATTATGTCCTCTTCGAAATATTGTTTCATATTTTGAAGTATATAGACATGTACTATATGTTATAAATTTGGCTAACCATTAATATTTACTGATATGGACGAAGCGATTTAGTAAAGAGTAAAACTGACCTTTGTAATGCATTGGAAAACCACTAGATTAACATTCTTCGTTAAAGAAATCGTTTAAATATGTTTATATTTTCAAGAACTGAAAATAGTATTGAAGAGAAAGTTAGAAAAGTTTTACTGATCAACAGTGCTTTCAGATGAAGATAAATTATTTTGTGATTTTAAGTTTTTAGTCATTTTATAACTCAAAGAGAGTGTAAGTTTTAAAAGTATGTTCGATTAGACTAGATTGGATTAGTAAATATGGATTGGGGTTTAAGTCTCTAAGAAGCAATATTATTTTAGGTTCATTGTATTTACTCATTTTTACTTTTCTGGAAAGTGTAAGTGCTGGATACTTATTCCACTCGTTATGAGCAAAATTAGTATTCTTCTTCTTCTTCCTTCCAAGTATTAGGCCAAGGCCTGTTACGATCCTATAGAAAATTTTTCCTCCAGTTCCGGAAAATTCTCGTATAAGACTTGAAAGCATAATAATAGTCCCTTCGATTGGTTGCTGGCCAAAGGAAGGCAAGACCAGTGATGGGCCTGCCATCTTACAGCCTCTGGTCAGGCTTTTCTGGAGAAGAAAAGAAAATAATGGAAAGAAGAAATGGAAGAAAGGAAAGACTCCCTAGCCCTCGGATGCCCTAATAGCGTCGGGGTCGAAAAAACAAGAGTTAACCAAGAGAGGTTAGTAGTAAAGTTAAGAGTGCAAAACACAAGTAAGTGGAAGAAATGTTTTGCTCCGCTTGGGCACCTTGTGGTCGCCATCCACATATCCCCTAGATGAGGACCCCTGAGGGGAGCAAAAGTATTATTTGATCTAATTCTGCTTCTCATTACCTGGCGAAATAGTTCGAAGTAATTATTTATTTTAGAGTATTCTCTACGAGACGTTAATTTTTCATTTGATTTTCTGTTATGGCTCTCAAATTACAAGTTCTATGCCAAAATCAATCCCCATTCTAGATTGCAATTTGCCTAGCATATTTAACATTATTCTAAGTTTGAAACTGTCTTTATTAAACAGAAACGACCCAAGTAGAAATTTCGAATTCCAAAATGGGAAATGATGCTGGGTGCTATTACTGACATTTCACTGTGGAATAGCTACAAGTTTTAGGATATCAAGGAGTGTTTCTTGTGTCGTTAAATATACTAAACTCTGTTAGGACGTTTAGTGAGTAAGCAGTGTGAAACTGCTTAAAATTATACACTGAAGTAGAAGTACTCCGATTCCTGATTGGAAGATCATCGTCGGCATCAAGGATTAGACGTTAAGGTATGTTCCGATCTCATGCTAGAATTGGTCGTTGCATCTTTTACTGGGACAAAAATAGTACGAAAGAAATACTTTGTTTAAGGTAAAAAGAATTATATATATTTTTAAATTAAAGTATATTAAGAGCTAAAGTTGATAGACCAATGGACGGGAGATGAACAATAGGAAGACCAGCCAAGAGATGGATACACAGTGAATGCACATCCAATATGTCTTCCTCCAAGGAGTAATTTTGGAAATAAACAGGATGAAAATCCCACAAATTATGAGTAAGAAGGTGAAGAAGAAGAACATATTTTAGTTAGTAAATTACATTAAATATTTGAAAACTGTGTTCTTGATTTATTATAGACCATAATTGTAATTTCATATCAACAATAATTTGAATAAGTTTACTTCCGTTTCTGCAACTACCAGAGGATTAATTAAATTGTCATCAGGAATAATGAAACTTATTACTTATATAAATTCGGTTCTTGTAGAAGAACTGAGTTTGTGTTAGTCTTCAAGGATAAATGGTAAGCCGGTATATTGGATTTGTGGTTACCACATTTTTTATATCTAGAGGATTACATTATTTCTCATCCAGAATGAATGAGGTGAAATTTATTATCTCGTGATACGTAATTTATATTCTACCTGGTTTTACACACATCACGCATCCACATACATGACTCATACCGCCACTTATTTGGGCTGGGCCCAAGGCCTCGAGATGGGGTTATAACCCATGGCGTCATGAGAACGTACATGAATATACTCTATTATATTACCACAACTACATATTTTAAACACCTGTGATCAGCTAAACCAGATTGTTTACAAAACAAAAGATGAGGTGACAGGTGATATGAAATGAATAAATTGTTTTATAGTGTCATGATGGGGGAGGGAAATGAATGGAGATGATGGTAAGATGATATTCAGGAAACGGGAGAAACCCGAGAACACCCCGAAAATCCACAGCCGCCAAAACCCTCAAGAAACATCAGAATTCGAACCTGCTATTGAATCTCTAGAGGATGAAGAAGGCCTACAACTCAATTGTATTAATAAGCTGTTAGTTTATCCTGATGATGTAGTACTATTGGGCGATAGAAGAGAGATACTAAAGGCCAACAGGCTCACACTATTGAGTAAAACTTAGAAAATGGGACTGAAAGTAAATATCAATAAAACTAAATATATTATCACACATAGAAATACATTATATAATGTAACTGGACAGCTAACGACAAATGAGAATACAAATTGAGAAAGTGGCATAATTCAAATACGTAGGAACAATAATCACAAATAGGAATGAGATTCACAAAGAAGTTAAACATAGTCTCAATTCTGCAAAAGCATGCTATTATGCATTACAGGGACACTTGACGTCCCAACTCCTTTCAAAAACCTTAAAACTGAAAATATATAAACTATTATTCTACGAGTTATATTATATGGGTGCGAAACATGGACTCTTACTTTAAGGCAGGAAAGGAGATTACGAGTATTTGAGAACAAAGTTCTTAGGAACATTTTTGGACCTAAGAGAGATGAACAGACAGGTGAATGGAGAAGACTTACATAACAGATGAACAACATGGAATTTATAGGAAGCGAGATATAAGAAGAACAGTTAAGTATCATAAACTGCAATGGGTAGAACATGTGGCACGAATGGGGAATGAAATACGTGGCATGAAAGCTTCTTGCAGGAAAACCAGAGGGAAAACAAGAAAAGAGGCGGGAGAATAACAATAACTATGATTTGAGGGAAGTAGATTATACAGGGAATGATTTGAAAACATTAGCTCAGGATAGGGATGTATTGAGAGTTTATGTCCGGGCGGTCATGAACCTACAGGTTCGATATTGCCAGTTAGTTAGTTAGTAAGTTATCTCAGTCGGGGCAGCCGCTTGTTCTAGCCACGCGTCCGCCGATACGGCTTTTTAAATATATATTTTTAACAGCTTTTTATTAAAATAATGTTTATATCATATCTCTTGAAAGTAAATTGCATAAATTTTTATGACTTCAAATGCTAGAGGACCATTAAAACCTGTTATCAAAGAAACCTTGTTCTCTATCTTAACCTTTCCTTCACTTCTCCACTTTACATTCAGCAGCATATGCAAAAATATGTGTCGTAAAATGTTTTACGACTTGAATAAATTGTTAGCTGTAGAAAAAGAAATTGCATACTAATAAATAATATTAGCTGCCTCCTTCGTGTAATTTGAAGCTACTCATTTTATTGCATACATATATAATATATATATATATATATATATTATATATATATATATCCATCCATAGTAATTCTGCCCGAGGGCAGGTCCTTCACTGCAATCATAGCATTTTCATGCTATGCTTGCAGCTTTACTAGGGAATTGTAGGTGCGGTAGCTTCCCGTTGCTTTCCACACTTTGAAGTATGATGATGATGATGATAATGATAAGGATGATGGTGATGATGATGGCCATATGATTTCGGGGACCGTTTGGGCCTTAAAGTTTTTCTGACATTTGTCTTACAGGTGAGGAAAAACCCCGATAAAAACCTCACCCAGAAAAACTGCCCCGACCGGGGATCGAAACCGGGCCCGCTGCGTGACAAGGCAGCACGCTATCTCGAGACCACAGCGTTGGACTATATATATATATATATGGCATGATAAGAAAAAAAAATGCCTGGACGGGATTCGAACCCGGAATTCTGAGTCTGTACCTCAGCGTGTTATCCATTACACCACCAGGCGAATCCATTCCAAACACTTATTTTTCTTATATATGTATTATATTCTCCATTCCAGGCATTTATTTTTCTTGTCATGCCATATTAACCTTGCATTGCTCAATATTAAACACTTAATTATAACATATATATATATATATATATATATACAAAACAACATATGGAACTTAAGTTTTAATAATTATGAAACAGTACCTGATATCTCAGTCGTTCTCAATAGTTTGCAGTGTTGTTTTATAGGAGGCCTTTCGATAACATATGTATTATCCTCTACTTTCATTTTGGCACTGATATAGAACTTACAAATAAGCAAATACACAGCATTAGTGTATCGATTGTATAAGCATACCTGTTAGACATATTCACAATTGCTGACAAAGCTTAGTTCTAAATTTACGAAATCCGGTCGGGTACAACGGATACTTAGGGTCGGTTTCACCAACAGAGGTAGGCCCTAACTGTATTAGGCCAGTTTATACTATGCTTTATACACGGGGAAACTGGCGAAATAGTTACCCCCGTTGATGTATCCGGCCCTTAATGGAGTAAAAATACTGACTATAACTTCCTTCTGGAGGAAGATAATCCGTCATGCAAGAACTGTGTACACTAAGTCGATTTGCCAGTAAGTCGAACTTATGGTCCAATTTTGTTGATTTTGTACATTTCTTTTGTTAAATTGGAGAAACTCAGTTTCTGATTCCAGTTTATTTAAAAGGATTGGGCTGCAATGAAAACTAAATCTTGCAGTACCATAAATGTTTACGCTTTGCACATTGTTATATAATCTAACAGCAAATATAACTGATAGAGGAACTTCGGGTAATGTGAACTATATTTTGAAATGTTTGTACTTCTCTTTTTAATTAAGCGATTAGAATTTTATTTAATTACAGTGAGCATCATTAGTGTTATTACTATAAAATAGCATTGTTATTTTATTCAAATATAGTAACAACTTCTTCATAATTTAAAAACGTTTTAAATTACAAGAAAGGTTCACTTTAACCTCCATATTCGCGTAAAGAGGACCCCATAGTCCATACTAACCTTTATACTATTTTAAGTTTACTTAATCTATTAATTTATACAGACAGGCACAAATTAATCTAAAAGTATTTATGGCTGATCATAATTAAAAAGCGTTGATATTTATTTAATGTTTCGAAAAAAAATTGTTGATTAATACATTCGCCCGTCATTCATCTGCAGACAGATACAGTCTTTGGGTTTAGGTAAAATTACAAGGATATTAAATAAAATTAACTAAGTGTATGACTTTTACATGTAGCACCCTTATTGATAAAATATACGTATTCGTGTAAAGTGGAACCATGTCAATTTTAACCACATCATGGAGGGTCTAAATTAACCGAATTCCTTTGTTATTTTAATCATTTTTTCCAGCCACAATGTCCCATAATATCAAACCTAACCCGTCAGTATATTAAAACAACATCTACATAATATAATATATTTATGAGTTTTTTCAACATTTGTAAATTCAATAGCAGAAATTATAAATTAATTCTTAGCTTGAAAAACTTTTAAATTGTCGTTTTCATAAACATCACAATATAAATCCTTCTTTGCACAAAGAATAAAGGAAACTGGCCTTGAACACGTCAAAGTTGATGGAGGGAAGAAATTATTTTTTTTTCTGTTCCAGGGCAGCACCAATTACAAAATATATTAGCATGGTCCACTCAAACACAAGGGTCCACAATACCCGAACTTCCCCTTTGGACAATATCATATATAACCCTGTTCCATGTATACTTTTATTGTTTCTTTATATTTAAACTTTCTTTACACAGCCATTTACTTAATCTAATTATACGTTATTATTTTTGGTATTATTATTATTATTATTATTATTATCATCATTATTATTATTATTATCATTATTATTATTATTATTATTATTATTATTATTACTATTTTCCTTTCTTACCTTTGTCAAATTTATGTTGTACAGTTTATATCTATTATGTATCAACCATAATTCTTACTGTATGTATAATTTAACCCTGGTGAAGTGGAAGAGAAACCCTTACGGTCTTAAATCCATCAGGTAAAAATTAATATATATGTATATTTATTTATTTATATATAAGAAAATATAGAACATACAAACAAACAGATAGACAGCATTAGAGTATCGATTGTATAAGCATACTTGTTAAGCATATTCATAATTGCTGACAAAGCTTAGTTAAAAATTTACGAAACCCGGTCGGATTCATGGATATTTAATAGAGTAAAAATACTTACTATAACTTCCTTCTGAAGGAAGGAAATCCGTCACGTTGGAACTGCGTAAACTAAGAGAATTTCCCAGCAAGTCAGACTTGTATTCAAATTTTGTTGATTTTAAAAATTTATTTTGTTAAATTGGAACTAGACTAGATTTTGGATTGGATGAGCAAAGTCACCCTTCATGTACCCATATCCATTGTCCCCCGGCCCGCCGTGCGCACATTCAGTTTAATCCGGGTGCACACTCGACAGTCAGGAGGAATCAACGAGCAGGGTCCGTGGCCTGTCTATTCCGGCTGCTTTAAGGCCTTAAATGCCCTTTTCAGCCCATGGATATTGCATTTAAGTTTATGGTTGACCGGTGATCCAACCGCCAGCCGTAGATCAGGAGACAAAGATAAAGTCATCGAGCATTAACAAGCCTGTTTTCAGATTTTCGAAAAAAATTATCGTTGTTGTTTAATGTCAAAGGAAGACAGTTGACGATACAAGACGCACCCCCCCCCACGGCTTTAGATATTAAGTGATTAATGGTTTGTATCAGTGCATACCCGAGACTTATTCAAACTTAATAAAACATATTGCAACATTGTTCTTTTTTACTTTTTTGCTTTCAATATGCAGATGGTTTCTTTTCTCTGTTTTGGGTTTTTTTTTAACTTTTGCCTTATTAATTTAAATGGTTGGCCATATGAATTCAGTTGTGTTTTCGTCTGAGTGGAATGGTTTGTGTTGTTTAATTGAAGGTTTTTGTCTTTGTTTATAGATTTCTAGGCCGGGCTTCTGTCGTGTTTGGAGGGGCATTATGAATAAAGTTTCTTACTTCTGGACGTGACAATGGTCTTGTCCTATATTTTAAACTTAGGAATTTTGGCTAATCCAATCCAATGTGGTAGGAAGTGCAGGACCACCCTTTATGTACCCATACACGCTGTCTACCGGCCAGCCGAGCGCACGTCCAGTTTGACCCGGGCGCTCACTCGGCAGCCGAAGGAATTAACGTGCAGGACGCATGACCTGTCACTTCCGGCTGTTTTGGGGTTTTAGATGCCCTCTTCAGAGGAATTTCCTGATTCCAGCTTATTTAAAAGAGTCGGACTGCAGTGAAAATCAAATCTTGCATAACCATAACTGTTTACGCTTTGCACATTGTTATATACCTTGTCATGAAATGTAAGTAATATATACCGATTAATTTGTCCATTGTTTTATTATAATATGAAATAAATTAACTTTAAACATAATTTAAGGTACATTGACAATTTAAGGTTTAATTAAATTCGTTTCCGTCAATTCCATTCTATTCATACTCCTAGCCCCATTCCTCAATTTTTCCAATGATTTTCCACTTCTCCTTCTGCCTTCAGCATTCCATTTCAGAACTATTTTCTGAATGATGTTCTTCTCCTGTTCTTTTAACGTGTCAAAACCATCTCAACGTTCGTTCTTCCCGCCAAAGTCTTTCCGAAGCCGGGTTGGAAAAGCACGAGGAGGGGTTACAACATCGCTAAAAAACAGTTATCAGAAGGCCAGGGCGATAGTGCCCTGTGAGGGCCCCTGCCTAGGGTTACAGATTCTGCAGTCTTGATTTTGCAGATAGTTTTTTATCGCATTAAAGGGGAGAACCTTGATTAACAATCTCCTGGTCCTCCAGGTTGGGGTTGTAGCTATAGGCCAGCTACCTATCCTACAAAAAAATACAATGCTGGAAAACCTAAAATTTGAAGACTAGGCTGGAAACTTTACATTGACAAATCCAGCGTAAAATTTCTCTTATTATTTGTTACTATTATTATTATTATTATTATTATTATTATTATTATTATTATTATTATTATATGTAAAACATAAACTTACCTTTATCTCATATGAAGCTGAACAGATGTGAGATTGGAACAGGCAAAGACATAATCCGTGAAAGAAGATGATAATGATGACATACAAATTGAAAGTATCTACTCCAAAAACACATGTTTAAGCTTTTCGAATGTATGAACCACTAATAGTAAAAATCCAACTAATGAATAGAACAATAGAACAGGTGAGCAATTTTAATTATCTGGAATGCAATGTGTCCTATAGAAAAAGTGAAGACATTGCAAACAAAATAAATAAATATATGTGTGGCACCATAAAACGAAGTCTCAAAGCAACTAGAAAGGGAACACTTTCAAAATTTTATAAAACAATTGCGGTTCCAACACTGTTATATGGAACGGAACAGTAGATCTTTACAAAAAACCAGGAACGAAAAATACAAACGTCAGAAATGAGGATTTTGAGGAGTGTGGCTGGCTATACAAATAACAGATCGAAATGGAAATATATGAAGACAAATATATTGAAACAATTAAATAGAATTGCGCAATGCAGATATGAATGGATGGCCCACATCAATAAAATGGATAACACTTAGAATTCCGAAAAAAATCTTCATTACAAACAACTAACTTACTTACTTACTGGCACTATCGAACCCATAAGTTCATGGCCACGCGAACATAAGCTCGCCATACATCCCTATCCTGATCTAATGTTTTCCAATCATTCCCTGTATAATCTACTTCCCTTATATCATAGTAAATGTTTTCTCCCACCTCATTCTTGATCTACCAATAGGGCGTTTTCCCTCTGGTTTTCCTACAAGAAGCTTCCATGCACGTCTTTCATTCCCTATTCGTGCCACATGTCCTGCCTATCACAGTCTACGAGACTTAACAGTTCTTACTCTATCTGTCATTACAAACCTCTAGGAAGAAGAAATGTAGGAAGAACCAGTAAAAGATGGACACAAGAATTCTCACATGAGATTGGAACAGACCTTAAGATCCCATCCTTGATGCTGATGATGATACTTACTTACTTACTTACTTACTTACTTACTTACTTACTTACTCACTGGCACTATCGAACCCGTAGGTTCATGGCCGCACGGACATAAGCTCTCCATACATCCCTATCCCGAGCCAATGCTTTCCAATCATTCCCTGTATAATCCACCTCCCCCAAATCATAGTTAATGTTATTCTCCCACCTCATTCTTGGTCTACCAACTGGGCGTTTTCCCTCTGGCTTTCCTACAAGAAGCCTCCATGCAAGTCTTTCACTCCCCATACGTGCAACATGTCCTGCCCATCGCAGTCTACGAGACTTAACTGTTCTTATTATATCTGGCTTCCTATAAAGACCATGTAGTTCATTGTTATGTAGTCTTCTCCATTCACCTGTCTGTTCTGATGATTATTATCATTATTATATTTCGTTTGACTTGACACTCAACATGCATTCAATTTAGGACCCATTTTATATGTATTTCTCACCCACATTATTTCCTATCCATGTAGTGCATAATTTTTTTCAGAATACTATTAGCCCATATTATTGACTTTTTTCTCATCTGTATAACATTTAGACATAAAATTGTTATTGGGACCTGCTCGTGTACATTTTCGTGTTGATTTAAATTGCTCTCGCAATGTTATAAAGTATAATTATCATAATGGGGGTTAATTTTGAACACGAAGGAAAACGAATATTTATCAATTGGTGAATCAGAACAAAATTTGATTTTGGAGACTGAAGAAACGATAAACTCTTTTAGTGAAATCACATGTTTAGGAATTAAAATAAATAAAGATGGAAGTTATGAAGAGGAAATAAGAAATAGAAATAATAAAGGAAAATTTGCAATTCATCATCATCATTTTGACCTTAGCTTCCCTCATAACAACTGTCAATTCTCTTCGGTCAGTGGCCTTATTTCTACAATTTATTATGCCAATATCCCATAGGTCCGCCTGTACATCGTCCATCCATCGTAACCTAGGCCTCTCAACTTTTCTCCTTCCATCCAGCTTAACGTTTGATATAATCATGGACAAACGTGTCTCGTTCATTCTGCAAATATGTACAACGATTCCATATGTCTAACTCCAATATCGATAACTATATCACTATCTTTATGTAGGTCATACAGCTCTTATTCTCCAGGTACACTTATCCTTAATTGGACCATGTATTTTCCTTAAGATCTTTCTCTCCCAGGTGGCAAGTCTTGTAGCAGTTGTTTCTGATATGGTCCAGGATTCACGGCCATACTCTACAACATGTTTAATAATTATTTTATATATTCTTATTTTAATTTTCTTAGATATATATATATATATATATATATATAGATTCTATAATTTTGTTCAAAGATCATAAACATATGTTACTTGCTGCTAGTTTTTCTTTTATTTCAATTAATATATCATTATCCCTGGATACCTGGATCCTAGGTACTTAAAATTCTGAACTTCTTCATATGTCGTGCAATTTAAGGAAATTTGCAATTGATTGCCCCAATGGAATATCATGGAATTAAAATATCTAATATATAAAAATGAATGTTTGTTTGTTTGTTTATTTGTTTGTTTGTATTATATGCGCGGCCATACCGTTGGTCCAATTGTTATGGGGCTTTTTGAAAAATGTTCGGGAGATTCCCGGGACGAACATAGGCTACACGAAAGTTGTGATACTCAAATCCTACACCCTAAAAATCGCCCTTTTGTAGTAGAAAATGTGAAAAAAGTAGCTCATTGGACGCTTAAATGGCTTACGCTGCCTAAACCATAACAAATACACACAATTAATTTACTCAAAAGTGAATATCTCAAAATGCTCTACAAAAAAAAGTCGCCGACAGCATACGTTTATCTCTTACGGATAACTCACAATAACCATTTTTGTCTTTCATTGATGCCAAGAAGATGGAGCCATGTACGTAGATTCCTGTGCAAGCATAGCAACACATTGTGGGTATTCTTTTACGGATAACTCACAATAACGAATTTTGTCTTTTAGCTCATTTATGCCAAGAACATCGAGATAAATATATTCCCAGGAAACACCGGGTAATCAGCATGGGAAATCGTAAAATAATTACGATATACATTTATAATTATATTTCATTCTACTTATTCAACTCATCATAAGAAGTACATTAATTTTTGGCTTTCACCTCATTTATTCTAAGAAGATCCGGATGAGTAGATTCCCGTACAGCGCTGGGTATCTAAAAATACTTAGGGCCTACGGTATAAATTGTTCCTTTCACTTATTTAACTAAACATAAAACTTATTATGATGATTTAACATTTCTCACTGAAAGATAAATTATATTTGAAGAGAAAAATGTTCGCCTACACCAAGACTCGAACCCGGGACCCTTGGCTTTCAGGGCCAAGTGTTCTACCAACTGAGCTACTGAGGCGAGTTACGATCTAGCATTTGGCGATAGGGAATTACAACGTATATAAGAGAAAAAATTGCGTCTGGATCGTAACTCGCCTCGGTAGCTCAGTTGGTAGAGCACTTGGCCCGGAAAGCCAAGGGTCCCGGGTTCGATTCTCGGTCTAGGCGAAAATTTTTCTCTTCAAATATAATAAAACTTATTAATTTTCGTATTTCAGTTCATTTATGCCAAGAAGATCGGGAAAAGTAGATTCCTGGGCAACGCCGGGTAATCAGCACGGGGTATCTAAAAATATAAATTTATAATTATTTTTCTTTATAGTTATTCAACTAAACATAAAAACACATTAATTTTCACTTATTTAGGCGTAACAGCGCACGCCCAATATTGGCTAGTAAGTAATAAAAGTAAAATTAATACAGATCATACAATTGTTAAAAGCATCATTATTTATGGAGCAGAACTTCGGTCATTAACAACAAAAACAATGGCAACGGAATTGGATTTTATACGAAGGGCAGCAAGAATTTCAAGAAAAAAAATTAGGAACTGAGTTATAAGGGAGGAAATGAAGATTGAAGGCACCATTTTGGATTATATTAAAACTCAGCAATTAATATGGTATGGACATGTCCAGCAAATGGAAACCTGAAGGAAGACGAGGAAGAGGCAGACCTAAAACCACCTGAAGTCAAATGATATATTTATTCATGGAGCAGGAAAGATTGCGATGGGCAGGACATGTTGCGCGTATGGGGAATGAAAGACATGCATGGAAGCTTCTTGTAGGGAAGCCAGAGGGAAAACGCCCAGTTGGTAGACTAAGAATGAGGTGGAGAATAACATTAACTATGATTTGAGGGAAGTAGATTATACAGGGAATGATTGGAAAGCATTAGCGCAGGTTAGGGATATATGGAGAGCTTATGTCCGCGCGGCCATGAACCTACGGGTTCGATAGTGCCAGTGAATAAGTAAGTAAGTAAATAAGGAGGAACATCTACAACCAGAAGACTGGATGGACCGACAAACTTGACTATTAGGAATCGGACAATGTCAAAGACATTAATCAACCGATGATCTATCCATCTATGATGTGTATACAATAATGTTAATAATATTATAGATTGTGAAACCGCTGATACATATTATTGTCGCTAGGAGGTAATGTCTCTTTTATTGCTCCTCTCTTGATCAGAGCGTATAAATTGGACGGAGGCAATTTCTAGTTGATCAGGTGTCCTGGGGTTTGTTTTTGTGGTTCAAAAACAGAAATAATGTGATGTTAACTCGTTACATACATGGGTAACCTGTTCAGTGTTCCATTCACATTATCACCGAGTGTCCAGAGCTGTTCCACTACACCGGCCACAGCCCTGCTTTCTGGTAGCTGCCTCACTGCCCTTGATAGTATGCAAACTTATCAGCTACCAATAATTATTGTCTGGGGCTAAAAATAAAATACCTAAAGGAAACTCAAGTTCACGTGATTATATTGTTGTTATGGAAACGTCTGCCGATCGATAAATCGATTAAGAAAACGAGGTACTACAGCTAATTGCCTTTCTAAATAATTCCAAATTTGAAACATTCAGTTTAAGTAGATAAGTTGTTTTATTGTTCTCTCTTTTCTTAACTCAGTTAATTATCACGCCTGCTATAATGTCACTCAAATATAAATATTATATTTATTATATTATATATTATATAAAATATTATAATACTCGTTTATTAGAGGAAGTTCGGGTAATGTAGACCCTTCGGTTTGAATGGTCCCCTCTTAGTATCTTCTATAATTAGTGGTGCCTTCGAGCAGAAAATATTTTAACTTCTTGCCATGATCAACTTTGACGTGTTCAAGGCCAAATCATTTGTGGAAAGAAGAGTTAATTTGTAATATTTATGAAAACGATAATTTAAAAAATGTTTCAAGCTATTGAATATTGCAAATACTCCTAATATATTATACTATATATTATATATATACTATATACTATATATTATATTTTGTAGATGCTATTCTAATATACTTACGGGTTTGGTTTCATATTATGTGACATGACGGCTATGTAAAATAAAAATAAAACTTAACAAAGCAATTCTGTTAATGTGGACCCTACAGGAGGCGGTTAAAGTGGACGTGGGTCCACTTTACACAAATACGTATTTTTTATCAATGAGGATGCTATCTGTAAAAACCATGCACTTAATTAATTTTATTTGATATACTTGTAATTTTACTGAACCCAAAGACCTTCGCTGTCTGCAGATGAATGACGTGTGAATGTTATAATCAACAATAATTTTTCAAAACATTAAATAAATATCCATCCATCTATCCATAGTAATTCTGCCAGAAGGCAGGTCCTTCACTGCAATCATAGCATTTTCTTGCTATGCTTGCAGCTTTACTAGGGAATTGTATCAACGCTCTTAATTGAGATCAGCCCATAAATACTTTCAGACTAATTTGTGACTGTCTGTACAAATTAATAGAACGAATAAACTTAAAACTAGTCTAGAAGCTGAGGTCGACTCTGGTTTCAACTTCACCCGAATATGGAGGTTAAAGTGGACCTTTCTTGTAATGTAAAAAAGTTCATAAATTATGAGGATGTTTCCATATTTGCAACAAAATAACAATGGTATTTCATAGTTATAGCACTTAATAACCATTGTAATTAAACAAAATTCAAATCCCTTAATTAGTAGAAGAAAAACAAATCTCAAATAGGGGTACACATTACCCGAAATTTCTCTATAATGTAACCTTTATAGAATTGTCGAAAAATGGACAATTCTCTAGATTACATTAATCAAGTTGGGTTCGGGTTTTAAGATTCTAACATGACAACCTTATTTTCATTTTTTTTTTGTATTTTCCATCTTTACTTTATTCAATGACTGAGATGAAATCTACTCTACTGTGATATGTAGTCTGTTATGATGTACCTGTTTCGAAACACATCAAGCATTTACAAACATGACTCAGACCTTCATTTATTTGGGCTCAGCCCGAGGCCTCGAGGAAGTGCTATAACCCGCCCTTTGGCCCTGTTCCGCCCTACGTTGATAGATAAGCTCGGAGCCATAAGAAAAGAAAATATACGAGTGATCTTTATTAGATCATACAATCACATATAATAAAGACCTATGGTTTTCTATACAAGTATATGTTTTACCTAATATGAGATGAGATGAATGTTTTATGAAACGAATAAATTATGATGAAATGACATAATGTTGGAGGGAAGATGGGAGGACAGTGTTAATGGGATGGAATTCGGTAAACGGAACGATTCCAAGAAAACTTCGAAATATTCTATTGAGGCCACCACAAATGCTCTTCCAGAACAACCAGGATACAAACAGGAGATCCCAGTTAGGGCTGCCATGCGTTCATTGAGACAGCGGCAGATCTCTAGTAAGAAATTCCTCTTAAGTGAAGCAGTATAGGGATGAAGGGAGCGGAATTATTTTAATATTATATCCACGAGATCCGTAAGTATCTCTTTGATGAGTTGAGATTGAAATTGTCATTGTGTATTTCCAGTATAAATCATGCATTAATAAATCTGTTCATTGAATTTAATTAATAAATATGGATTTTCATCAAATAAACACCAACTCAATTGATAATTTAATGTTTAATACATTATGAATTGACTGCACCACATTTTATATATTAAATGGTTTTTGCATTCGCAGATTTGAATTTGTTACTTTTTTAGAATCTATAATTATATAGTAGGGTTCAGTCTGAAGAGAGTATTCTTTTTTGTATTAAGATTTTTTTTATATTAAGAATTAAAATTGTAAGTTGTTCCGTTGGTTTCTAGTTCAATAGCAGACATGTCTACGTGAGATAGATCCACGTATGTACATTATTTCTGAATTATATATCTTAAATAGAATAGAGTTTTAATACTTTTGCATTAATTCATCATCATCATTATCATCATCCGGTATCATGGCAGCTGCTGCCGTCTTCCGGAAACCAAACGCCATTCCCCTCTGTGCATCCATTGATCTTCCTCCAATCCTGTGATATTCATAGCCGCTTGTACACCTTCTATCCAAGTTTAATTTGGTCTTCCTCTCTTCCTCCTATCCATTGGGATCAATTTCATAATAATTTCAGGCAATCTTTGCTTTTGCATTATTTTTACATGGCCATGCCACTGTAATATTTTATTATCTATATTGTCTATGATGTCCGGCTCCTCTTGTACACCCATCATTTTCCTAATTTCTTTATTTCGTATTCTATCTATTCTAGATTTTCCAATTGATCTTCTTAAAACATCCATTTTAGTACTTAAATTTCTTTTCAAGTCCCTGGTAGAAATTTCCCAAAGTTCAGCACCATATGTTAAAACACTCTGAACTCTGGTTTGATATATTTTTAATTTCCTATTATTTATAATATTTTTGCTCCATCAAACGGAGTTTAAAGCATTAATTGCTTGTTTTGTTTGTGTGATTCTATTTTTAATTTCCACCGTGTTATCGTCTGAATGGTCTAATTTTGTTCCTAAATAAGTGCATTCAATACTATTCTATTTCTTCTCCATTGTTGAAATTTATTTTCCATTTCTTCTCCTATAGGCCTACACAGATATTTATTTTTTTTCTATATTTATATAAAATCCCCATTTTTTCATAAATTCTTGTACTTTTCTTGAATAATAATTATTATTGAATTTGTATAATGCTACGAAATTATAATAGCTTGTACTAATGTTTGTTACAAACAAACAATTACCAAGTGTAATAAAACCTGTACAGTGTAGTAGGTTCACGAAAACAGAATTTAGAGACCTTTAGTTTCGTAAATTTATAGACCTGCTATTTGCTTCCGCCTATCTGGCATTTCGTGCTTGAAAAATGTCCAGTAGTTATAAAATAAAAACGAAACTGTATGGTACAGTATCGCTGTCTCTCTTCATTCTGGGTTTTAATTGCATTCTCTCTCACAAGTAGAATACATAAATAAACATAATTTATATCCGAACCAGGATTTGAACTCAATATCTCCAACCTTACCCGCTGGCGCATTAACCAATTGTGCTAATCAGGAGCCCAGAGCAGAATAAAATCAGTTTTAGTATTTGAAAACTCTGTGAATCCTGGTTAATTATATTTTATTCACATCAGAACACAGTTGCTTCAACTAACAAAGGAACTGTCAACCATTATTTGCCAAAAACTACCATGAAAGTTATTTCAAAAAAACGTTGTGAAATGCCAACGTCGTGTTCAAAAAAATATATACGTTTTTAACGGCAATGCATTAAAATCCAAATCTCTCTTTTTAAGTAAAAGGAAAAAATACAACTCGTGAATTGGTAGATTGGATAACCCTCACTACCTGCTCTCCGCGTCGCGTCCCGCCTCTCACTACTTCACTCTTACTCATGCAGGAAGTTCATCTGCTCCGTATAGTGAGTTGCCATTGCCGGATTCTAGCTTTGAATTGTGTGCCTTGCATTTATAAAGGGATATATATTTTTAGACACTGCGTTGGTACAGCACAGCGATTCTCTTGGAGAAATTTCAAGATGGGTTTCGGTAAGCAACGAATGATAGTTCTTTGTAAGAATATGTTATAATAGGATTTATTTCGTGCCATGTTAGCTAATTATGAACATAATCTTGACATTAATGTATTCTGGCAGGCTTTTCGCAAGATATAGGTGATAAAATAAGTTAAATATACAAGAAAAGTGCCTTGGAATTTCCTGAAATATATTTTTGCATACATTCAAAGCAGTTTTGCTCCATTCCTTATCCTTCTGGTTTTTCTGCAAGGGGTACCCATGCTCGTGTTTCAATTCCCATTCGTGCCACATGTCCTGTCCATCGCAGTCTGCGACGTTTAACTATTATAATTTTATCTGGTTTCCAATGAAGATCATGTAGCTCACTGTTATGTAGTCTCTTCCAAATACCCTGTCTGTTGTTTTCTCTTTGATCCAAATATTTTCGTAAGAACTTTATCCTCAAATACTAGTAATCTTTTCTGCTCTCTTAAAGCAATAGTCTATGTTTTGCATCAGTACAGTTATCAACTGATGAAGGACACTAGGTTTATACATTTAAATGTTTGTATTTCTTGTGAGACTATTGAGGCATGAAATGATTTCCTAAAATGCAGTATAAGCATGTATTTACAGAATTAAACCTATGTGGAAATTATTTCTGCACCTCATTCCTGTTTGAAGTTATTGCACTTGGGCAATTAAATGCAGCTATTTATTTATATTTTCGCTCATTATCTGTCCACCTACTTTATATAATGTAGTTCTATGTATGACTATTACTTCGTTTTATTTATGTTTATTACCAGCATCAATATCTTAATATTACTTAAAAGAGTGTGCGTGTTGGACATTAGTATCTCCTGGCTATCATATATTAATTCTACATCACTAAGAAATACAGCACCATATTATTTAAAATTGAGTTGTTTAAGCCTTCCTTAACCTCTAAAGAAACCTGATTAGCATCTTTTAATACCAAAAATATGAATAGTAGAGTAGATAGTTGAATCTCCTCGCTTCAACACTTGGTGGATTTAAAAGCAACTGAACAATGTTTGCCTACACGCACCCTGGTTCTTGTCCAATTTAAACACTTTCAAAATAATTAACGGAAAATGTATTTTTTATATTTTTCTCTTGTTTTGTTTTCGGCTGTGCACTTCATATGTACAAAATATGAACAAAAGAGGTAAAAGAGAAGGAGATTAAACACATGAGTATGAACATATACAATACGCTTACTTGTGTAGTAATAAAAGTATGTAATGTGTTATAAGTTGGAATCCCGATCTGTATAAAATAAAATCAGTAAATTCACCTCAATTAACGTCGTCTTCTGAGTTGTGGAATAGCACATATACTTACAACAACATGAACTCATTACCTAGATAACGGAGTTATTTATCATAAGTAATGCCACGAGTGATTTCCAAATTATAGATAAATTCACGACTCACGAAGTGAGGAGTGAATTTATCTACAGAATTTGGAAATGAAGAGTGGCATTTGTTAGGACTATTTAACGAATAAAATTAAGCTGTTTACTAACAAATCATTATTTAACTGTAAGTTAATTTCAAAATATTTATCGATATTTAATGCAAACGGCGATGTTTGAAAACAAATGAGAAACGATAGGTACGCTTCTACTGCTTCTTTTGTTTATCACTGCAACCAGATCATACTATTTATTGCCAAAGGAACGCAATATTGTAAGAATGCTCTCTAGTGAAGAAAAATGAAACATCAATCTGTATATTAATTCATTTCTGATGTCGTATGATGTAAATATTACAATTATATTTTTCTGGATTATTACCTGGGAAAAAATACATTTAAGAAAGTCAAACAGTGGTTTCTTTTTTTGGTGGTATAATAAATTGCTACAAATGTTGACATGTATGCACTATATATACAATCTGGTAGCCGTATTTCTTATAGGCTCAGTCACTGCAAAATAACGGTCAGACCTGTTCAGAATATTAAAAAGGAGGAGCTTTGTTTAATATATGGTAATTATAACACTGATAAATATTTCGTGAAACACGACTCTGATTGGTTGTAAAACAGAAATCATTGAAACGTGATTGGTCATTGACTCCCATTTGGGGCATGAGTTAAATAGTCAGTGTAACTGTTTCATTGGGGACGCGCGTAGCGTAGTGGTTAAGGCACTGCGCTACAAGCCGGAAGGTCGAAGGTTTGAGTCCCGTGGGGTCAGGACTTTTAACCCTTTGCCGCTCCCATTTACCGATCTCCTACTAGGACAGGATGGTCGGGTTTTTTAAATGGACATTTAAATTTAAATACCTATAGCAGAATCTATGACCCTCCTTAAGAAAGAAAATCATAAAATTTAAACTGAAGAAGATAGGATCATAATTATTTTTTTATCTAATTCCTAATATATTTACACATATAATAACATCCTCACCTAATTTTGCACCTCCACATTTCTCTGCTGGTGGTATTCCAAAAAATACCCCACACGGCACAATGGAATGTCACACTGTTTACACTTAATGTTGTCTTTTTATCCCTTCCAGATGGAGCTTTTTTTATTTTCCTCTATACACAAAGCACACTCTTTTGCGCGGCCTGATATTTTTTCCAAAGAATGAAAAAAGTTTAGGGGATGCAGTTCCGATGGGCAAATTTCTCTTCCTGCCTGTACGCTTGCGAGACGTAAACGTACTTATTAGCTGATGCACCAAGTTTCGTCTGAAGGACACTTGCCTCTTTCCGTGTGCTGTACTCGAGGGCTGGTTTGTCAGGTCATCTAAGATCAAACAGTTCACAATACACACATTTATGGCACAATGTAATAGAAACTTCCACAATTTTTTTAAGATCGGCCAACACCATAATATTCGCGTTTCTGATCACTTAGATCCACGCCTCCCGTGTGCTTCGTGTAATTTATGACGGCATTAGGACATGGAACTTCTATTTCTTCATTGTCTTTTCCTGTTTTTCTTGTGACTGAACTATCAGTCTGGAGATCGGAATTCGCGGAAAGGAGAAGAACAACATGTTTGTCTTGCCACACTACCGCCGTCACATCTTCATGCTGCATTTTTCTGGACTTGCCCCTTTTCAATTTTAAAAGAGTTGTTTTTCTAAATTCCGCTGGCCAATTCTTTCTGTTTGCCCTTGTAGTGCCACAGCTATAAGTGCATCCATGCTCTTACTCTTTTACGCGATGTGCGAGATGTAGATGTCATGATTTCAATCTCAACTGAGCCCTCAGGAAGTAACTAACTTTTGAACTTCATTATCTGTGACCTATATAAGTGTTTATCCTTGGTACATATTTACACATCTGCAGGAATACTTACTAAGTGATTTCATTCACACCCGCATAAAGAGACCACGTGTTCTGTGCGCGCGACGCAATATTTTTAAGATGCTTTCATCAAGAGCGCTTTAGAGCGTTTAGGCCGGCAGGAGACATTTAAATTTCGAGCGCTTCGGAGCGTTAGGGCTGGCAAAGGGTTAAACTGACCCAAACCCTCTGGCGGCACTATAGTCCTGGAGTCGACTCAGCCTCTAACGGAATGAGTACCAGACGCTTGTTCTGGGGTTAAAGGTGTCCGTCACGTAGGGCTGACAACCTGGCTGACATCAAGTGCCGATTGTCTTGAAAAAGTGGGAGCCTTAACGTCCCACTACCCCAAGGGCCTCCTGAGACCTGTAGTGGGATCACTTTACGTTACTTTAATGTTTCATTAGAAATAACTTATGTTACACTCCCTTCAACCGGTTTATATATAACTTAGATTTTATTTAATTTATTGCTAAGAAAACTTTTCCCCGCCATTGTTACAATCTGGAAAAATAAAATATTGTGAAATTAAAATATACAAAAACTTAATAAGCAGAATTAAATACATTTTTATTCCAGTGAAACTAGGTGCGGTTCTCTAAACTTTATTAAGCAAACATGTATCTAAAAATCTTTTGAAACAATATGTTGTTAAATAAATTCTGTGCGAATAATGAACGTTGATATCATTTTGATGAAGGGACTGAAACGTTATTATGGAGGTAACTAATGGGGAAAGTGGGGGAAAGCTGCCTATAGATTAAGTCGCAGCGTGTTGTACAGGATAGATGGGCCCCCTGGTGACCGTTACGTTGGGTGAAGTGCCAAGGAGTGGGAGAAGGGAGGGCACAAGATCTTGTAACCAAGATTCTCCTATGCTTAATCTCACGTGTACTGCTTCCTTCATAATACACTACAACACTAAATTTTAATTTAATTTCAGTGTACCGGTGCTGATGTTTAATAAAGTGTTCATGTTTATGTTGTTTATTAAAGGTAAACGACAGTCTTTGTTTGAAGTAAAGATAAGGTTAATAACAGCACAACTAGCGGCAAGACTAAGAAGCTTCTTCATGCATTCACGTGCTGAATGGAATACAATGGCTTCTCTGTTCAAATTACATATTCACATGCAATTCCTGAATCTCATTCACTGCATATAAATGTTTAATAAAAAAGAAGAGCGGATGTGCCTTCTTTAGATATTTTACGTTTAGAAAACAGATGGAGCAATGCTACCTATTTTCCTTATCTTTCTTTTTTTCTTTCTGTCTCCTTACTTTTAATTATTAAATATATCTACAGAATTTTACACTACTAATGAAACTGAAAAAGTTTTATCAATATAGTACTTATCTAGCAATTTACTTCACTTTAACTAGTATTTGAAATACTTAGTACAGCATATCCTACAAATGTATGTTCAATGCATTCATTTCGTCCTGTGATAAATATTTTTTTTGACAATGGCAAGAAAATTGTTTTACCATAAACGCAAAAATCTGTTTGATAATATTATGCTTTTAAAATTGTAGTTAAATCTTAAACAAACGAATTTATCAAATAATCATTTAATATTACTGAATTTTTAATTTACTTAATTCAACTTTTATAAGATTCATGATGTGTTCCGTTGAGGTTTATTCAAAATTAATATAAAATTATAGAATAATTTTGAATCCTGCCGATGATGGGACAAGTCCCGAAAGCGCTACAGTTAAATGATAATTAAGTTGAGGAGACGGACCTTTCAGGTGAATATTCTATAATTTTATACTTAATTCAACCTTTCACTCAGAGCAACAATTTACCTGCCACACACCAACCGTGACTTACAGTGACACGACCTCTTCGGAACAGGGTTCTTAAACTATGGATTACACATATAATGTTTGGTCCACACTAAGACTTGTAGGGGATTTCCTAATGAATGATCAGCTCGATGTCAGGACCTCCTACGAGACAACACAACATTCAGACGAAACACGCCGTTCACAAATCAAATATTAAAAATGCAAAAATGATTATGATAACCAGATTTTGTTCGGAGAACGTTTGGGCCTTGAAATTTCCTGATATTTGTTTTACAGGGGAGAAAATACCCGAAGAATACTGTCGCGACCGGGGATCGAATTTAGTTCCGTTGCGTACGAGGTAGCGACGCAGCGGTGGACTAGACCAATACTTTTAGAATTATAAATAAATACTTTTAATGCAAATAGTAATGTTTCTGGGCTAGTCGTCTGTTCCTTATAATTAAATAGAGCTAAACTGTGGTCAAGCTGGAAGCACTAATTTTCATAAGTAAATTACCGATACATTCACGACTCACGATGTGAGGAATGAATTTATCTAGAGAATTTGGAAATCAAGAGTGGCATTTGTTCTGACTATTTAACGAATAAAATTAAGCTGTTTACTCACAAATCATTATTTGAATATAGTTATTTTAAAATATTTATATATTTAATGTAAACGGCGATGTTTGAAAACAAATGAGAAACGATTGGTACACTTCATTTGCTTCTTTTGTTCACCACTGCAACCAGAGCATATTATTTATTGCCAAAGGAACGCAATATTATAAGAATGCACTCTAGAGGAGAAAAAATGAAACACGTCAAACTGTATATTAATTCATTTCTGATGTCGTATGATGTAAATATGACAATTATATTTTTCTACAATGTTATTACCTAGGAAAAAATAAAATTAAGAAAGTGCAAAGAGTGGTTTATATTTTGGTGGTATAATCAATTGCTACAAATGTTTTTATATTAACTCCCGCATGCGCTACGTGTTGACATTCATGTACTATATATACAATCTGGTAGCCGTATTTCTTGGAGAGTCATTCCCTGCAAAATAATGATATGGCCTATAGAGAATGTTAAAAATTAGGTGCTTTCTTTATTATGATAAACTTCCGATGGAGGGTCTTTCCACTTTTCAGCGGTTGCCCTTTTACCAGCCGGCTGCTGGCCCTTCACATCCAAATGTGTCAATCACAGAGGTAGATGATCAACAGCCAGTGTAGGGGTGACATCTGGTTAGCATGTCGAGTCCCCCAGCCGTTATAGCTGGTTCCTGAACCTGGAGCCGCTACTTATTGTAGCTACCCAATTGCCTAACGATGCTGGGTGGGCACCGGTCCCATACTGGCCGAAATACCATGAGAAAATATCTTCCCCCATGTAGACTCGAACCAGCGCAAGTCCCGTAGCTCTGCGCCAAGGCTTCCTACCTTAAGCGGTCGGCTACGGCGCGGGACATTATGATAAACTTTAGTTGGTAAATTCTAGGCGAAACACGACTGTGATTGGTTCTAAATAAAAAATCATTGAAAATTGATTGGTCATTGAATCCCATTTGGGGCATCAGTTAAATAGTCAGATTTACTTCTTACTTAGCTAATGTATGAGCAAAAGTCGCATCTGAATTCCTTTACTGAAGCTCAAGCAATTCCATTATATTTTGTGAATACAGTTTCAATACCTAAGCGGGACCCGGAGATTAAAGGCGGAGGAATTTGGATTTTCTCTGGAGGTGTGCCTAAAATCGAAGAGCTCAATGGTATATAAGTAGCGTATTAAACTAGAGATATGGGTTTAAACCTTGTCCCACTTGTTAATATTTTTCCATTGTTATGTTAGAATAAATTTAGATTGTATTAAATGTAGGCTATGTACTTGTAGTGTTCAATCTTCAAAGTGGTACCACAAGAAAATTTTTTCTCATGATTTTAATGCTTAATACAAATAAAATTGTAATAACTTAACAATTCTGAAATTATGCAGATTACATATCTAGGCTATCTAAATAAACACAATTATTTACTCGTGATTAGTCATTACTGTAACTTACTTTTGCAAAAAATAAATAGTTTTAAAAAACTGAAGCTACACGCTTTATTAGAAAACCGAACTAAAAAAATGAAAAATAATTTTAATTTCCAACACGCTTGGGATAAAATTAAAGTGGTCAACAAAAAAATCATCTCCAACACATATAGAATAAAACTATAGTTATCAACAAAAAAAAATTACCATCAAAAGCGTGGAGTACTCTATATCAAGTAATATATTTGATAATAAACAGATATTGGTAAACGTAAAGTCTCTAAGAAGAAAAAAATATATAAAAATCATAAAAAGCACCCCACGCTTTTGATGGTAAAATTATTTTATTTTTGTTGATAACTCTAGGTTTATTCTATATGCATTTGAGATGATTTTTTTGTTGACTACTTAAATTTTATCCCAAGCGTGTTGGAAATTAATAATATTTTTCATTTTTTAGTTCGGTTTTCTAATAAAGCGTGTTGTTATAGTTTTTTAAAACTATTTTTTATTTTTTAGTTTTAATATTTTACAAAATTAGATAAAAAAGTAATTCGATACTATTGAAGTATGAGCTGAAAGTAATACTCTTCTAAAAAATCCTCCCTACCGGATTTGAACCAGGGACCTATGGATTACTGAAACTATATACCACTAAGAGTTTACAGCTCTACCAACTGAGCTCTTACAATTGGCTAAAAAGTCGACAAGTTCACAACCTATTTTATCAGTTTCAATTTTTTTTTTTTGATTTTCTGATGATTCTGGCCAGGATTTTTAGAAACAAAACATGAAATTATTGTATTGTCAAGGTCCTTTACAAGTATACAAAGCTTGACGTCGATCCAATGTTCCTAAGTGGGTGAAAATCGTGTTCAAGGATTCCGTTACATAGATACAAAGACACTTTTTTTGTTTTTCTGATGTTTTTGGCCAGAATTTTAGAAAAAAATGAAATCATTGCATTGTCACGGATCCTTTACAAGTATACAAAGTTTCAAGTCGATCCAATAATTTTAAGCGGGTGAAAATCGCGTTGAAAGATTCCGTTACAAAGATAGATAGATAGATAGATAGATACATAGATAGATAGATAGATAGATAGATAGATAGATAGATAGATAGATAGATAGATAGATAGATAGATAGATAGATAGATAGATACAGGTCAAGCTAATATAAAGCGTGTAAAAACGACCGTCATGCAGGAACTACGTAAACTAAGGGAATTCCTGAGAGAGTCCAAGTTATGGTCCGATTTTACGGCGGCGACAGTCGAGTATCACTTTTATATTAGGGGGAGATTCACGAAACGGTGAGCCTCGGAGGAATTTCCACTTGCGACTCTACCTTTATTCCGGAAATGTCGGTTCTCGAGTTTTTGACTTCGGAAGTGCTCCGATGATATTCCAGATTATCCCTACCCTCGGGTATATAAGGAGGCACGAGGTCCGACTAACTATGCGTGTCCCTTAACGCTCTAGCGGATTCAACCATTTCGCTCACAAAGAAGCTGTATTCAATAGCCTAACACACAGATTGGTGAATGTACCCCTGAACCGTGAAAAATATGAAAAAGAAAAAGAATACATAATTAAAGTAGCAATAGAAAATGGTTATGAAGAGAACATGGTACACAAGAAAATAAATAAGTTTAAAAGGCAAAAACTAATTAATGAAAGCACACTTAAAAAACAAACAGAAGAGAACATAAGATTAAAAAAATTCACTTACCATCCTGTTAAACACCACAAGTTCCAGAAAATTTTCAATAAGTTTAACATTCGATTGGCCCCAAAGAATGAATACAGCCTAAACAAGATAATTAAAACCAACAAAAATGAAAAAATTGGAGAAGAATATAAATCAGGAATATATCAGATCAAATGTCAAGATTGCGACAAAATCTATATAGGAAAAACAAAAAGAAATTTAAAAACTAGATTGAAGAAACACCTTAGAAATGTAAAAAAGGGTGAAGTGGACAAGTCAGCAGTAGCAGCCCATGCTTGGTCTGAAAAACATTTAATTGATACAGAAGCTAGCCTAATCAAACAAACAGATAAACTAAAGGAACTCGCAGTCTGGGAAAAAATCCATATCCAAAAAACAAAAAAGACAAACTCATGAATTTTGAAACTCCCGCAAATTTTGACCTGATCCAGAGGTTCATATGTCCACCGATAGAAGTAAGAAGGAAACCGCCAAAAAACGACATAACACCGGTCGACCAGAGGCTACTGACGATGGAGATAAGCTCCGAAACTGCAGTATAGAAGAAAAAGGATATGAGGTGAGGTAATAAAAACATTAATGTAATTATTAAATTAAACCTCATAGTGTTTTTCCCCTGTGAAAGTTAAATAATTAAAATATGTTGTTTGTATGAACTAATAGAGACACACTCATATGATTCTGGGCCTGTGTGTCTACCTCGGACAGAATAAGGCCGAAGGGACGGTTGTAGCCACTCATCGAGGCTTTAGTCCAGCCAAAATATATGGCGATATGAGTAATGTGTGAGTGCTTCATGTGTGTTGAACAAAGAACCTAATAAATAACTACATATTATCACTTTCTCATCCATTCCATTAAGTAAAAATGGGTAGTGTCCATCCATAGTAATTCTGCCCGAAGGCAGGTCCTTCACTGCTATCATAGCATTTTCATGCTATGTTTGCAGCTTTACTAGGGAATTGTAGGTGTGTTAGCTTCCCGTTGCTTTCCACACCGGTGAAGGATGATGACGATGATGGCCATATGATTTCGGGGACCATTTGGGCCTTAAAGTTTTCCTGATATTTATCTTACAGGTGAGGAATAACACCGATAAAGCCTCACCCAGAAAAACTGCCCCGACCGGGGATCGAACCCGGGCCCGCTGCGTGACAAGGCATCACGTTATCTCGAGACCACAGCGTTGAACATTGGTAATATAGTGAATCAAAAATAAAATAGCCATGTTAGGGTCTTAAAATCCAGAATATATAATCAATAATGGATTCCAATCTAAAGAAACCACTTTGTAAAAATACAAGCCTTACTGGTAATGAAACTGTGAAAAAATAACCCACCCAAAAAATATCTCCCAACGGACAAAGGCTTTATATGAGATCACAGCGGTTGACTAACGTGTATTTAGTAAGTTTATGTTGAATTGTGATACATTATATTAATGAATTGTTTACTTTGTTTCAGGTAAGATCCTGAATTGTGCAGCTCGCAGTTTAGAGTAAGTAAATTTTCCATGAATAGCCGCTTCTTTCACGTTGAAAGGGTAGACTGACGCTATCGATTTATAATTCTTTCGTGAGCTCCTGATGTGATCACATGTAGTAGACCTACAATTCATTCTATAAGTTCTGAATGATGGCACAAATTTGTCTTCCTCTTTCATTGAACTCTTTATCACATTTTTATAATCATTCTCGCAGTTTCCTCTTTCTTATTAGTTTTACACCTTCTTACCTTTCTCATTTTATTTCATCATTCTCAATTTATAGAACTGTTTATTGTAAATTAAATTACTTTTGAGATATTAACTATTTTGTGTTCTCAAAATATTTACAGATTTCTCTCTTTTTTCATTTTCAATTTACTTCAACTAGTTACCTTTACATATTATATGTTTTAAAATGAATATAAATAAATTAAACCTCTTCTAATAAGTTGAATAACTTACTTCTTTAACTTACTTTAATAAACTTAGTTAGGGACTGCCTACCGAAATTAAAATTATCTTCCTTGTGTACATTTTTATTATTAATTTAATTTTTAATTTTTATTTGTATTAATATTATTATGTTATCAACTTTACTCTTATGGATATTGCATTAATGGTGCTTTAATATTACAGTTAATTGAATAGTTGCCCCAAATAGAGATCTAACCCACAAAAATTCGAAAGTTGAGTTTTCAGTGGATTAGTGATCTATCTAGAGAGTATCACTGCAAGGTGCACGTAAAATTATCCATATCCTCTTCCAGACTCGTTTTATTTATTTATAAAAGTTATCTTCCAAGCGAATAGTGATCTATATGCAACAACATGGCGAAATCAGTTAGCTAAGTCATTAATAGCAGTGCAGACAATAATTATTGAACATGAGCAAATTCATTTCACCACTGATCCGCGAATTCTAATCAGAATTTTAGATAAATTGAGTGAAAATACGTAAGGAACGAAGAATGTATCGAAATAACATTAAATGGAAAATAAATGCTGAAAACTGGTTAAGTTAGACATTTTCTAACTGAATCAATGTTCAATATGTATTTTCTATTTCTTATATAACACTTTTAGTTAAATATGGATTAGATAATTATTCCACTCTATAGAGATAGATCAGGTTTGTACTCAGTTCTATATTAAATTTTTAATATTTAGTTATCTTCTTCTTCTTCACTTCCTGGTTTAGGCAAGAGTTGCCTGTTCTGTCTTCACTAATATATCTAAGACCACATCTTCCGAGGACGTCCGACATCTCTTCTTCCTCTTGGAAAATAATGGAAGATTTTATTTGGTAATCTACTTTCTTCCATTCTTTCTACATGTTCTTTCCACTGGATCTTGTTAAATATATTTTCTTTTATGGAGTAGATCTGTAGTTTTTCACGGATATCCTCGTTTCTTATCTGGTCCATTCTAGTGCAGCCTTTTACTCTTCTTAAAAATTTCATCTCGGCTGCTTGGATTTTGCTTTCTTGTTTGGTAGTGGTAATCCAAGATTCACTCCCATATAAAAGGACAGAGACAGCCATTGTTTTATAACATTTTAATTTCGTTTGTTTATGGGCTTTATTATTCGTTGTTCTATTTATTGTACCACAAATAGCTTGATACTGATGTGTTTTGTGTTCAATATCTTTATCATACCCATAGCTGATGTCACATCCTAAATATTAAAAGTGGGATACTTGTTCAATCATTTCGTCTCTAATGACTATTTTTGCACGCAGAGTATTTCTTCCACAAAATGCCATTACATTTGTTTTACTTATTGAAATTTTAAAATTATAATCGCTACATATTACATTTAGTTTGTAAGCAGCCAAGTGTAACAGATCTTCATCATGGTGTAGTAAGACTAAATCATCGGCGAAAATTAAGTTATTAATACTTAAGTTATTTTTCAATCTAAGGCCTTTGTCCATTATAATTTTACATTGTTTCATAATATCGTCAATACATATATTAAAAAGAGTGGGCGATTATTAGCATGTTATTTTGCATTCAAGTTGGGTGCATATGATAACTATAGGATGAGAGATTAAAATGCATATGTTTTAATAAAAGTAATAGCCTCAACAAAAACGTGATTTTTTTTTTCGTTGTCCCAACAATTACTAGTTTGTGGGTTAGATCTCTTTTAGGGGCAACTATTCAATTGTGATTGCAATATTCTGGTTGTACTGGAGTGGAAGAGAAGGCCACATGACCTTAACTTCCCCAGGCTAAATAAATAATTAACAAAAATTAAAATTGAGTATATACGGCAGATTATTTCCGAACATCAATTCAGACTACAGTTACTATCTTTGCTTACTTAAATGTAATGCTAATTCAAATCCAATTTTATTGGGAATGTATATATATATATAAAACGAAAATGTATAAAATAATTGACTTCTCGCTGTATTACAACGTCATTTATTTTGGACGTATGCTATTTTTGTATCAATTCATTCTTAACTTATGTTGATCTAAATAACATAGACTAGTTGATGAGTGGGATACAAAGTCCAATCTGCTTAAAAGTCTCGCTCTACTTTTGTGATTACAATGCCACAGTGATGCCTGATCTAATAAGTTTTAATCCCGAATATATATGATTAGGGGGCACGCCATAGCGTAGTGGTTAAGGTACTGCGCTACAAGCCGGAAGGTCGAGGGTTCAAGTCCCGGTGGGGTCAGGATTTTTAAACTGACCCAAACCTTCTGGCGGCACTATGGCCCTGGGGTCGACTCAGCCTCTAACGGAAATGAGTACCAGATGCTTGTTCTGGGGGTAAAGGCGGCCGTCACGCAGGGCTGACAACCCGGCTGTCATTAAGTGCCGATTGGCCAGAAATAGTGGGAGCCTTAACCTCCCACTACCCCAAGGGCCTCCTGAGGCCTGAAGTGGGAATACTTTACTTTTATATATGATTAGATTTTTTCAGTACCCTACACAGATAGAATAATACAATTCATTACATTTGATTAATTACGAACCTATGGGGAAATTATTAGGGACCGATATCTGGTAAAATTATTATACTTAATGTAGGTCGTAGTTAAAGATATATAAGTTTGCTAGTGGTTAGAATTCGATCCTAATCCTGCGCCAATTTACGGGAAAATGCAATAGAGAGGAACAAATAAAAACAATAGTGAATTGTGATCGCTTATATTGATAAATGCAAAAACTAGCTCATTTTCTTGATAAAGCAAATTTTATAATCTAAAGTATAAAATTAAATTTTTATTATGAAGAATATAGATGAGAGAATACAATCAAATTCATTGAGTAAATAATTCTTGTAGCTAATTCATCCTTGACTTGTAAGCTGCCCTTTTCTCCTTTACCACATTATATATATATATATATATATATATATATATATACTAATATACAAGCTTTTTCTGTAAAGGCGGGACTGACTTCCGACATTCGCGGGACTACTCTATATGAAAGCGTTGCCTGGGTGGCCGACATAATTGTTTTGGAATTCTGCTTTGGGAATATATATATATATAATTACCTGAGATTTTCCTAAAATAACCTCAAACTCGATGCTATTCTTTTTGCAGACGATTTAGCTCTTCTGGCACTTTCCGAAAATGATTTGCAACGATCAATTTATAATTTACAAAAAATAGGTGCCAAATTTAATATGGAAATATCAATTAACAAAACTAAAATTATGGCATTTCATGGGAAGGACCCCATACAAAGTAAAATCTGTCTCCAGAATAAAATTTTAGAGAGACCTAATCAATTTAAATATCTTGGATATTATCTCTCTATCTGGGATGAAAAGGATATCCCTGAACAAGTTACTAGTTATAATAAAAGTTTAGGAATTATTAATCAAGTTATGAAACCATCCCTTGTACAAAAAAAAAAAACACCAGATTACATTTATATAACACTTTGACTAGACCAGTGTTGACCTATGGTAGTGAAGCATGGACACTAAAAAAAACAACATGAAAGCAGAATAACGGCTTGTGAAATGAGATTCATGCGCAGAACAGCGGGTTACTCCAGATGGGATCGGAAAAGGAACACCGATATCTTAAAAGAATTGGAGACTACGCCAATTTTGGAATATATTAAACAGTACCAACTAAATTGGAAACACCATCTTGAAAGAATGAGTTCAAATCGGATCCCCAAAGCTGTTTATAATTATATACCAAGAGGACGAAGATCACTGGGCCGTCCTATGGAACGTTGGAGGGAACATTTTCTATAGGATCGTAACAGGCCTTGGCCTAATACTTGGAAGGAAGAAGAAGATGAAGATTTTCCTAAAATTTAGATAAAATTCACTCCACCTGGTTCTGGCACCCACTGAAGCATTCTGTGACACATTTAGAACACTTGTCTTGGAATGTCGTTTTTGTATGATACAGAAGCAACTTTCAACTGAAGCAACAAGTTCGAAAGTTTCAAGGTTGGCAAAGAGTTTCTGCGGAAATAACAATGCTAAATCATCTGGTAGCGAAAACAGCTTCATGGATATTCGATGTTCATGACTCCAGTCCCAACCTCGCTGAAACATATTACGTACATTCTTATTACTTCTGTTACTATCAAGGAATGAGTTGAAATTAATTATTTAATTCTTTGGCACAATGAAATTATTGAAAATACATTTGAAAATGCATTTACCTTAATTTTCTAGGAAGATAAATGAGCTTTGTGCCAATACATAAAGCAATAAAAGTATAGTAAAATTCTCTTACTTCACAAAGGTAAGACGTAATTAACATGAGAGACACTTGGGCAATTTGACAATAATTTTAACTTTGGCACAGTTTGTGGTTGTATTTTCTAAAGTTAAATATTCCAAATTATAAAAAATGAATCTTAATAAATATCTGAAACATATTATATATATATAAATTTTTCTACTAGATATGCTTGGTACTGTAATTGGTAGCGCACTGGATTATCAATCCACATGTCCGAGTTCAAATCCCGTCCAAGCATTTATTTTCTTATATATATATATGATATTTCATTAGGGAAGTTTGGCAACAAGATTTTTCAAAATAAAATAAAGGTGCGAGGTTTATGAAATAAATATATTTAAGTAAATAACGAGTAAGGCCACAAAAATTATTATAAAATGTGGAAATCTAGGCCCATAGGAACATATCGCTCTACATTATTCCGAAACTCCACAAGATCTTATATCCTTCTCCGTCACCTCCCGTGTGGACCTCTGACGCTCGAAATACATACTCTGCAGTGTGTGTATCCTCATCAGTTGATGCTACAGATATTCCTTTCTTGAAATGACGTCATATAGTCCCGAAGATGAACATAGAAACCTTTTTAAGGTACCTTTTAACGGGCACATGGTATTCCTTAGAATTCTTATAAGCTGACCAAACATAAATTTAAATTCTTCCAATTGCTACACGTAAATCGGCTTTAGAATATTTAATGCAATAACTGTTGTTCCCTGCAAACACACTACGAGCAAGCCTGCATCCAGAAGAATGAAGTATGCCTCTGCACTTACTTTTGTTAGCATTAAGTGCACAACGTAGCTTTCAAAGAACAGCAGAGTGCCACTATAAAATAAAAATTAACTTAGAATAGACATTTTGTGATAAGAAAATGAGATTATGATTACTGATAAATAATTAATATAAACAAAACAAGTATCTTACCTTGTAATATTAAATCTCAGCTTCTGATATAAAACGCACAGTTCAACGTAAATGTTTAACCTAACAGATTATTATGCCTTCCAGTAGACACGTTCTCAACCCTAGCAGATTATACGAAAATTTCAGCACTTGTTTATAGTATTACCGACAATGCTGGAATGCCGCTGATGTCATCAAAATCGTCACAAAACAACAGTTAGTAGAGCATATCCTTCTGCTGATGATGTAAGCCAGTTTCCGAAAGACCTAAAGTTCTTAAAAGTTAAAAAAAATAACCTAGTTAACGACCACGGTACCTGCCAGCTATTCATTCTAATATTTTACCTTGTAGTAATAACTTTATTTAAACCTGTGTTCTTCCAACACTGTTATATGGCTGCCAAACTTGGAATCTTACTGCCAAACTGAAGTACACACTCCAAGTATGCCAAAGGAAAATGGAGAGGAAAATCTTAGGCATAACTCTGAAGGACAGAATCTCGAATACAACACTTCAAGCGATATCCTCAACAACTGATCCCGCACAACAAGCCATCAGGAAAAAATGGAAGTGGGGAGGCCACGTCGCAAGAATACAGGACGACAGGTTGGACAAATTAAAAACAACCATGTGGGACCCGTACACAGGCAAGAGACAGCGCGGAAGACCAAGACGACGATGGGCTGACATCTTCAAAGAACGAGCAGGGGCGCAATGGTCCAGAGTCGCCAGATGCAGGAAAAGCTGGAGAACGATGGAGAGCCAACTGTGTATTAACTAATCACAGAACAGACAGTGTATACAAACCAAGTGCTACATCCAAGTCAACTTCTCACCACGGAGTAGCTCACCGGGTGACACTCTCAAATAGAGCTTAACCCCTGTACAGGGAGGCCTTTGCCCTAAAGGGACATATCAGGCTTTATTTATTTATATTTATTTATTTATTTTAATAACTTTATTTGCTACTTGAAAGCCCTATCTCGGATGTGAGAAACAAACTAAAGATAGTGAAAGGTGTTACACTTTACAGATTCATTATTGAAGTTCTTGACAAATAAGATTATCAGTGAAATATCAGAATAGTCCCAAATTTCTTTCTTACTTACTTACTTACTTAATACAGGCTTTCCACTTTACAGCAGTTTGCCTTTGATTCCTGCTTTCCAGAGATTTATATCTTCCCATTGTCCATCTTCCATACCCCTCTTCATCATGGCATCATATATTCCCTCATACCATGCTTTTCTACTTCTCCCCCTCTTCCTTCTGCCTGGTACCATCCAATCCAACACCTGTTTAGGCCACTGGTCTTCCGACATCCGTTGTACATGTATACCACTGTAGAGCTCTCTTTGTTATCCTATCGATAACAGTTTCTTGTGCATTCATTTCTTGCCTGATATATATGTTTCGAATATGTTGTAGCCTGGATATTCTCATACTTATCCGTAATCCATCCATTTCTGTCGCCAAGATTCTTTTCTGCATCCTTTCATTTATTGTATAGCTTTCTGATCTATATGTAAGTATACTTTCTAATATTCTCTGTATAATCCCTTTTTTTGTTTTTCTGGTCAAATTTCTATTCCATAAAAGACGATTCAGGGATCTAATCGCCTTCCTTGCACAATTTACTCTGTTAATAATATATTTTTCACAAGTACCAGATTTATCTATTATAGATCCAAGATATTTAAATTCTTCAACACGTTTAATTATCATATTATTTATTTGTAGGTCTTCTGAATTTCCTCCGATTACCATATATTCTGTTTTAATCTAATTTATCTTCAGTCCACCTACCTCAAATGCATCGACCAACTTTCTAATCATATATTCTATATCTTCTTTATCTTGGCCTATTATAATCTGGTCATCAGCGAATAATAAATTGTGCAGTAAATGGCCATTAATGTTGATTCCCACCAAAATTTCTAGTATGACAAATTACCCGAGTCTCCCCTACTTATTGTAGAGGAGAGGGAAATCTAATATTTTGTGAAAGTGAGCCAATTACTACGTTCATAATAAATGCATAAAAACGAGTACTTTTTTTTATAGATGTCGCTGACCAAAGAGTAACTATTCATTTTATATCCAGTTAACAACAAATAAACTGCTTTATAGAATCTAACAACCATGTTAACATATAGAGCTATATTTTAATGTCAAAAACAAAATTGCTTTGACTACAATATTTGACATGACAATTTATTTATTAAAAGCTAGTGAATAAAATGTTCTGTAGAGTCGATATTAAATATAGAGTAAATAATGGAAGCAGAGCAAATACAATATTAAATGGGATAATATTGGAAATAAATAATAGTTTTAAAAAACTAAAACAGCACGCTTTATTAGAAAATCGAACTCAAAAATGAAAAATAATTTTAATTTCCAACACGCTTGGGATAAATTTAAAGTGATCAACAAAAAAATCTTCTCCAACACATATAGAATAAAACTAGAATTATCAACAAAAAGAAAATAATTTTACCATCAAAAGCGTGGGGTGCTCTATATCAATTAATATATTTGATAATAAACAGATATTGGTAAAAGTAAAGTCTCTAAGAAGAACATGTAAAAATCATAAAAGGCACCCCACGCTTTTGATGGTAAAATTATTTTCTTTTTGTTGATAATTCTAGTTTTATTCTATATGTGTTGGAGAAGATTTTTTTGTTAATCACTTTAAATTTATCCCAAGCGTGTTGGAAATTAAAATTATTTTTCATTTTTGAGTTCGATTTTCTAATAAAGCGTGCTGTTTTAGTTTTTTAAAACTATTATTTATTTTTTATTTTTTAGTTTTAATATTTATAGAATAAAATAAGAATGTAAATATATTTAAATTCCATACTATTGTAGTATGAGCTAAAATTATTACTCTTCTAAAAAAAAATCCTCCCCAGCCGGACTCGAACCAGAGACCTATGGCTTACTCAAACTATATACCACTAGTTCACCGCTCTACCAACTGAGCTCTGACAACGATTGACTAAAAAGTCGACAAGTTCGTAACCTATTATACCAGTTTTAATGTTTTTGATTTTCTGATGATTCTGGCCAGAAATTTAGAAATAAAATATGAAATTATTATAGTGTCACGGGTCCTTTACAAGTATACAAAGTTGCAAGTCGATCCAATGCTTCTAAGTGGGTGAAAATCGTGTTCAAAGATTCAGTTACATAGATACAAAAACACTTTTTTTGATTTTATGATGATTTTGGCCACGATTTTAGAAAACAAATATGAAATTATTGTATTGTCACGGGTTCTTTACAAGTATACAAAGTTTCAAGTCGGTCCAATGTGTCTACGTGGGTGAAAATCGGGTTCAAAAATTCCGTTACATAATTACAAAAACACTTTTTTTGATTTTCTGATGATTCTGGCCAGGATTTTAGAAAATGAATATGAAATTATTGTATTGTCACGGGTCCTTTACAAGTATACAAAGTTTCAAGTCTAGCCTATGTTTCTAAGTGGGTGAAAATCGGGTTCAAAAATTCCGTTACATAAATACAAAAACACTTTTTTTGATTTTCTGATGATTCTGGCCAGGATTTTAGAAAATAAATATGAAATTAATGTATTGTCATGGGTCCTTTACAAGTATACAAAATTTCAAGTCGATCCAATTATTTTAAGTGGGTGAAAAACGCGATGAAAGATTCAGTTACATAGATAGATAGATAGATAGATAGATACAGGTCAAGCTAATATAAAGCGTGTAAAAAATTCTGGAGACACTAAAATTCAAATTTACAAACTTATAGCTTAAAACTAAAGTGACTTAGGAGACGAAACATGCAAGTCAAGAAAGAGTATAAGATCAAACTTATTAACAATATAAATTAATTACCTATTAAGTTCAGCGAGACACACTAGACTTGAAAAAAATATCAAATACAAAAATCAGACAAAAATGGACAATCAGAATTCAGTACTTCATTAAGTAAAATACAGACGATTGTATGGCATGAACGTGTAAAATGTATGGAGAATGAAAGAATTCCAAATAAGTTCTTTTCAAAATCGAAGCATCGGGAGGAAGACAAAAGGTGGTTACTGATTATGTGAAGAACATAGTGAAAGAACGACAGCTACGAGAGTGGGAATAGGAAGATAGATAAAGTTGTATAGGAGACATGAAAGTTTAAACATTTATCATAAAAATATTTTTATAGAGTTATAAAGCTTTTAAATAATAATAATAATAATAATAATAATAATAATAATAATAATAATAATAATAATAATAATAATAATAATAATAATAATAATAATAATAATAATAATAATAATAATAATAATAATATTCGATGTAGGCCTATTCCTAGAATTTATTTCACGAGATTGCATGTACTCATAAATTAAATACATTTTAATAAAATCTATAGTAAATAAGTATTATCCAAAATTACGAGCAAATAGGCTTTCTAATAAGCGTTTTTAAAATGCATAGTGAACCACGGTTGAGGTTATTCAATGAATATTAAAATCCATATCTGATGTATAAGCCGACCTCAACTGAAACTTCTGTTTAATGTGAAACATTGAACAATGTAGGCCTTTCAGAAAACAATGTTCCATCATCAGCATTAAAATTGATACTGCTGGTTTTCATAGACTTTAGACAGCGGTTTTAGGTCGTAGGATGTGATCTCGTTCAACAGGTTTGTATTCTTTGCTTCCTTAAGATTTAAATATCTTCAAGGATGTTCACTTTGTAGTTATTATCTTTGTACATTATTTACATGTTATCGGTTGCGTTGAAATGATGAACTGTTTTTATGAAATGCTTAGCAAAGCTTGATTTTCCTTCGGTGTCCATAAAATCCGCCAGCTTCGATGGACAAGTTATGTTCCTTGCCTATGGCCCCGAGGGTCACGGGTTCAAATCCGGACAGGGTCGAAGGATTTTTAGGGTGGAAAATCCAAGGAATAAGTCCTCTGGGTGGGACTTTAAGTCGTGGGTCCTGAGTCTGAGGATTTTCCGGCTCGTAAAAAACTTTGGCCTGAATGAAGAGGCCCCTAAGCAAATTTTATCCCACCTTAGTCTTCCTATTAATGTCTTAGTTGCCTATTAGATGTCTGATTGGGTCAGTATGTTGACCACATACCATTTATGATATCTATAGAGAAATAAGCGTAAGTAAATTAAATTAGTCCAGTAACTGCTAACAAAAGAGACTCTAAGGCCCAATAACAGACCGTTGCGGCATTGTAGATATTAGATTATTTATCGAATATTGTGTTGAAATTCGTGGGGGTTCTGCTGATGTAAAACTTGTAACTATTGTACTTGGGTTTATGAACACCTTTATTTTTCACATCTATTAGTTACTTTTATTTCGTTTGAGATGTTCTATAGTTTATTGTTAGTTTTAAATACAATTTTTATATTTTTATTGTGTTTTAATTGATATGGAAATTTTTATTTTTCCGTTTCTTATATAAGTAAATGAAACCCATTAACATTACATTATTTTTTTATAGTTTGGTTAAATGCATTAAATCCATTTTGAACCAGTTTTTTTAATTATTATTTTATATCCATTTTTATATCTAAATTAAAATAATTATAGAATTGAATTATTTTGTTAATTTCTTTATTCAACTGTAATTATAACATTATGTCTATTAAGCTGATAATGGTGCTCGTTTCTTGTTGAAAGTGGTATCCTGATTTTTTTTGTGTGACTATTTTACTGTTCGTTTACTGTATATACCTATCGGTATATATATGCTTTTATCTGAAATAGTGATTTTTAATTTTTTATAGATTGTTAGATCCAGATAGTGTATATAATTATTAATTTTAGTTTCTTCTGTAATTTGTATTTTATTGTGGATTTTGTTCAATTCAATCAAAATTTATTTTACTGTTGATTGTCCAGAAAAAGTGGGAGCCTTAACCTCCTACTACTCCAAGGGCCTCCTGAGGCCTGTAGTGGGACTATTTTACTTTACTTATCTAATTTTCGTTTTCATATATTATTAATAGGCCATCGACATATGTCACTAGTAGTTTTATTTTGATATTTTCTTTGAGTTTTCAATTTTTTTTAGTTTTTTTTAGAAATATTTCAGAATATGATACCTGATATCGGACTACCTATCGGTATTCTGTTATCCTGGGTGTAACTTTCGTTGCTAAATTTGAAATAGGTTTATTTTAATAATGTTTTAGTAATGTTGTTTAATTATTCTGTGTAATAAATTTAGATCCATTTTTCCAATCAGTTATTGTTGTATTATCATTCTTGTTTCACTAAATGGAAATTACTATGTTGTAATTTAAAAGTCTTAACCTCACGCAAGTACTGTGTGCGAATTTCTCAGAACTTAAGGACTAAATAGATAGATAGATAGATGGAAAGGTCTGCGGCTACTCTTAAGTGTTGGCGGTGAGCGATCCGTTTTGGTTCTCCTTAATAGGTAGAATCCCGGGTTCCTGTAAAATACCTTAGCCCCGGATTTTTATTTTGAATTTAAATACGCAGTTTATGGTAGATGGTAGCAGAGTTTTATATAAGTCAGAAGCGGACCTTTTTGGGGTTCTATCTCAGCGTTTCCTCTCGGATTGAGGGAAACCGCTTAAAACCTAAATCGGAATAGTCGGTCAGACGGGATATTGTCAGAGGTTTGACTTTCGAGGGCCAATGCCGGGCATCTGGCTTGTCTTTATTTAAATATAATATGTGATACATTTCATGTTATTACATTTATTCATACAATTATGGTAACATGTACATAATTTATTTATTTTCTTAATTTTGCTCTTCAGTTGTTACTGCTGTTCTTTTTGTAGTTGTTTGGTAATATAATGATGAGATGAACTTGTAATAGTAAAGGTTACCTTTTAATTTGTTGTATTGCACTTATGTTTGTCATGTACACGTGCACGATTTAAGCAAGCATGTATATGAGTACAGATGTACATGTTTCGGTGAGAGGGCGCTGTATTGTTGTTATGTTTTCTGGAGGTCCTGAAACAGATGAGAGGATATTTTATTAATACACATTATATGCCAATTTTGTAATTATAATTGTGTAATGTGTTTCTCTCTCTGTGTGTGTGCGCTATCAGATTTCACTGGCCGAGTGTTGTCCACGATCCAATTTGGACATTTGTGTTTGTTGTTGGTTGTTTCATAGGTTCCCAGCGATTCCACGAGAGGATTATCCTGATCTTCACATGTATTATAACATTTAAGAGCCATGTGTTTAATATACCCTTCGATCGTTTCTACGTCCGTTTGGTCGTGTAATATGTCGATCGGAGTTACACTCGGTAGTTTTGTAATCATATATAGTATTTTATTTTTAAACGTGCAGTTTCTTTGCGTGTATTCTAGCGGCGCGTCCTCATATGGATCTTGCGTATGTGAGTATAGGACTTAAGAATTCCATGTAGATTGGTAGCCCTGTGTTTATTCGAATTGGAGTTATGGTTGTTTAAAGTATGGTTTAACAGCCTAAGTGTCCCATACGTTTTCCCTGATATATTTTGGATATGTTGTTTAAGCAGTAGTTGTGTTTGTCGAGTGTTACTCATAAATATATGGTTTGTTTTTCCACTCGATGTTGTATGCATAAACTTAATTGGGAGGACATGTTTCGATATTGAAAATACCTTTTTGTATACAGAATTGCCTGGCATTTATCTACGTTTATTTTAATTCTCCATTTTTCCAACCATTGTTCGAGAATACTAAGATTATTTTGGATCTGTCTTGCCGCATGTATTGTTCGGGTGGATTGACTAGAGCTATTGTGTCATCTGAAAAAAAAAAATATATATATATATATACATATATATGACTGTAGTTATAACTATTCTCATGAGGAATATCATTTATGTATATATTGAAAATAGTAGACCCTAGGATGCTGCATTGTGGCGTTCCGCTATAGTTGGACCACAGAGCGGATTTTCTGTTATAAAAAAACTTCGAATTGCCTATTGTTTATATTTAGACATTAAAAAAGGTCTTCATATATTGGATATAATAAAACAAAATCTGGCGGGTGATGACCGAATACATTTTGCTCACAAGGAAACTGTCAATCTTTGAATGTTAAAATAAATTTGAAATTTATCTCAGAGAAGCATTGTGATGTACTAAGGCCGTATCGCTTTAACTACAAGGCACAAAAATCGAAGCCAGAATTCAGCAATGTTAACCCACTGTACTTAGCAGATGGTAAGAGCTGTGAGGCGAGCAGGGCAACGGCGGCAGGTAGTGAGGGTTATCCAATCTACCAATTCAGATATATTATTTTCTTAAATTAGATATTTGAAACTGTAATTTATTGCCTTTTAGTTAAACACGGCATATTATTTTTTGTACACGGCATTGGTATATTATAACGCTTTCTTGGGATCAATTCAAGGTAGGTTTTGGCCTGCAATTATTGACAGTTCCCTCGTCAATTGAACTACGTAAACTTACATTTTTTACGAGCACGAAAACAGTCGAACTGGTAATTGTACAAGTTTCAATTTCGGGACCACGAGGGATGGTAGTGTACTTTATTAATCGCTAGATTGTGCACCACATTCCTGCATTGAATTGTAAACCGTTCAGCGTTACTAATGGATATGATGAGCGGGGATGTATAGTCCAGTCATTCAGTCTCCGGCTCTGACGTTTTCACGACAGTGTTGCCGATGTGCATATTCAGTGGAAAGGGCCCCTCTACGTATGCGGTTAGCAGAAATACAGCTGACAACATCTCAGCAATTTCAAATCTTACTAGCGCGCTATAGCGACATCAAGAGCAGTGATTGGTTGTGGCAGTCGTCCACTCCCACTTCAACTATTCCCTTTTTGGCAGTAGAGGGAGAGTTTCTATTTCTACCCCTCGTACAACCTAAACGTCAGAGCGGGAGATAAAGCTGCTGGACTTTAGTACTTTTGATAACAGTTCGTCCGCCCGATGGAGAAGTTAAGTTTGGCGGCCTTCTTGATACTTTCTGACAGGAGTAGGCTACGGGCCGGCGCCGGGGTTCACCTTCTCCCTTCTCTTCATCACCATCCCTCATATAGCACACTTCACACTACACACAAACACATAAAAGTAAACTCATCCTACGCTCCTCTCTGTACACAATACAAGAAAGTGTTTTTTTCCGAAGTGGTGCGTACATTGAAAATATGCTACATTAACGCCATCTACCCACCAGTGCGTAAAGTGCAGCGGGTGTCATTAGAAACATATATACACATTTTTCTGTATCACGTACGGGGTAAGGAACCATATTTGAATATACCGACTAACTCACTGACACTATCGAACCACTACGTCGTAACCACTCGGATAGAAGCTATCCATAAATCCCTATGTTTTTGTAATGTTTTTCAATCATTCCTGTGAAATGTACTTGCCTCAAATTATTGTTGATATATCCTGCCATGCCATTTTTGGCCTACCTACTGGGCGCTTACCCTTTGGTTTTCTTACAAGAAGTATCCATGTTACTCTTTCATTCCTCATTTGTTTCACATGTTCTGTTCTGCTAACGCAGTATACGGGAGAATATACCAATAACATATATTTTTAAATAGTCAGTGTATAGGCGTAAGGATTTAAAAAAGGCGTGCTTAAACTGCTGAAGATGAATAACGTACATTAAGTCTTTAGTTTCTGTCCCGGCGAATAAGTGAAAGCTCGCCTTCGGTTAAGAGTTTCGCGAATAAAAACGGACCAAGATCTGTGAATATTTTCAAGGCGTAAAAATCCTGATGAGGTAAATTATAATTATGTATAAGTAAAAACATTTTTTTGTGTAATATTTTTTTTATAATTAACATAATTTAAATAAAAATTAATTCAATCATGGACTTAATTGCTCCTCTTTTTTAGTGATATGATGTGCCCTGGTACATCATCTCAAAATCAGATTTTTTTTCTTATTTTCGTCAACTTTTATTGTAATTTCCCACTGGCAGTTTTAGTTTTTTTAATTATCTACATTATTTTATTCTGCTATAGTACTTAGGATAAATAAGTGACAGTCGTTTAAGAGGTATTATTGAAGTTATTGTATTCAGGCTTGCTGTTCGTATGTAATTGTAAATACAACTGTGTGAGTGTACCCAACACGTCCCGCGTGGGGACATATGTGCTCCCTTGCAGGAATTTCTTAACCATGATAAGTTAGTTACGCTTATTTTCCCACAGATGTCAACGAGTGACATGTGGTTAGTACATCGCCCCAATGAGACATGTGGTAGGTAACTAAGGTATTACTTGGATGGATGGAGATCGGTTAAATTTTGCACTGAGACTTTTTTATTCAGGCTTGCACTTCTTTTACGAGCCTCAAAATCTTCAGATTCGGGACCCACGGCTTAAATCTCCTCCCCGAACTTTTTCATTAGGTTTTTTCATCCTAAGCACTTATCGAACCCGGCGAGATTTGAACCCGCGACTCTCGGGGCTAGAGGTAAGGAACATAACAACTAGACCACCGCGGGCGACGCAAATACAAATAAAACCAAACATTTCTGCCTAAACATGGATTTGTACCCACGATCTGCAGCTTATGTGTTTGTGAATTAAAGCATTCTATTAATTAGGTAATTCAGGAAGAGAAATACATTTTTCTCGATTTGAAATTCCCGTGTACCCCCATTAATATAAATTAATTCACATTACAACAGGGTTGCTTCTATTATACTAATTACGAGTAAGTTCCAATTGCACTGTAAAGAAACTTGCATAAATATATTATTCCCCGACTCCGTCTCTGGGGGGAACCTTGGTACTACTTTAAACCGCCATATGACTGAATTGCGTACGATAGAAATATTGTTCTTAATCAACATTGTGTTTTACAGGAAATAAGACTGAATACAACAAGAGATGATACCAACAATTTGGAACTTCCTCTATTTCTTATTTATTTATGACAAGAAATTATATATAGGCCAACCTAACCGAACATCTACGTTTTTCTATGTGTTGATAGATAACCTTTATTCAACGGTACAATTTTATTTTGAGCGGAATTTATGTTACGTGCTGACTCACCTGTAAATTCTGCTGTTATTAACCACATCCTCAATGGTTAATGTGAAATATTGTTTCACCAAAATGTTTGAAAACACTCAAAATAATTTGTTGCTTTCGCTTTGCTTTCCAATGTTTAAGAAATTCTACGTAACATTTTTTAAATTTTGAAACAATTGAAATTCCAACGCATTCAGCATTATGAATGCGTAAGAAAAACGAAGCTTATTGAATGTATTGAAATTATAATAATATATTTTATGACTATCCTGTAGAATTTATATAGACATGTGCTAAATAATATATATTTTTATTGTCTTATACACTTAAAGGTCAAACCATTATCCAGTCAATGAAAATGTAGTCTGGTTTGTATACATAGGACTGAAACTTAGCACGGAAGAAGTATAATAAAACATTACAATGGAAATTTATTCAGTGCCATGTAAGCTGTTTTAAAAGTCATTAGATAGCTACTCTGAAAGTATTTATTATGGAAATATCTTCACTGATAGAAAAGTAGGAAAATAGTAATGTGAATGGAGCGCCTGCGAGTGCACAGTTTTTATCTGAACCACCTGTTAGGAATATTGAAATGGTGTGGACGTGAGGTGTTCTAATAACAACATAAATCAGACCGCAGTCTGCTCTAACAGATTTATTGCGATCACCATTCACTAATTGCATTTCTCTCTCTCTCTCTCCACACAAAATTCACGATTAGAGGCCTAGGACTACTTATAATCTGCATTTACTCCCTCGTGTACAGGCAAACAAAAATTCAAGTGGCGAGAAATAAACATTTTCATTTTCGACCTATATAAATTATTATTAGTTAAATAAATTTACAAATGTAATTACTACAACATTTATTTATATTATTTTGAGTCTGCTTATCTTACCTCAATATTAATGCTGATTTTTTTTCTTGAACATGTTTCGATTAGTTTTTAATATCATCAGCATCTTGCCCAGACTGGTTGGATTTATTTTGTAATCCCTGGATGTCGATGTCAGACCCTCCTGTGGTTGGCCAAAGAACCTCCAAACGAGGTATGTTCCGTCGGCATTTTGAAATTCGTAACTCTGTTTTTGTTCTTCTGAATATAGATTTTTTCCCAAGTAGTCTTTTGTATTTTCTGTCTTAATAATTTAGTGTCCGAATTTATATTATGTTTTTCAGACCAAACATGAGCAGCAACTACAGATTTTTCTATTTTCGCATTTCCAAAGAACACGTAAGAAATATTAAAAATGGGGAAATAGAAACTTTCTGCAGTTGCTGCTTATGTTTGGTCTGAAAAAAACATAATTTAAATTCAGACATTAAATTAATAACACAGTTAGAAAATATAAAAGAGCTAACTATTTGGCAAAAAAAATCTATATTCAGAAGAACAAAAACAGAGTTATGAATTTCGAAATACCAACGGAACATGACCTCGTTTGGAGGTTCTTTGGCCAACCACAGAAGGGAACTGACATCGACATCCACGGTTTACAACATAAATCCAACCGTTCTGGGCAAGATACTGATGATGATTAAGAACTAGTCGAAACATGTTCGAGAACAAATCAACATTAATATTGAGGTAAGATAAACAGACTCAAAATAATATTATTAAAAGTACCTCAAAATATTACTTTCTAATATAAAACAACAAAATATATGTTTAAAAATTGTAGACGCGACATTTAGTTGAATCAGTGTTCGACGTAGCCAACACAAACGAATGCTGATTCAATTGCATATTTCCAGAAGAGACAACTTTATAAGAAGACAGAAAGGAGATGGAAATTAAAGATCAGAACGTAAGAAACATTCGTTCAGACTTTATATTATCGATAGCAGTTCCTTTTAAACGACGGGCAATATTGATAAAACAGAAGGGGCAAAATTAATAATATTGCAAAGAACGTGCATGTTAAATTATTTCTAATTTTATTATTTTGGGCAATGCGAGTGCTCATCTATGATTGAAATTATAATCGCTAGAAAGTTTCTCGGACATATTGATTGTTTTTCTAATGGAAATATGGAAGATATATTGAAAAAGCGTATGGCAATGTTGGATTTCAATTTTGGCAGCATTAAAAATGTTTTGAATTAGCTATGGCACCCTGTAAACAAATACAAGCGATTACAATAGTAATGTGGCTTGAAATACTGGAGTTAATGTAAGTACCCCGATAAGAGTACAACTTTGAGAGATTGCCTATTATATTTTCTCTGCAATATTAAAGAACAGACTACTTTCATTGGTGGTATCCTGTAATGAGAAAAGCAAACAAAATCCGCTTAAAGTATATATTTGCTTATTTGAATATTTAATATGTAACAAGTTAATCATCGATTTCAAAATAAACCTTAATAGCGGCAATTAGAAGTAGTGGGCTTCGTTTATATATAACTAATAGAAGAGAAGATGTTCTAAACTAAATTATGTACTAATTTTAGTGAAATCTGGTTATCTGTAAATAGGTCTATTCAATTACTAAAAAAATACACTACTGTGTCCGTATGTACTTGATGAATTAAAAATATAGAATCTTTGTTTTGACATGTGACATGGATGGGGAATGAAGGACGTGCATGGAAGCGTTTTGTAGGAAAACCAGAGGGAAAATGCCCAGTTGGTAGACCAAGAATGTGGGAGAATAATATTAACTATGATTTGAGGGAAGTAGATTATTACAGAGAATGATTGCAAAACATTAACTCACGATAGGGATGTATGGAGAGCGTACGTCAGAGCGGCCATGAAACTACGGGCTCGATTGTGCCAGTGAGTTGTTTAGAATATATTAGTTAGATCAGAATAAACTAGTGCAGTTATTTTAGAGTATGAATGTTTAAGTACTATCGCACTTTAAAATATGACAGGGGTAAGTGTAAGGTAGACATTCATAAGAAGGTATATTATGAGGACGCAACTAGTATGTCCTTACATGTAGCTTTTACCTACGGAGTATTTGTGACATCAGCTATGGGTATGATAAAGATATTGAACACAAAACACATCAGTTTCAAGCTATTTGTGGTACAATAAATAGAACATTGAATAATAAAGCCCATAAACAAACAAAATTAAATTTTATAAAACAATGGCTGTCCCTGTCCTTGTGTATGGTAGTGAATCTTGGATTACCTCTACCAAACAAGAAAGTAAAATCCAAGCAGCCGAGATGAAATTTTTAAGAAGAGTAAAAGGCTGCACTAGAATTGACCAGATAAGAAACGAGGATATCCGTGAAGAACTGCAGATCTACTCCATAAAAGAAAAGATATTTAACAACAAGATACAGTGGAAAGAACATGTAGAAAGAATGGAAGAAAGTAGATTACCAAATAAAATCTTGTATTATTTTCCAAGAGGAAGAAGAGATGTCGGACGTCCTCGGAAGAGATGGTCTTAGATCTATTAGTGAAGACGGAACAGGCAACTCTTGCCTAAACCCGGAAGTGAAGAAGAAGAAGAAGAAGAAGAAGAGTATTTGTACAATAAGTAGTTTCTTTAATAATACTATTGAATACTCATTTACTTCTTCTTCTTCTTCTTCTTCTTCATGGTTTAGGCTTACTTATTAGCATCTTCCGGCTTCAAATTGCTACTCTTTCCATCGTTTCTTTGGTCTTCCCAAACTTCTTCTTCCTCGTGGTGAATAGCTGTATGCTGCTTTTAGTATTCTATTCTCAGTCATCCTTGCCAAGTGTTCTTTTCAGTTTGTTCTTTATTTCACTATTTTTGTGTTTAGTTCCCCTACTTTTAGTTGTCTTATTTCTGTGTTATGTTTTTTGTCTGTTCTTTGATATCCTGCTATTGGTCTGAGGAATCTCATTTCAGCAGCTTGTATTCTGGCAGATTGTTGTGTTATCACTCCCCATGTTTCGGATCATAAGTAATAATAGGCACTGCTATTGTTTTGTATAATTTCATTATAGAGTCTTTCCTGGCTTTATTTTTCAAAGTTGTTTTTAGTATTACTGTTATATAATTAATCTTATTTAGTTTGTTATTTATATCTGTTTCCGCTGTGTATGATATTTCGCAACCTAGGAAGTTATATATTACCACTTGTTCAATTGGTTTATTTTCTAATATTATCTTTGTCCGAACTGATGAGCGCCCTTGAAGGCCATTGTCTTTTATTTTTCTGATGATATTTCCATGTTATATTTTTCTGATGTTTCATTTAGTTTATATAGCATTTTTTTGTAGTTCGTCCTCTGAATTTGGCATTAAAACCTGGTCATCTTATTTGTTTACTAAGGCTTTAATTTGAAAGTAATTTCATAACTGTACTTAAAACGAGGTTTTTGAGGAGTGTGGCTGGCTATAGAATAGAAGATTGGAAACCAAATATACGAAGAGAACTAAATATATTCAAGTTATTAAATAGGATTGCACAATGGAAGGATCACATAAATTGAATGGATAACAGTCCCAAAACATCCAACATGAGTTCTTAATATACCTTTAGGTCTAAATCCTTGATGCTGATGATGATACTTAAAAGTGTTTGGGAAGGAAAAATGTAGTGTATTGGTGGGATGACATTCTGGAAACGGAAGATTTCTAAGAAAACCCCAAAATATCACAGTATGGCCCATCATCAGTTCTGGAACCGCTAGGATTCGAACCAGGGATCCTATTTGCGGCAGTATGTATTTAAGTATGTAACGTCTTTGTCAGAAGGTTTTGTCTGAGATAAAATCAACTCTTAGTTTTCTTTATATTGTTTCATTTTGATCTTATATTATATTAAAAATAAAAGATGAGGCATGGGTTTCTATTCAATTTGAATATAAAATTACCAGTCAGTAAGTTACTTTATAGAGTAGTATGTATATTTTTAAATCTGTCGTTTTATGAAAATGGGTAACCCAGATGTTATGCAACAGTTGGCAACTAGCTGGAAAGTATCCAGCATTGATATTACATTATATTGTAAAACAAAAGTATCTGTTAAAAATAAGCATCTCTGAAAGAATTTCAGGGAAAAATAAATTGAGCGATATCAATGTTTGTATATAATAATTATTTTTACATGCTTTATATTAGCTTGACCTGCATCTATCTATATATCTATCTATCTATGTAACGTAATATTTTAACGCGTTTTTCACGCAATTAAAATCGTTGGATCGACTTGAAACTTTGTATACTTGTAAAGGACCCGTGACGATACAATATTTTCATATTAGTTTCAAAACCCCTGGCCAGAATCGTCAGAAAATAAAAATAGTGTCTTTGTATCTATATAACGGAATCTTTGAACACGATTTTCAGCCACTTAGAAACATTGGATCGACTTGAAATCTTGTATACTTGTAAAGGACCCGTGACAATATAATAATTTCATATCTGGTTTCTAAAATCCTGGTCAGAATCATCAGAAAATCAAAAAAATAAAAACAGGTATAATAGGTTGCGGACTTGTCGAGTTTTTAGTCAATCGTTGTAAGAGCTCAGTTGGTATAGCGGTGAACTCTAGTGGTATATAATTTCATTAAACTATAGGTCGCTGGTTCAAATCCGGCTGGGAGGATTTTTTTTAGAAGAGTATTACTTTTAGCTCATACTACAATAGTATCGAATTTAAAGATATTTACATTTTTATCTTATTCTGTAAAATGCAGTATTAAAACTAAAAAAAAATAATACTTTTAAAAAACTAAAACAACTCGCTTTATTAGAAAACCGAACTAAAAAATGAAAAATAATTTTAAGTTCCAACACGCTTGGGATACAATTAATGTGGTCAACAAAAAAATCATCTCCAACACATATAGAATAAAGCTTGAGTTATCAATAAAAGGAAAATAATTTTACCATCAAAAGCGTGGGGTGCTTTTTATGATTTTTAGATTTTCATCTTAGAAACTTTACTTTTACAAATATATGTTTATTATCAAATATATTAATTCATATAGAGCACCCCACGCTTTTTTTGATGGTAAAATTATTTTCTTTTTGTTGATAGCTCTAGTTTTATTCTATATGTGTTGTGGATGATCTCTTTGTTGACCACATTAATTTTATCCCAAGCGTGTTGGAAATTAAAATTATTTTTCATTCTTTTTAGTTCGGTTTTCTAATAAAGCGTGTTGTTTTAGTTTTTTAAAACTATTATTTATTCTGTTACTTCTATAATATAATTTCTTCACACATTAATAGAGTGTCTTGTAGATTAAAACAAATATGTCTTCCTTAAATCATATTTTATTCTATTTTAGGGAGATATGTAAAAATGTCCGGGGATTATTTATCGCAAACTTATGACTTTTTATACATAAATTTCGGAATAATTAAGCGCTTCTTTAGCTTGCGGGTAAACTACATAAGTGAAAATAGTTCACTTTTAAGTCTAATTTTTAATTATGTTTAATAGAATTTAAATGTAAGGACCAGATATTGTAATGTGCTCCAGAATGACGAAGGCTGACGTGAATTTGTATTGACTATATCAGAATGCGCAAGAGAGGGTAGATTGGGGTGTATCACATAGCTATATACCTGCTGGGCTATGAAGGGAGCTCTGTCATGTAGAAAGACAGACGCAGTAAACAACGTTTCACTTAGTAAAGAAGTGGATTTATACTAGACTACGTCGGTAGTTCATCTCATATGTAGTAAAATGCCACCCAAAACGAAAACAAATGTGCATGCGATATAGCAACCTATGTCTTAAAACATTTAATTTCCTTGTAAGCAATGCATTACTGGAGTATATTTTATTGTATTATGCACTTTACATTAATGTTTAAATTACAGAAAAGTCGCCTAATAGGTATGCAGACATGTGATTTATCACCATCCTATCTCCTCCCGATTGCTCTAGTGCAGTCAATACCAGTACAAGTAAGTCATCCGCATTGTGGAATAAATTCCGCTCTCTAATGATGGTAGTACACATATTATAATTCGCCTTTAACAACTATGGGGAAAACTATCAGAATGTGTTCCCATCCTCTCAATCATTGTTGTACCCCTCCCACTGTTTCCAGAAAATTATTGGCTTATATTAACTTTGCTCATTCCTCATTCGACCTGTTTACCGAATGAAGTAACACATCCTTATTATTTTGGTTCCATTTATGTAAATACATGCTACTTAATAAAATTTAAACTTTTTTTATTTCTATTAACATTTATTAGCACCCTATTAGCTAAGAGGTCAGGAGTATAACAACACAAATATTTCATTGTATTACTTCTTGAATACGCCGCTGCACGGCTTCGGTCTCGTCTCGTAAACAATTGAATTCGAAATAGAAGAAACACGCCAGACATTACTCTGGTAGATGTGGAGTGAGTAAGATGCAGATTACATTCGTTCCACCCCTTGTCCTATCGCTGTACCATAATGATATTGTCCAAACTGTAATTGTTACTAAAACTGATAACTAACTTACTCACTGACTCTATCGGACTGTAGGTTCATTACGTAAGCTCTCCATAAAGTCATGTACTGAGCTAAAATAAGAATCCATGTTTCGCATCCATATAATATACCTGGGAGAATAACAGTTTAATATATTTTCAGTTTAATGTTGCTTGTTAGAAGTTAGGACGAAAAGAGTCTCTGGAACGCACAATGGCATGCATCTTCAGAATTGAGCCTATCTTTAATTGCTTTGTATATTTAATTATTATTTGTAATTATTGTTCCTAGGTATATATATATATATATATATATTCAGCCACATCTTCAAAATTTCCCTTATTTGTCATTAATTGTTTATTTCCATTATATTACACACTTCTTTGTGTGGGCATATAAATAACTAACCCATTGGCTCAATCGAAACCGTAAGCCCATTAAATAGGAATATACAACTCCCTTGGAAGTTAATACTTGGATATTCTTCAAATTCGTTACTAAAGCCCAGTGTATTATGTAGTCGCGGATAATTGTGTTATATATCAAAAAGTGTTTTTAGTGTTTAAAACTCTATTTAATAGCCAGATTTCTGTGTGTTTTGAAGCACTCCGAATTTTCCCATTTGTCCTAATCCGCAGTGTACATAATTTTATAATTCGATTCTGATTGATACTATTTTTTCATATAGATGATTCTTAAACTGCAACTGGATAATACTGTATATGTAGGCCTACTCTGAAAACGTCGTTAGTTTCTTTCTGTCTTGGCGGACTTCAGACATTTGTAAGTTGTCTGTTTTTAATATGTAGACAGAATCCAACACTTATACCTCTGGATTTCCTATGTAGGTCTTTGCGAGTGATGTTCAATACTTTTATAGATTATACTTTGCTTAATTAACGTCTGGCCTGGTTTTTGTGTATCTTCGCGGAAGGTTGCACAATGTTCACGGCACGGCGAACATCTTGGGTTTATCCTTGTTCATATTCTTAGTGATAGAAAGACTTTTTACAAGGACGTTAGTTTGAGATATAAACTTGGAAGTTGTTTGCTATAAGAGGATTTGTTGTAGTAGATTGAGAATTTTGCGTCCATAATCCTCTAAGATCATGATTACTGTTTGAATTTTGTTAGATCATAAATACTGTGAATTGCCTGATGAGAGTGTTTATAAAATGTGATATTTCTTTTGGAATCTCGGTTTCTTCTCACATCTGGACTTTGACTTTCTTACCTCCTCAGTCCCAGTTTGCAGTGTAGCTCTGGAGACTGTTTAAATAATTAATTAACCGGCTAATCAACTGTGGGATCAATGCTGAATTAATTAAAGCCCTCCAATGGTCTCAGTACTCACTCAACCGATTTCAATTCACATATATGGTATCCTATTTCCGAAGATAAAACCAATATTATCCCATCTATTATTAGATATCTCTAATATAAAATAAGAATACATTTTATACACAGTGTTGGCTCCCAAATTAGCAAGTGCCCGTGCTCGGGTGCAGTTTTGTTACATAATTAATAAATATGGAAAATATACGAATGTTTCATAATAGAAATTTGAAAGTGTTTCTACTGTCATCCAATGTAACTTCCATATGTGTTCAATCTATTCCGAATCTTCACTGTGTTTTAACAAACTTATATTTACAGGTAAGGATTTTGCCTCACGCCAAATCCCAAGTTGGAAAGTCAGTATTTGTTGGTTGTCAACAACTGCTTATTCAATACAATACATTAACAGCTACCTGTGGACTCTCCATCCCGAGTAGGCAAGAACTCATACCGGCAATAATATCCATTTTAGATACTATTTCCTGTGTAATCGCGAAATTATCGCTCTTAGTTAGTATGGAATTCCGCTTGTGTCAATTCGTGTTTCGGAAGAGTTGTAACTCTTCGTGACGGCTCGGTTACATTCTTCGGAGATGATCTCTTGCTTTGGCTTAAATTCTTTTTAGCATGTACGATATATGTTTACCTTGTTTCAAATTACTTTCAACAAAAGTAATAGTTACTCCTTTCATTATTTATGTATTTTTCGTATTCTTTGTACTTCAATTTTGTGATTTTCGGGTTATTTACTAGAGGTAATGAAAATATTATTTTCTTAGCAATATAACAAAACTCATCTTATCACGATAGAAAATCCGTAATAATACATATCGAATACATCAACAAAGCATCAATCTGTAATTCATTGGAGACGAAATGACCCTTATTATCAAACACTCAAACATATCGCAGAACAAACTTTGAACAAATGTATCGGCAGAGATATTTTCCATCTTGTATTTTTGAGTATTATTAATTTATCGTCCACCACTATGGTCTCAAGGTACCGTGCTACGTTGTCATGCAGCGGGACCGGGTTCTATCCCCGGTCGGGACATTTTTTTGGGTGAGGTTTTCATCGGGGTTTTTCCTCACTTGTAAGACAAATATCAGGAAAACGTTAAGGACGAAACGTTCCCCGAAATCATATGGCCACCATCATTATAATTATCCTTATCATTACCATTATCATAATCATCATCATCATCATACTTTTCCGTTGTGGAAGCTACCACACCTACAATTCCCCAGTAAAGCTGTAAACCTTACCATGAAAATACTATGATTGCAGTGAAAGACCTGACCTTGGGCAGAATTACTGTGGATGGATGGATTAATTTATCAACATTTTAGCTGTGTTCCATCTTTAAATTATTTAAAAAATAAATAAATTGATTAAATAGAATAGTTAGTTGACATTATATTTATTTAAACAGAATCCTAATCCTAAGTACTTTTAAACTTACTGCTTGAGTACCAGTACTTACTTACTTACTGGCACTATCGAACCCGTAGGTTCATGGCCGCGCGGACATAAGCTCTCCATACATCCCTATCCTGAGCTAATGCTTTCCAATCACTCCCTGTATAATCTACTTCCCTCAAATCATAGTTAATGTTGTTCTCCCACCTCATTCTTGGTCTACCAACTGGGCGTTTTCCTTCTGGCTTTCCTACAAGAAGTTTCCATGCACGTCTTTCATTCCCCATACGCTTGAGTACCAGTACTACAGTTACTTATCCGAAATTAAAAAAAAGTATTATTATCTACAAGAATAATTTGTTATATACATCTTGAAAGCCTTTTAAATGTTTAATAATTCTATATTGAATATGTATTGTTAAACGTAAGGACGTAATAGACTGTTTTTCAATTCACGTAACTTTTAGAACATTTAATTCGTGAAAATCCCTGTGTCTGTTTTTGTACCATTAATTGTCTGTGATGTGCGTATCTCCGCGTGATTTGTGTTTAATACACTTTCCATTTTGATGACAAGATGAATTCATTTCGAGTGACATGACAGTTTTATAAGTGCTGACACTGTACATGGCAGCAGATGTCAGTCATTATAATCACAGATTTTTGTGTTTCATTTTCCAAAATAATTTCACACTCTGCATTGCTTTTAAAACAAATATTAACCAAACTGATATATAATTGAACCAATTTTAAGTGAATTTCAACCATTTTCACCATTGTAAGAACCACTAAGATTTTGTTAATACAATTCTATATAATGCAATTTAAATGTATTTTTCTCTGTAAATATGTAATTAAAGTGATGTGATATTTTACATACGTAGTCTAATAAAGATAATGTTTGAAGATCTGCCTGTTTTTATATATTGCCATTTTATCATAAATTAATATTGACAAACATTCTTCAGTATACGTAGAATGTTATCAATATGGCCTTGCAGTAGCGCATGGTAGATGAAATTAGGAGATCACGGTCGCCTTCGTAAGAGAAGTTAAAAATCATGCATAAAATATTAGAATATGGTAAGAATACATCTGACAAATATCTCTTATCTTTCTGGAATAACTAATAATTACATTCTGCTTTATCTCTCTCTCTCTCTCTCTCTCTTTATATATATATATATGGTATGATAAGAAAAATAAATGCCTGGACGGGATTCGAACCCGGAACTCTGAGTCTGTACCTCAGCGTGTTATCTATTACACCACCAGGCGAATCCAATTCAAACACTTATTTTTCTTATATATGTATTATATTCTCCATTATTACTAGATGTCGCGTGAACTCGGTCTTCACTGCCATCTAGTAGCTGACTATAACAAGTAAGCAAATTAAAGAGAATATATATATATTTCGATGTTGTAATTAAATGTTGACATTTAGAAATGAAGGCCATATATATATATATATATATATATATATATACTCACATTCCATCACACACTACAGTCTCGCGTTCTTATTGGTATGTGTGTTGCGTCCAACTATATTTTTATTTATTTTATTTTTAAGACATATTACGAATGATTACGAGATTCGAGGTAGAAAATTCCTACCTACTACAGTACTTACTTAGTTTAAAAAACAGGCTCGAAACACGGTTACCAATTCGAAGTGTATAAATCCATGACTAATGAGTAAACTGGTAAATATATACTCTAATATTATTTTATTGGGACCCCTACTAGATGTTTAAATATTGATGGTCGAAAATATATAGATGAGAAGTAAAAATTAACAGATAGAAAAAAGTTGCAAAATCATAAGCCCGAATTAAAAAAAATTAATGACACCACATTGTCATTTTTGACATACTGGTTTCCTCTCCTGGCATGGCGTTATTGTAACCCACTTCTGAGATAGGGGCGCCTGTAAGGCGGAGTTACGTTGCCCCGATGATATAAGATAGGACATCATCACCATCTTCATGGTAGGCCGTCGGCCTGTTCCGCTCTCAGAATTCATCTTCCAATCGTCTTCTAGGACGTCCCACATATGTATAGCCTTGTGGTTGGTACAACAGTGCTTGTTTTGTTAGCCTAGAAGAGTCCATTCTTAACCCTATAGTGCCCGAATTAATTTTTTATTGATTTTTTTGTTTTTACATGATATATGTAGGTACTACTTTATGCATAAAGTAGCCAAAAAAAACAACATAGAATAATGTTCTGTTTATTGGTTGCCTAAAAATGACCGTGACAAATATGTAACGCTAGGTACATGGGAGCAAACATTAATAACATTAAACACACCATATAACTTATTATTCACATAATAAAAATAGCAAATGAATTATTTCAATCATTTATCAGGTGTGGCGCATAGAAAAGCAATCAGTACACTATCCCACGCCACATTTAGAACGTTACTTTACCAACATTCGTCTCTATATCAATGATCTGGGCAACTGATTTACCTTGATATATGTCGAAGTCAACATGATATTCTTTAGGGGTGTTCAAAAACCAGACTTTATATCCGAAACGGATGGGTTTTCCTCTTATAAACTACTTCATTCCGTGTCTTCACCATACTCTCATCTTTTTTTCAAGCACAAAGAAAGTACCAAACTTACACTTGAGGGATCTAATTCTCCACACTTTGTCTCTGTTGTCAGGATTGAAGTCATCAATATTAGAAAACTATTGGTCATCAATGATACTGAAGTTATGAGTACTCAGATTTTCTAAAAGTTGAAATGTATGAATCTCAAGATGTCTTCGAACCTATTCCATCTCATTGCATTGTCCGCTGATTTATTTTAAACGTCATATTTATTCTCCCAATACATTCTCTTAGAAAGTAATTGATTGTACCCACTAAGAATGAGAGTAGCGATAAAATATATAATTTCGGGACAGGGATATGGACTTTCACCGGTGATTTTCATTATATACATGAATAAATTAATAAATGAATGGAGGAAAACACAACGAGGATATATACTCATCAATAGGAACCTCAAACTCGATGCTATTCTTTTTGCAGACGATTTAGCTCTTCTGGCACTTTCCGAAAATGATTTGCAACGATCAATTTATAATTTACAAAAAATAGGTGCCAAATTTAATATGGAAATATCAATTAACAAAACTAAAATTACGGCATTTCATGGGAAAGACCCCATACAAAGTAAAATCTGTCTCCAGAATAAACTTTTAGAGAGATCTAATCAATTTAAATATCTTGAATATTATCTCTCTATCTGGGATGAAAAGGATATCCCTGAAAAAGTTACTAGTTATAATAAAAGTTTAGGAATTATTAATCAAGTTATGAAACCATCCCTTGTACAAAAAAACACCAGATTACGTTTATATAACACTTTGGCTAGACCAGTGTTGACCTATGGTAGTGAAGCATGGACACTAAAAAAACAACATGGAAGCAGAATAACGGCTTGTGAAATGAGATTCATGCGCAGAACAGCGGGTTACACCAGATGGGATCGGAAAAGGAACACCGATATCTTAAAAGAATTGAAGACTATGCCAAATTTGGAATATCTTAAACAGTACCAAGTAAATTGGAAACACCATCTTGAAAGACTGAGTTCAAATTGGATCCCCAAAGCTGTTTATAATTATATACCAAGAGGACGAAGATCACTGGGCCGTCCTATGAAACGCTGGAGGGAAAATTTTCTATAGGATCGTAACAGGCCTTGGCCTAATACTTGGAAGGAAGAAGAAGAAGACATATTAGGGTAGGGACAGTTACTGTGCAATGCATATCTACAGATTCTTCTACTATGAAGTCGATACGTTCGTCAATGAGGAAAAGTTCTAAAGCTTCAGTCGCATTTTTTCTTCATGTGAAGGTAAATTACTAGCATCTAAATCTGTATTGATAGTTTGAAAATAACTGTCCACCCTTTGTGAATTTCTTGATGTACTGTGAATATATGGCACCGGAGAAGATCATGTTTCTGGTGTACCTGGCAGGGACGTTGTTTCATTTTGAGCTGGTTTAGGCAATATTTCTCTTCCATCGGCAGTTCAAACTTCAACCTCACCAAGGAGTTGTTTACCGCTTTGATTATTAGGAATCCCATCTGTGTCTTCATTTACTGAATATCCATCAATCAAAACATTAGAATCAGGAGGAGTAATAAAATATATTCTACGTTATCATTTTCCTTGCCAAAGCTTTCTAGACTGTAAATCCCAGTGCTAGGATCTTAGCAAGTTCCCTAAAAATAAACCATGATCCTAAATTCTACTTCCGTAAAATTATTTTAATAGAAGTAAATAACATTTTATAAACTAAACTAGGGAACGTACACTGGCATTTGATATAGAAATCTGCTTACATTACTGCCTACCGTAACATTTATGTTACAGTGAACTTCAACAACACCCTGTGGCAATTCTAAATATTCGTGACAACTAAATGCCATAAATGTGGATATTATTCCATCTTCAAAATAATTTTATTTAATAAATTTCGTTATTTAATATATTATTCCATTGATACTAACTCTTCGTAAATGGTGTAGTATAAATTATGCAATCTGAAAATTAGTGTTACATATGCATCCACAGTTTCACACTATGAACTGATACAAAGAAAAATAAACACCACACTGAAAGGTCAGATTTCCTGAAACGCAACAATGTGCAACTTACATAAAAATTATACTCTAAACAATGAGTTTGAGTTATTATTGTTTAAAGATGCAGCTGTTACATATATGTAATGTTGGGCACTAATGGGTTAAAATATGTTCATGCCATTTTTGTCTATAGTCTTGTATTTTTTTAAATTCGATTAAAAATTTTGAGTTCTTGCCTAATTGTTTCACTAGGGATGTGGTCTCTTAGAGTACATCTTACAACGTATCTGATGAACTTAAATTCTAGCAATCTTCTGTCTGATCTATTGATGGCCCAATTCTATGATCCATATGTCACAATGGGAACGGCCATTACCTTATAAAACTTTAGCATTGTTTCTCTTGTTGTTTTTGTTTGTAGTGTTCTTTTAATAATCCAAACACATACTTTGAAATTTATAATTTTTTTTCGTGTATATAATTTTCCGAATTGTAAGATATGTGACATCCTGAATATATAAAACTCTGTAGGCTACTTATTTGATAATTTCATCGTTCAAAACTATTTTTGAACGAACTGCATATTTTCCCCGAAAGGCGATTGTTTTTGTTTTCTTCGTTGATATCTTGAGATTATATTTTTCCATGATTTTCTTGAGCTGCAGTGTGGCTTTTTGTAATTGATTTTCTGATTCAGCTCGTATGAGCTGATCGTCTGCAAACATAATTGTGTCTACAATGGTAGTCCCTGGTTTAAAATGTTTACTTAGCTGTGTTTGCCATTCTGTGACAGCTGCGTCTAAATATATGTTAAATAAAGTCGGCGAGAGAGGACAACCCTGTCTTACTCCTAAATTTTATATGATAGGTGATGAAGGTAATGATGCCCCAGGAGAGGCCTTAATCCTAAACTTAATGAATGTGTTAATGATGATGTTGAAGGCCAGATGATGTTCGGGGAACCGAAAAAACCATCATCCAGGAAATTTGTTCCGACCTAGGATCGAACCCGAGCCCGCTGCGATGGGGGAAAAAGGTTAAAATGTTTATTCCTGCCGGGGCTCGTTGAATGCTAAGTAGCAATTCCGATGATATCATTGATAATTTTATCTTATATGTCAATTATGCCAATCATTAGACGAGCACAACATTAAAATGTAAACGGAAACAACCACAAAATCTCCTGGAAACACTAGTCTCACGAGAAATTTTACATGGGAACCAGCACAAAAAAAAAACTCCTGGAATTACTGCTAATAGCCCAAATGTAAAATTTTGGTATCGACTGCTGGTTTGTTTACGCACGTCCATTGACCCTTTCCTGCTTTATTTTGAATTAGTACTTAGTAATAATCGTGTCCCAGCTGTTAAATATAATTATATTACCTCGTAACGGCGAATTTTCAGACCGATGTTTAGGGAAATATTTTATTTCATCGATTTTTATTTCTCATCCCTACATTTGTATCATGTAAGTCATACTAAAATATTTCCAGCCGAGTTATGAAAAAAAAAACACTTTCCTCTTAATCACCTTCTCTTTATTACATTGATATCATTTCCAGTTGCCACTAATCAGATTTTTCAGATTTAATTTGAATTTTTCTGAAGTTTGTTAATAGTTTTCAAAATATCTTATTTCCTGTATTCATATTTAAAAAAAATATAATTGCCAGTAATTTTACTACAAAGTAAATCGAGTGCTGTGGGGAGTTTTAGGAAATAAATAACCATTTTTATTATTATACTCATCACTATAAGTATTGGATAATCTATATAATGAACCTTCAAGATGCTTGTAGTTCTTTGGTATGAATTATTCCGGTATTGTTTTTATGAATGTTATTATTGTACTTTTTTCAACGTGGATACCTCGGAATTTTTAAATATCCGAATAATCGGTATGCAATAAAATAGTGATAACTCAAATCAAAATTAGCATTAACCATTTACGTTTCATTTTGGTTACTTTTAAATATTTCATAGTTAATCTTGAACTTAAAAAATATAACAAATCACGCTAACGTATAATTTGTCTGTCTTTATAGGTACAGGTATGTGAAAAATTGTGCATTTATAATAGATGAAATGATGATAGCCACATCATTATCATCATCCAGGGATTAAGCCTGTTGGCTCGTTCCGGTTTCATGAAAGCTAGAATTGTTAAAATTGTTCAGACCATCTTCTGTGTGGGCGACCAACATTTCTCCTTCCGTGCGGTTTATAATTTAGCAATAATTTTGGAAAATTTTCAATATGTTGTTTCCAGTCGTTCCTATATTTAATTATTCGATCTTTAAGTTTGAAAATATGTAGTTCCTTTCTTATATCTTCATTTCTTTTCTTATCCAGCAGAGTATATCCTGCTATATTTCTTAAAAATTGCATCTCAGCTCCTTCCAATCCTTGTTCTTGTCTTTTAGTGATCGTCCAACATTCTGATCCATACATCAATACAGGAACAGCCATTACTTTATAAAATTTAATTTTTGTTTCTTTTCTTGTGATTTTAAGGGTTCTTTTAATATTGCCACACATGAGATTACATTTATTTGTTTTGTCATTAATATCTTCAATTTTAACATATGATAGATTGAAACCTAGATATTTAAAACTGTTCACCAGCTCTAAAATTTTATTATCGATTACTATTTTTGCTCTTAAGGTATCATGTCCTTTAAATGCTGAAATTTTAGTTTGTTCTTTGAAATTTTAAAATTGTAATTGGCACTTATTTTTCCAAATTAAAAATAGCTCTTTGTAGATCATCTTCTGAAGTGGAAGTCACCACAACGCTATATTTCTCTAATATATAAATGATATATTTTTGATATTTGGCAGCTTTAATTTGTTTACATAATTAATCAATCGGGTTTGGAATGGCTCACTTGTAACATAACTTACACTTCGACCCTATACTGAAATAAACGCTTGGAGTCATGAGCAAGTACATGAGTTTGCTTAATTAGATCACAACAGCCACATATTTGAAACCGTTGTGGTTTGCTCAACCAAGCTATTTTTTATCCAACATGAGAAGAGGTGAAAGATAATATGAAATGAATGAATTAAATGACAAGATATGGGAAGGAGTAAGAGTGGAGAATGTTGGTGATTAAATTCGATAAACAGTTCACCGCTGTGGTCTCGAGGTAGCGTGCTGCCTTGTCACGCACCGGGCCCGGGTTCGGTCCCTGGTCGCGACATGTTTCTTGCATGAGATTGTTTTCGGAGTTTTCCTCAATTATAAGACAAATGTCAGGAAACTGTAAGGCCAAAACAGTCCCCGAACATTATCTGGCCATCATAATCATCATCATTCATATTCACCTTAGATTAAGTTTGGGATTAAGGAATCTCCTGGCACATAACTATCATTAACATCATCCATCATATCATCGGAGCAGTGTAACCCCGTCTTCCAGGCTCCCCAACATCAGAAATGGATTAAAATTACGCCAATGAGAGAACACCAGAAATGCCGAATTGACAACTTGGGGCATTGAATAAAAAATCGAGAAACGGGAGATCCCGATAAAAACCCGAAAATCTTGATGTAGTTCACGATTAATACTCCTCACCAACCGTCAGGATTCGAACCTGAAATCCCAGTTGGGGTATCAGCGCGCGCTAGCCATGCATCCATCTAGATGGCTTGCACTAATCTAACTAACTACTGTGGGTTTGAAATATCTAATTCTAAATAAGGACCTCTTGTAACCACTTTTATTTTGTTACAGAATTGCTAAGCCTTGTAAAACAACCAAGGAGCTGCTCGATTTGTGATCTATTTCAATTCGGTTAATAGAACTAAAAATAAAGTTGAGTGACTCTTATACAGTAACCACGTTATTCCTTCAGGGCCTAATTATTTTCTGATAGCCAGTGACAGCAACCATTTCAATGGGTGTTGCCTTTGTAAATATATACCATTAATGTAAATTTCATTAAATGTATATAAATAATAAATGGTCTCAGAGAAAAAAAATTGGAAATTATATTGAATACTTCTAACATTTTTACGAAATTGAATCGTTAAAATATGATAATATTAGTCTAGGAGTACAGTATTAATGTATATATCATTGTTGATCTAAGGGTGTCGTTTTCTCTTCTGGAACTGAAGTTTAGACCAATATCGGTGGATTTTTTAAAAAGAAAAGTGCGATATCGTTAATTAATTCAGAGCGGGGAGGTAATTGTGATTGGTTCCTTGTCATAGTACAATGTACGATTCCAAAAAGAAAATGGTTGGTTTTATTTAATGTGTCCCCGAAAACAATTATAGCGTAAAAGCTCTTCCTACGGGTTTCCAATATCAGAAATATATAAACTTTCACATTCGAAACTAACACGTTTCACTATATCATATTTTTTCATTATCTGCATGTAAATAGTGAAATATGTGCGGGTTCTGTAGAAATTTGTTTGTTATGTAAATCAAACGAAAAATCTTAGTCCTAAATGTAAAGTTGTTAGTGTAATAAAGTTTGATTTCATCCGACTGTTTCAGTAATTACGGTTATGGCACCCCAACAAAAACAAGCATGTTACAAGAAACATGAGGCATAGCGATGTGAACAATATGGAATCGATATCTCGACACAAGAATCAACTTATACTATATTGTTTCACACCCGATATTACGCATCAAACTTTGACTCATTTTCGAAACTTTAACTAAAACAACATAGCGGCTTTCAACGACCCTAACAAATTTAGTTCTTACCTTAAATATATTTTCTATATATATTTTTGATTTTATCTACTCTCCGTTTACAGGTATCTTTTCGATGTCTCATGCCTCCCTGGGATTAAAAACACACTATTGGTGCGGACAGAATTTTTAATTCTGGATCATCATAGCCTTTGGGATCAATTCAGCCATAAACTAAAATGAGTACCAAACATTTGTTTCCATGGTGAACGTGGTCATAATGCAGGGCTAATAATCCGAATGAAGAAATATCTTGTTGCTTTTATAGAAAATGTAACCTATTACTTTCTAATGACACAAGGTCTCCTAAAATCTGTTCTGGGACCACTTTTGTTTTGCTGTATTTGATAAAAAAATGTTGTTCGACTTGAAGAATTTTTATTGCTTAATATTTGTTCAGACTCAACTAAACCGAACTTTAATTCGATGCATATTTTCAACAGGGCGAGATGATATCTGTACGTCCCGGATCACGGATTGCTTAATGTGTCCATATTTGTGATAGAGTTCATGTTATTTCAATCGCAGCGTGGCCGGTTTCGAATACCGTTCGCAACAAATGTTCCATAGCAACTACAAAATATATTTTTGCTTACTGTACATCTCTCTTCACTCTGACTGGTGTTTCCCTCTCTCACCCTATTCAACGATGTTCATGTAATTGAACATTTCTCAAGGTTAAAATTAATCAACGTGATCCCCTGGAAGGGGAATATGCGTCACAGACTTCTAACGCATGCGCAAGCACGAGTGCATTTTATTCGCTGTTAAGTTATAACTGAGACTTTTTCGAGACGTTTCTCCATCAGTAGACAAATGTTAGGAGATTTCATGGTCCAAATTATCTCCGAAATCATCACACCTGCTTGTTCAGTATCAATATATGAGTTAATGTTGCCGTTTGATTTAAACGTTCGTGAAGTGTCAGAAATGGTCCTAATATTGAACTGATCCGGGAGTCATTCCATGCTTTTATGTGATTCAGAGTTCAACATTCTCTCCTGACATACCGCGTACCTATAAGGTTGAGTTAACGTTGGGAGAGTAAAAGTAGACCTACATATAAGAGAGAGGTCAATTACACAACATGTATATAGAGGGTTAATTGCTTATTGTAAAGTATGTGATAATGTAGCCATAACTATTTTCTAATCTACCTTTTGATTTGTAAAACGTTTCGTTATGTATAAGAATGAAATTAATTACGATCTGTTATAAAAATGATTATAGAAAATTCGCATCCCTATTGATTTTAATGTTGCAGTGTGCAGGAATTGTTTGCACACAAAATGATTTAGTTACTGGAGTGGGTCCAGCTCAGTGACCTACTGGTAACCTCTCTGTCTCAGATGCTGCAGGCCCGAATTAGATCCTCGGTAAGGAAAAGTTTCCTGGATGACGTATTTTTCATTTTTTCTCATCTGTAAGACAAATGTCAGCCATTTTTAACCCTAAATAATTCCCGAACAACATCCAGCCATCAGAATCATCCATATCTTATTTATTTGGTTTAGTACGAATGTGAGTAAATTGTGTACGTTGTCTTAAATGTTCGTGTTGTGTTGGAGGTAGATTTGTCATTGAGCTGATCATTCATCCAAGATTGTCGTCTCTATTCTTGTGTAGTCAAAACATTATCTGTGCGAACGACAGTTTGTTGTCTGCAGATAGAATGTGTTTTACGTATTAAGGCCCAGGTGAAGAGAGACATTTAAAATAACTATAAAAATATATATATTAAATCAAGGTAAAAAAAGAACAAAGTTAATAAATTGGAAATTTGTTTTGAATCAGTGAAGTGTTTTGTTTAAAAGTGTTGATTGAATAAATTAGGTATGTAAATTTTGAATGTAAATTTGAAGAATATGTATGTACAGCCTTTGAAAAAAAAAATATGGCGCAACTCAACTCATGATGATGGAAAGTTGTTGAAGAGCGATTCAAACCAATACTTTGTTACATGTTCTGAATCGTTTAAGTATAAAGCGGACGGCGTAAGTCTCTCTTCATGCAACTTTCATTAAGTCTCTTCTTTCAGGACTACTTTAATATTGTTCGCTTTAGTGGAGCCAGTTGTGGTAGATGGATGTTTTCTGACGACGCGGGCTCACGTTCGATTCTGGTCAGGAATATTTTTTATTTATTATTATTTAATTGCGTCGTTAATTTTCATAATGCCTACATGTTACCAGGCTTCGTTATATAATTAAATGTATATATATATATATATATATATATATATATATGTGTGTGTGTGTGTGTGTGTGTGTGTGTGTGTGTGTAAATGTTCCCGGTTGGGACAGGCTCCTGGGTGAGATTTTTTTTTAGTTTTTCCTCATCTGTAAGATAAATGTCAGGACGCTTAGGGCCCAACGGTCCCCGAAAATCATCCGGCCATCATCTTCATCCTTATCACTATCATAATTAGTCTTCACCGGTGTGAAAAGAAACGGAAACCTACCACACTTGCAGTTCCCTAATAAAGCTGCAAAGCATAGCATGAGAATGCTATGACTTTAGTTTTAAGACTTGCCCTCGGACAGAATTATTATAGAATGGAATATATGGAAATAAATAAATTAAAGGAAACAGCTCATATCCATCCATAGTAATTCAGCCCGAGGGCAGGTCGTTCACTGCAATCATAGCATTACCATGCTATTATTTGCAGCTTTACTAGGGAATTGTAGGTGTGGTAGCTTGCCGTCGCTTTCCGCACCGGTGAAGGATGATGATGATGGCCATATGATTTCTGGGGACCGTTTTGGCCTTAACGGTTTCCTAACATTTGTCTTACAGGTGAAGAAATACCCCGATATAAACCTCACCTAGAAAAACTGTCCCGATCGGGGATCGAATCCGAGCCCGCTGCGTGACAAGGGAGCACGCTACCTCGAGACCACAGCGGTGGACACAGCTCATATATATGTATATATATATATATATATATATATAGAAAATGAATAACGATTGTAACGTCTCATTAGTTTGTTTACAAAACACATGGCATAATACAATTATTTATTTCCATTATTAATACAAAATGCGTCTGAATAATTTAAATTAAGTTGATATCTAATTTCATTATACACGTAAGTCCTGAAGTACTGCATCGCTTCATGCAGACAATTTCTAGGAGAAGTGGTTGTGGTCTATGGGAGGGAGCTTCTGTTTCCCGTGCATGAGGTCGCGTGTTCGATACTGCTGTCATGCTTTTTTATCTCTCTCTCGTCGTTATTTCAATTAATTTTCTTTCTCTTGTTTCATTTCGTTAGCTTTGTTCAGTATTTACCGCACTACTTATTTGCACTAAATTGTGTTCCATTGCACGACACACAACGAAATAGAACGGATTTAGTGTCTCAAATAGTTGTATACTTGTGAATCAAATAGCTGATCTCTGATCATGCGCAGTGGTTTCGTTCTGAGACTTGAACATTATTTGTGCGCCTTCGTTATTTCATTTAACATATATATATATATATATATATATATATATATATTATAAATATATTTTTGACATTTGGCAATGAAGGCAAATATGATATGAAAAGAAAAAAGAATGCTTGAGTCGGGATTTGAACTCGAGTCTCTAAAGTCTGTACCTTTAGCACTCTAACCAACTGAGCTACCCAAGAATTCCAATACAAGCATACAATTTTCTTATACATGTAGTATTCTCAATTCACACAAGAGGTAGCGGAAATTTATTCCAACTGCCATCTCGCGGCTAACATAACAGTTAAGCAAAAAAAATTAGCTTAACTGTTATGTTAGCCGCGAGATGGCAGTTGGAATAAATTTCCGCTACCTCTTGTGTGAATTGAGAATACTACATGTATAAGAAAATTGTATGTTTGTATTGGAATTCTTGGGTAGCTCAGTTGGTTAGAGCGCTAAAGGTACAGACTTTAGAGACTCGAGTTCAAATCCCGACTCGAGCATTCTTTTTTCTTTTCATATATATATATATATATCGATAATAAAATATTCGAATATCAGTTATGTTTAGAGATTCATATTTATTCTTTGAGTGCTTTAGTACATCTAACTACCTTACTGGCATCATCAAACCCATAGGTTGATAGCAGGGCGAACATAAGGTCGCCACACGTAACATTTTCAAATCACACCTCATATAAATTACTTATATCAAATAATGGTTAATGTTGTTTTCCCACCTTATTGCACCGAACGTTTTCCCTTTGGGTTTCCTACAATAAGCTTCCATGTATGATTTTCTCTCCCCATTCGTGCCACATGTCCTGGCCATCACTGAGTTAAATTTGTTCTTAATGCACTTTATTTCCAAAAAAAGATCATAACTCACTGTTAAGCAGTCTTCTCTATTCACTTATCTGTTCGTGTGTGTTTGGTCCAAAACATTCGCTAACAAAACAATTCTCAAATGCATGCAATAGTTTTTGCTACCTTAAAGTAAGAGTCAAAGTTTGCATCCATGTTTTTTTCACATTTTATTTACAGCATATTCCATCACAGAGAAAACAATACTACATGCGTTAACATACAATATTGTATACGTGAGTCAATAACGGTTTTATATACTTTCTGTTTAATGTTTCTTTAGTGGAATTGAGATGCAAAGAGTCACTCTAATGCGTAATAGCAAGATGTACAGAATTGGGCCTATATTTAATTTCTCTGTACCTAATTTCTTATGTAATTATTGTTCCAAGATATTTTAATTCAGCCACTTCTTGAAAATTTCCTTCATTTGTAATTAAATGTCCTGTACATTATATAATTAAATTCAATGTTCGACGGAAACTGTCCAGTTGGTAGACTAAGAAATAATTGGGATATCATTAACCATGATATGAGGAAAGTAGATAACGCAGGGAATGATTGGAAAACATTAGCCGAGGATATGGATGTATGGGGGGCTTGTGTCCGCGCGAGCATGAGCATACGGATTCGATAGTGCCAGCGAGATAGTTAGTTAATGCCCCAATTTTTTACCGTTAATCAACAGAATGTATGTGTTGTTCCTAGTATCTCCTCTTTATTGCCAGCTTTGAGTTTTACGTTTTATTTATCCTCTGAAGATCTGATGACATTCTATAGTTCAAAATTGAATTGTAGAGGAGATAGTGTAACTCCTTAATTTAATCCATTTTGAATTTCAAAAGTATTTGAAAACTTTTTACCTAGACCCAACCTACTTTTTACATCATTTAGAATATTCAAATAAGTCTAACTAACGTTTTACGAACTCGATTTCCAGAATGGTATTATACAATTTCTCGCCCGAGATTGAATTTTATGACTTTTTGAAGTCAACATACAGTTAGTGTACATTACTATTATATTTCCATCTTTTTTCTAAAATCTGTCTCATACTAAAAACCGGATCTGTTTTAGACCTAATTTATCAAATTCATATTACGTCGTCAAGATAGGATCAATTATGGATAATCATATATTTGTTATAATTTTATACGAAGTTGAAAGTAATGCTTACAAAAAACCTGAATCTGTAGAGATATGTTCCATGGAAACCTCAGGGAATCAGAAATAGAAGAATTCCCATGGTTCCTGGAAGCGAACTGTCTATGATGAAGCGAAGAGCATAGAAAAATCCTGGAAACACCTAAAGAAACCTCTTATTTAGGTCCTAGACCCCTAATGGAGCTACTTTATATCGATGACGAATATAATGGGATACTCCTGTATTTCTTGCAATCAGTTTTAACTTTATTAAATTCTTCCTACTTATTTGTAAGAATCTCTTTTTCCCAAATCTAATAAGCAATGCTTGTATCTCATACAGATTTTGTATCTCCTCCAGATTGTCTTAGTACTTCTGGGATCCCATCTGTAAATCGAATTGCGTTTACATTTTTAATTCTTTCATTTCGATTTCAACCTCAAGTATTTGTGCTACATAATTAAGATGTCTGCTGTTTATAAATCATCATCCTCGATATTGTGTTATCCGTGTAAGTTTAATAATAATAATAATTTATCCGTGTATTTAAAACCCCCCTGGATTCTGCATTCGCATGCCCACTTCCAATCCTTATTATATTCTTCAAGCAAAATATCCTTTATCCTCTATTCTAATTCCCTGATATAATTCTCTGATATTCTTATTTTTGCGTTCATTTCGAGAGCATTGATATTATCTCTAAAATGCTTATTTTTATTCTACAAGAACCTAATGATTTTTCAGTTGAAATGTTCTTATTGTTCTAATCATAATCACTTCATTTGACTTGTGGAACAAGTTCGTTTTTGCTCTATTTCGTTTTTTACAATGTCGACACATTCCTCTTGAAAAAATTATCTTACTTCTTTTTATATTACCTATGCTCTCTATAGTTGTATTTTAATAGTAACCTGTCTCTTACAGTCTCTGATTCCTATTTATATCAGTTTTTTCTTTCGGTTGCCACAATTTCATCTGAAGATTCAAGTATTTCGAATCTATTAGCAGTTTTATATTTTATTCTTGCGGCAATTGATATTTTTTGACATTCTTGAACTCAAATTGTTCGTATTACTTCTAGTGACTGTTCCTCTCATAAACTCTATGGTTTTAACCCTGACCAGTTGATGATCGGAGTTAGAGTCTATCCCTCTAACTGATGTAACATCGGTGATGTTACCTTGGCAGCGTTTATCTACTGATACATGGTCTATAGAACTCATCCTTAATTTTGTCACTCTTGTCTTCTGTGGAACTATGTGCATTTTCTGTTACTAAATCATGCCTTTTACTTTGGAATTATATATGATATTCTACCGCTGACAAACGTAACTTCCCGGTCAACAAGGAGGATCCTCCTTGGAACTAGAGAACTCATTTAAACTCAGGCCTTGCTGCACCCTCATATTAAATGTCATGCTTCCTGATTAATGACTATCTTCTCCTGGCCATCTGACATGATGTAAAGCGACTGTTCCAAAGAAGAATTTTCTAATTCCCGGATTAATATTTCTGGAACCACACAATTAAATATATTGTTAAGAAAGTTTTTTATAACAATATGTAGATATAAACCAGTAACTCGAACCTATCATTCCTTGAAAATGACATGTGGGATCATGTCGAAACGTCGGAATCAGTGGCCAAAGGTCAACCTTGAATCCATGACGCGGAAAACCCAAGAACGTTATGTGGTCATATAATACCTAAACCAATAACTCGAACCTATCGTTCCTTGATAATGGCATATGGGATCATGTCAAAACGTCGATATCAGTGGCCAGAGGTCAATCCTGAATACCTCCGGAATAGTTTATGTTAGTGGAATTCCCATTCGTGTTTCTAGACGGTGAAAGATCGTCTTTTAACCAAGGTACGTTTTTCGTCTGACATATCCCGTTTGACGTTTCTGGCATGTGTAAACATTTTGGCACTTTACTACCGCCGTCATAAATCTCTGGTCATTTAAGTATGCAAGCCAATCCACCACGTAACGTTAATGTTAGTTAGATACCGTTTGTATAACATACAATACACAAATTCATAACTAAAGCAATGTTAACTACACCATATTGCATAAACAATATAACATTATTCGGAAAATTGACGTAGTGATCATGACAAAAAGAAAACGAAGAGATTTGAAACAATTATTACTGATGTACATTTCAGTTATAATGTTAAAGACTATTAATATTGTAGATGCGTTAGAGTTAAAGCTAGAAATAATCGTTCATGTCACTAAAATGTAGAGAAAACTTTGCATGGATTTGGATTTTTTAATCTCATGTAGCTTTTGTGTGATTTGAAACACTTTGAAATTCAGGGTTTGGCCGGGATTATAGTGACTTGGGGGGGGGAAAAGTTGCTTCCAGGGGAGAGAGAAAGATGCTGGCGGAAATGAAGCTGTGAACAATAAGCGTTTGCTCTGGACCACTTGATTGATGAGGAAGGAGCTTCAATATGACGTTGGAGAAGGGGTGGGGTTCACAAAAGCTCCTAGCAAATTAATGATCCCCTGGGTGTTATACGTACTGCGAGACATTGTTCATCCAAATTCAAAACTGTTTCCTCTTCCAATGTTTTTTTTTCTACTCACTCTCTAAAATATCCCACTCTGTCTCATCTCTGCACACTTCAGTTTTTGTTGCAATCAGTGACAATATTCTGGCTCTGTTTTTACTCTACGTTACTTAATGTTCGTGTGCTATAAACCCTCGAGATATCCCAATTCCCAGCATCATAAAATTTAATAGTTTTTCTGTAATCATTTAAAACCATTTCATGAACACATTACTGCGTATATTTATTAAAAAATATGCTACCATATTATTTAGGATCTAAGCTAAATTAGATTTTATATTATCACGGAGAATGTTAGAATAGAATAGATTTATTTAGCCTGGTGGAGTTAAGGCCATGTTGCGTTCTCTTCCACTCACCAGGACAAACATATGTTACATTTAAATACAAAAAAATACAATAATAGTACATACTAAACAATTAATTATCTGTAAAACTGAACAATAATGAAAATATTATCTAATAATACAATAAACTTAAATACAATTAAATTTAAACTAATTAAATAAACATCCATAATGGATATAGTATGAAGAATACAATACATTCGTCCGAAAAAATAACCAAGAAAGTTAAGAAAATTGATCGTAATATGTATTTAATCTCTAATATCTTACCTTTAATTTGAAATATAATAATAATAAATTTTATTCACAAATAAATTTTGTACCCGGTATTGGCATCCTAAAGAGTAAGTGCTCGTGATCGGGTGCAGTTCAACTACAGAAATAATACACATAGAGTATATGTATTACAAAGTTTTAGTTAAAGGGAGAGGGAAAACAAAATATATAAAATTAGGAGCCAGTTTCGAGACATAAAATAATTTTGGTATGTAAACAAATATATAATAATACAAGGGGAAACAAAGTAGAAAAATAATGTAGACTATATTAATACCACATTGAACGTAATTAAAGTCATTAAGAAATAATATAAAATAAAACAAATTTAGGAGACAATTTCAAAATATAAAACTCACTCTGTCACACAAAGAATTAATACAAAGGAGAATGATACAAACAAACATTATATAATAGGTTATTACAACACTGAGCATAGTAATTAAATATAATAGGTAATAATAGACATGAAAATAAATTTAGGAGGAATTGCTGAACGTATAAAACTCAATACAACATAAATAAAGAATTAATGCAGTAAAAAAATTGGATTAAATAGCATACAACATATTAATTTGTTTATAGTATATAATCAGACTTGAAAAATAATTTTCCACAAAACCGGAGTTTTCTGATATTAACCGATTACAAAGTAAAAGCTTTGTATGATTTCAAGTATTATCGCCTCACTATGATGCTTAACAATCGGCTCGCTTTGTTTCCCCGCATCTGTTATATGTTATTAAAACACAAACATCCCGAGTACAGCTACAACCACAATGTTGCCACATTGATATTCTTCACTCAGTTTCAATTAAAACTCGGAACGTTGAGCAGTCGATCCAGTTACAAAATTGTATACCGTAATCAATTGTTATAATTGTCAGTGATTTACTGTGATATGTAGCTCGAATAATAATATAATATCTACATATTTTATTAGTTTAATATATAAGTGATTTGAACATATGTTGGCCATGGGAAAATATTTTAGACCGAACAGATAATAATAATAATAATAATAATAATAATAATAATAATAATAATAATAATAATAATAATAATAATAGTTTCAGTATGATGTGTGAATATTGAATGTAGACTTACAAGCTATATAAAGTTGGAATTAAATTATTTAATAAATACATATATAATTTCAATTATAAAAGTTAAACAATACCAAAGAATAATATAAACATTAAATAATAACATTAATAATCAATGCCTTCTGTCCTTGTGTAAGAAACGCACATAGCGCTATGAGAAACGTGACAACATCGGATGTCAAGTATTGCCTTGCGGCACCCTTTTTTATATACACTGTTAACCATCAGAGTGAGGCAATAATATGAGTATATGTGTGCTTGGTGTCTACATAGGTCAACATTTAAGAATTTTGTGTATAATGTAATCGAGTGTATAGATGTACAATTCACTCTTTGAGCCGCCGATTATTTTTATTATGTACTGTATTAATAGTTAAATCAAAAGCTAATGGTTGTCCAGACTGATAGCTCCAAATTCACCGCTTTTCACCTGAACTGTAATCTTGATCTCTTAGTGGTATTGCACAAGTGCCACCACTCCAAACTCAATAAGAAAATGAAAAGAAGGTGGTTTCGTAGAAAAATCACCTACACTCAAATACTTATTATAAAATATAATATTGACATATTCGAAGTAAATATCTAAATGTCATACTTACAAATATTTACAAATAGAGGGAATTTAGTCAGACCTATATAAATAAACATAACGTTTGGAAAAGGTTTATACAAAAGTGTCAACATTGAGTTTGAGAATAGTATTGCTGAAATTGTTCTGATATTTGTAGTCTAATAGTATTTTTTTTTAGATTTACTATTTACTAATTAAACATATTGTATCTGCCAATAGAATCCTCATTCGATTTTTAGTGAATTCCGAAATAATTAAATTACTGATGTTTTTTCTTATGAAAAGGTTTTTGAAAACGTTTTACAGATTTTCACTGATCCTTCTAGTATACAACCAAAGTGATAATTAACAAAACTTATATATATGACAAGACAAGAAAAATAAATGTCTGGACGGGATTTGAACCCAGACCTCTGAGTTGATATATATATATATATATATATATATATATATTCATATGTCCGTTAACGCCCTACCGGCCGAAAACTTTGTTTCATATAAACTAAACTTGACACATACGTATTATTTAAAACAATTAAGGTTGAATTCTTTAACTAGCAAAATAAGAACATTGAGTGTTTACCTGAGACGATAATATAAAAGGCGTACTAGCGGTCACTATTTTCGATTTTTCCCAACAGAACATCATATGCTATTAAAATAAACCGAGAAAGATATTCTCCAAAATCAACAATTAGAATTGGAGGTTTACTTGATACCCGAAATTAAAAATTGACTCAAGCAACCGCCATATTTGGTTCGACGCAATGTATACCGTAACATTTAATTAACCCTTACATTGGTAACGCATTCTATAATATTCATTAGTTTAGGCCTATTTCTTCAATATTTCTAAAACGTTAATGGAAAAATGAATTGGAGTTATTTAAATTGATGTCAAGTTGAACAACAATATAGTAACAGATAATAATTTACGTTTATGCAAGATTTGTTTTCACTGTAGTCCGACACGTTTAAATAATAATAATAATAATAATAATAATAATAATAATAATATAATAATAATAATACTTTATTTATTCTGGCAGAGTTAAGGCCATAAGGCCCTCTCTTCCACTCAACCAGTACAAATACAAATAAATATTCGACAAATATAGATATACACTATACTAATTATAAACACTTAAAGATACAATAAATGTAACAATGTAAATGTCATGTACAAACAACATTTTATAGGGTAATAACAATAATGATACGATAATAATAATAATAATAATAATAATAATAATAATAATATAAATATGATACATTATACGGGAAACACCATTAATAATATATATATATATATATATATATATATATCTTACACTGGATAATAATGAAGTCGATTTTATAGAGCAAATATAATTTAGATTTCTTTTAAAAGATGCCAATGTCCGGCAGCCCCTTATTTCTTGTGGTAGGGAATTCCAGTTTGCGAGAAGTGGAGATGGTATATGACATGGAGTGATGTGATGTCCTATGTTGCGGTATATTAAGTAAGAGACTATGTTGTGATCTTGTGTTTAAGTTATGGTTTGAGGATAGATACTGGAAACGGGATGATAAATAATTGGGAATCGAGGTATGTAGGATCTTAAATAGGAGAATTAGACAGTGCGATTTTCTTCTCTCTTTCAGATGTAGCCATGACAATTCGTGGAATAATGGAGAAATGTGATCGTATTTTCGAAAATTAAATATGAATCTGATACACATATTATGGACACGCTGCAGTTTGTCCGACAATCCGTCACTTATGTCAGTTAGTAGAACGTCACAGTAGTCAAAATGCGGCATCACTAAAGTTTGGATTAAAATTCTTTTAAGAGTTGTAGGAAGAAAATGTGTTTAAGTCGCTTTAGGGAATGCATTATGGAGAAGATCCTTTTAGATGTTTGTTTTACTTGCTCATGCCATTTTAAATTAGAATCTAAGTAAAATCCCAAGTTTTTAACGACGTCGGTATAAGGAATTTGTTCATTATCTAATATGACAGCCGGCATATTGCCATTGTTTATGAGGTGTAATAGCCTTGTATGTCCGATAATTATTGCTTGCGTTTTGTTTACATTTATTTTCAGCCCATATTGTCTGGACCATAAAGATATATGCCTGAGGTCAGTGTTTACTTTGTCAATACATTCATTAATTTCGTCAGGCCTAAAGTGTGTGTAGATCTGTAGGTCGTCGGCGTAAAGATGATGCTTGCAGTTTTGTAGTTTCTTGGTCACGTCATTAATATAAATCGAGAAGAGAAGAGGAGCGAGGACGCCGCCTTGAGGTACCCCTTTCCTCACCAAGCGCCAGGAAGAAATGCGATTATTAACAGAAACTGATTGCTGACGATTAGTGAGGTAAGATTCAAACCAATCAAGGCAGTTTTCCGACAGATGTAGTGTCTTTAGTCTCGCTAGCATTAAGTCTATATCTACTGTGTCAAAGGCTTTGCTGTAGTCGAATAGGACTATTGCGGTGAGTTTGCTTTTGTCCATTGAGTCTCTTATGTCCTCTACAATGTGAAGTAGTGCAGTACTTGTGTGATGTCCTGTTCTAAAACCAGACTGATGTTCATCAAGTAAGTCGTGTGTGGTGAGGTAGTCTGTTAACTGTGAGTGTATTATGTGTTCCAGTGCTTTAGATAAACAGGGAAGAATACTAATTGGTCTATAATCATCGAGTGTTGTGGGAGTGTTTGATTTCGGTGTAGGACGAACTAGAGCCATTTTCCAGAGTCTGGGATAAGTCCCAGTCATTATAGAGGCATTAAAAATGTGGGTTATTGTTGGTAGAATAATGTCTATTATTTTTTGCAGGAGAGTTATTGTTATATTGTCTATTCCTTGTGCTTTAGATTTAATACGTAATACTGCTCTTTTGGCGTCATCAGGTGAGATATAGAAAAAAAAAGAATTTGTCTCGGGTAGGTTGGGAATATGACATTAGTTCATCTATTGTCTGTCGTTTGTGTTGTGAGGTGTTGTCAGAAGGGAGGCGGGTAAAATGGTCATTCAACTCATCTAGTGGTAGGTCAGCTGTTTCTACCTGTAGTTTATTTTGACAGAGGCCTATTGATTTTAAATTTTTCCACATGTCAGCTGAGTTGGACATAGATTGTGTAATAATAGTATGGGCATATCTTAGTTTTGCATTCCTTATAGTCTGGTTGACTTTATTCCTCAGATGTTTGTATGTCTGTAAGTCTGTCAATTCTTTGTTCCTCCTGTATTTCCTGAATGCTACGTCTCTCTCAGTCATGAGCAAGCGGATATTATCAGACATCCAGGGTGCAGGTGGTCTGTTTATACGTCTTGTCTTGATAGGTGCGTGTTTGTCATACAATTGTAAAATCATGTCATTACAATTTTCAACTTTCTCGTCTACAGTTCTAAGTGTCCATATGTTGTTCCAAGGTAGTTTTGCAGCGTCATCAATTAATTGCGCATAATTTATATGTTTCAAGTCTCTGTATGTTACAAGTCTAGGTCTACGTTTAGAGCAAAGGAGTGAATATTCAATGTATATTAAGTCATGTGCAGAGATGCCTGCAGCTTCTATCTGTCCACTAGTTATAACTTTTTGAGGATTATTTGTTATAATTAAGTCTAGTAGTGTGTCAGAATACCTAGTATGATGGGTTGGTTCTGAAGGCAGTATTGTCATATTACATTGTCTGTAGTTGTATAGTGTTGTAAGAATTTGTGGCTAATAGGTTCGTGTTGAAGTCTCCTAGTACAATTACATGTTCATAAGATGGTATCAGATTTTGGAGAACTGTTTCAATGTCATGCAGGTGACCGACATTTGGGGGCTTATAAACTACTCGTAATAAACATTTCTGCATTTTCGCTCTAATTTCTATAAATAGGTATTCGGGTCGAGACGAGTATTCACTAGGCGAATGGGATACAATTTTCGGTTGTAGATCGGAACGTATATACATCGCCACGCCGCCTCCATTTTTCCCGACGCTGGCATCAGAAATTTAGTTTCTCCAATTTTACAAAATAAATGTAGGTATTCTGTAAAGCAGTAAAATGGTATCATGAAATTCACTTGTTGCGGAATTTTCTTACTTTACGCAGTTTTTTTTTTTTTTTTACCGAGGAAACTGAACATTTGGTTTTTGATATTATAATTGATACACCTAGGCAAGCCATTCGCGAGGAATAGTTCGTACAACTAAACAGAAACGTTTCTGCCTGAGCCTGGTTTTGAAGCAAAGTTACCACGATTTACGTATTAGTATTCTTACCACTTGAGCTATTAAGCAATTCACGGAGCTGACAAAAATATTTACCTCTTGAAATACACGCGTATCCATAGCTGTAACTTCTATTCAGGTTACATCAGGACTGGTTCTACCATGAAGATGTTATAATCGGATTTATTCTAGCTGTGTCAAATAAATACGAATGTAGTACTGAAATTGAAATTCTCAAGCGAGCAATAGTTTTTGTCTTATCTATAAGATTTCACACAACTTTGTATTCTTTCGTTAAATTTGATTTGATATAAATAATGAATGGAATGTAAAATGGGGATAGAAATATTTTATAGTAATAAATGTGATTGAATGGTGAATAATTTTTAATATATATTATCACAAATATAATATTTGCTAGTTTCATTCAGTAATTTTGAGTGTATTTTTGTTTGGAATGTAAATACATTTAATTGTTTGTTTTATTGAGAATTGTGAATATTTTGATTACAAAGTATCGGATTGTTTTCTACAAGGCCACCAGTTCGTCTTTTATGAATTTCTGGTTTCACCTCTGTCATTGGCGGAACTGTAATCGATTTCTTAGGTTCGGGCACCTGGAAGGCGGAATTACGTTACCACATTGATATGATGGGTGATAAATGATAATGAAGCCCCCAAAGAATATTTAACGCGAACTTTATCTAAATTCAGAAATACACATAAATAATTGCCTCTACGGAAAAATTCATGTGATCTGACAGGGAATCGAACGCGGGACTTCATGAACTGTGGTCGGAAACGGCAACCAGTAGCCAATGAGGCTGCTCAAATATCGAAATATAATTACTTTACTTTAACACTCGAATATTTGATTTAATGTTTAAATTTGATTATTATTTTTAATGTTCTTCATGGATATTTCGACTGTGATGTATAACATGGAACTTTAAACTCTTCTAGTATAGACATTTAATCTGTGATGCAGACGTGGGTTTCAATTACGTAAATTCCAGGAGATAACACCAGAAATGTCCAAAAAGGACAACCAGGGGCATTAAAAATATATATTATGTGATATTTTATGGACATGTTTTATTGTGATGCATTATATCGAATTATAAAGTGTTCTTCTGTACTGCATTATATTGAAATATAAAGTGTTCTTCTGTACTGCATTATATCGAATTATCAAGTGTTCTTCTGTACTGCATTATATTGAATTATAAAGTGTTCTTCTGTACTGCATTATATTGAATTATAAAGTGTTCTTCTGTACTGCATTATATCGAATTATAAAGTGTTCTTCTGTACTGCATTATATTGAATTATAAAGTATTCCTTTATTGACAGTTTTTACTGTGATGTATTACATAGAATTCTTAAATAGTCTTCCATGGATGTATTGATTATAATGCATTGTCACGAGTTCTAAACTGTTTCTCTATGGGAATAATTACTTTTATCCGTTATATCGAATTCTAAAGTGTTCTTGTATGTAAATTTCTACTATACAGCATTATATTGAATTATAAAGTGTTCCTTTATCGATAGTTTTTACTGTGATGTATTACATACTTTCTTACTCACTGGCACTATCGAACCCGAAGGTTAATGGCCGCGCGGACATAAGCTCTCCATACATCCCTATCCTGAGCTAATGCTTTCCAATCATTACCTGTATAATCTACTTCCCTCAAATCATAGTTAATGTTGTTCTCCCACCTCATTCTTGGTCTACCACTGGGCGTTTTCCCTCTGGCCTTCCTACAAGAAGCTTCCATGCACGCCTTTCATTCCCCATACGCGCAACAAGTCCTGCCCATCGCAGTCTACGAGACTTAACTGTTCTTATTATATCTGGCTTCCTATAAAGACCATGTAGTTCATTGTTATGTAGTGTTCTCCATTCACCTGTCTGTTCATCTCTCTTTGGTCCAAAAATTTTCCTAAGAACTTTATTCTCAAATACTCGTAATCTCCTTTCCTTCTCTTAAAGTAAGAGTCCATGTTTCGCACCCATATAATATAACTGGTAGTATAATAGTTTTATATATTTTCAGCTTAACGTTTTTTTAAAGGAGTTGGGACATCAAAAGTCTCTGCAATGCATAATAGCATGCATTTCCAGAATTGAGCCTATGTTTAATTTCTTTTTGCATCTCATTCCTATTCGTGATTATTGTTCCTAGGTTTTGAATTCAGCCACTTCCTCAAAATTTCCCTCATTTGTCATTAGCTGTCCATTTCCATTATATACTGAATTTCTACGTGTGACCATATATTTAGTTTTACTGATTTACTTCCAGTCCTAATTTCTTAGTGTTACTCAATAGTGTGTGCGTGTTGTCCTTTAGTATCTCCTCGCTATCGGCCAGTAGTACAACATCATCAGCATAAACTAACAGCTTATTAATACCATTGAGTTGTAAGCCTTCCTCATTCTCTAAAGATTTAATGGCATGCTCTAGTACAAAATTAAATAGTAGAGGAGATAGTGCATCTCCTTGCTTCAACCCATTCTGGATTTCAAAAGTGTCTGAAAACTGTTTGCCTACACGCACCCTACTCTTTGAGCCTTTTAGACACATTCGTATAAGTCTAACTAACTTTTTAGGAATTCCGAACTCCAGCAGGATACTATATAACTTCTCCCTCTTAATTGAATCATATGCTTTTTTGAAGTCATCATGTAGTACCATTATATTCCCATTTCTTCTCTAAAATCTGTCTTAAACTGAAAATCTGATCTGTTGTAGATCTGTTTCTTCTAAATGCACATTGATGATCTCCTAGAATGTCATCAATATAGGGAGTAAGTCTGCTTACTAATATATTTGTTAGAATTTTGTACGAAGTTGAAAGTAATGAAATGCCGCTGTAGTTGTTGCAATCAGTTTTATCTCCTTTCTTATAAATTGGTATGATAATTGATTCCATCCATTCATCTGGAAGAGCTTGTTTTTCCCAACTCATACTAAGCAACCAGCGTATCTTGTCCATCAATTTTTCTCCCCCTGATTTTATCAGTTCTGCTGGGATCTCATCTGAACCTGATGCTTTATACATCTTCAATTTTTCAATCGCCATTTCAACCTCTAATGCATTTGGCTCTGCGACTAGCATTTCTGCTGTCTGTAACTTATCCTCCTCACTGTCTTGTTCTGTATGTATATTTAATAGCTGATTAAAGTAACCTTTCCATCTATTTAATATACTCCTAGAATCTGCAATATATTACATAAAATTTTTAAATGGTCTTGTGTGTATATTTAATTATGATGCATTGTCTCGAATTCTAAACTCTTTCTCAATGCGAATAATTACTTTGATCCGTTATATCGAATTCTAAAGTGTTCTATAGAATGTTTTACTATGATGCATTATCTCGAGTTATAAAGTGTTCTTTTATGGACATTTTTACTTTTTTGCATTATATCGAATTCTAAAGTTCTCTTCTATGGACATTTTAATTATCATGCATTACACAGCATTTCATAGTGTTGTTATATGGACATTTTTACTGCGATGAATTATATCGGATTTTAAAATGTTTTACGCTTGTTGAGAAGTGATTATTATTTTATGTATAATCTGCTATATTTAGCAGTTTTCCCTTTCTGTATTCGCACATTGAATATATTACAGATTAGCTATTCTAAACCGAGTGATATCATTTGTTTCATGGAATATTAATGAGAACGGCTACAAAAAAAATCATTAAAAATTTAAGGCAATTTTACTGGACCCCCAAGTTCACTCACCTCTTCATGTGATAAACGGATGCTCACATTTAAATTTCGCATTGTCTATTCTAGTGTATGTTAATTTATTACTTCATAAGTATTCTGTTTCACATGCAACACCAACTCTTTTTTCCTTCTCTTTCACATTAATTGCTTAAAATAAAAATACAATGAAGTCAGTGGAAATAATATTCCATGCATATATACACTAGAGAGTTTTATTAATCTGGATTGTGCATAAAAACACGACAGATTGTGATTAATTACATTTTCTCAAGAAATCTTCTGATGCAACGGAAATATTTCTGAGTGTTAAATGAATTCATAAGTCCTCGTCTAGCTCCGTATTATAATGGTTTAATGGATTAGAGACATAAACATGCACATTATAGTAATAAATGAATTAACATTCATTAAAATTAATACTGAATCATATAAACATTCACTCCTAGAGCAATATATGTAAGTGTAATATATTAAGTTGATATGTTTTTATCTGTAGGCCTACTATGTAACTTACAATTACATCCTAAATGCAATTTTCTGTTAACCTATATAGGCCACTAGGTCTTAATTTAAGGCAGATCTATTTAAATTTTACAGTAATTTACTGTGAACGTTGGACCTTAACATCAGCTCAGTTAAGACAAATCGAATAATTAGAAATGAGATTTCTCCGATTTGTGTTGGGTTAAACATCACTGGACCATAAAAGGAATGTAGATATTAGAGAAAAATTAATTATAAATTTAATTACAACTGCAGTTCAGAACGTAGGTATTAGAGAAAAATTTAATATAGAATCAATTACAACTATAGTTAAAAAGTACAGAACAGCTGAATAGATCACAATCAATGAATGTCAGATTCGAGGATATCGAAAGCTGCTCTAGGGAATCATAGGTGTGGTAGCTTCCCGTTGGTTTCCACACCAGTAGAGGATGATGATGATGATAATGATAAATATGATGATGATGATGATGATGATGGCCGGATGATTTTCGGGAACCATTGGGCCCTAAGCGTCCTGAAATTTGTCTTACAGGTGAGGAAAAACCCCGAAAATAACCTCATCCAGGAGCCTGTCCCGTAGGAAATCGAACCCGGGCCCGCTGCATAAAAGGCAGCACGCTACCTCGAGACCACAATGGTGGACGCATTATATATGTATATATTGTACATTAGATTGGCCTATTATATTTTGTATAATATTGATATACATTAGCACATATATTATCTTCAGTGTAAGTCACCAGAGTTATTGTATTCAATAAATGTGTATATTTTTCCAATGGTAATTTTTTTCAATAATGAGAAAGTCTGATATTTGATAAAGGCATTTTTCCATTAATTATTTTCGGCAATTATGTTCCAAATGTCAAAAAAATTGTTTACCTATTATACTTTTACAGATATTTAAGTGGTGTATTTTCCGACTCTTGTTACTTTAAAATAGGATTTCTCATCTAACTCTGTCCAATAATAAAATTCCCTGGAAACGTTTGCTACGAGAATTGTACAGCAATTCTTTTCCCAGAGAATTCAGTACTGGGGACGCGACTGTTTACCTATATATTGCACAGATTTTTGCCTTTAACCTATCATTACTACGGTAACATTTACTAGCAAACTTGATATGACAAGATTTTTCTAATTATTTGAACCTCATAGGGATATTTATGCGTAACATTCTGAAAATTGCAACTGGTACTTCACCCACACTTCAATATTTATTCATACTCTAAACGTCTATTCTTCAATATTTTATATTTTGATTTCTGATAAACATCTGAAGTAACTGAAGTTTTACGAATCATGCTTGTGTTAAGAAAAAAGCTTGAGTTTTGTTTCCTCAAATAGAGTGCTAGTGAATAGGCCTAATTAAAGCTAGACATTGCAGAAAATCTAAATAAATAAACTATTTCATCCAAACATGTATACGAGAGACTACGTAAGGCTGAACTAGTTTTCATATTGTTTTCCAATTGAGTAATAAATTCTGTCTGAGAAGCATTTTCTTCTTAATAATGTTCATTTAGATTTAAGATAAAATTCCGAATATTAAAAAGAATCTAAACTCCTAAATTAAACGTATTATTCATTATAGGAATTTAGTATTTACTCCAGAAAAAGGATCCTTTTGCGGAGAGAACATTATTGAAAGTATATGTATATATTTAGTAAGATAGGACTGTTGCAGGAACATACTCGCTCCAAAGAAGAAATATAGTTTTCAAAAGGAATTTAACAGTGTTTCTGTATTTAAGAACTTAATCATAGATATACGCGGTATTAGATAACGTATTTGTTTAATTTTAATTAAAGCTGTTGCAGAATTAAAAAAAGAAAAATAACTATATTTTGTGCAGTTCACTATATCTTTCGATCAAGGACTATAACCAGAAAGATAATATATACAGAACGTGAAGAGGAAAACCTTATGCGTGGTAGAATAAGTACAGCAGCCTCAATCAGTTATTTTAACATATTTCGTCAATGTACTGATAAATAATCTTATTATTATTCTTCTTCATTTGGCATGCGATCCTAAGAGTTTAATCATAGCCCCCTTAACGATCGATGCCCACACAGGATTTTCTATGGATTTGTACTTCATATTTTGACTCGTAATTTTCTGAAGTAATTCTCAAATCATCCATGCATCTTAATCTGGGCCTTCCCCTTTGTCTCATTCCTTCATTAACTCTATTATAGATGGTATCGGCGTACAACATGGAGATGTTTATTTACTAACTAAACACGATTTTGAAATTTAATTAATACAAACTAATTTTACTCCTAAAAATTAAAACACATGTTGAACTATTTATTTTATTTGAAGAGAAAAATTATACGCTCAGACCGGGACTTGAACCCGGGACCCTTGCTTCTCTAGACCAAGTGCTCTACCAACTGAGTTACCTGAGCAAGTACCGATCTAAACGCAAATCTTTCTCTATATACATTGTAATTCCCGTCCACCAAATGCTATGAAGCCATGCTTCTATCTTGCAAATGGCGGCTCCTTTATTAAGAAGACATATTTGGGAATTATACATTACAGCCATTACGGCTTTTTCCATGTTTTTATTATTGATTTCGTACATCTCAATGATGGATAAATCATATTTGAAGAGGAGAATTATACGCTCAGACCGGGACTCGAACCCGGGACCCTTGGTTCTCTAGACCAAGTGCTCTACCAACTGAGCTACCTGAGCAAGTACCGATCTAAACACAAATCTTTCTCTATATACATTGTAATTCCCGTCCACCAAATGCTATGAAGCCATGCATTCTATCTTGCAAATGGCGGCTCCTTTATTAAGAAGACATATTTGGGAATTATACATTACAGCCAGTACGGCTTTTTCCATGTGTTTACTTTATATTCATTACTCATGGAATGACATAAGATATTATCACGGCCATGTTGGTAATAAAGATTTATTATCCATCTGCTGTGATACGAGATTCTAACACGATACTGTCCATAGAATAGGCCATGTGCCTTCCAGTAGCCCAGAAATTAATATAGAGAATATTTTGAATACACAGTATTAAAAAATATTAATTTTATATGTCTTCAAAAATGCTAGATAAATTACTATTAATTTACAAGCCAGTGGAGCTATATAACTTTATAGAAGGTTTCAAATTTATATAAAAACAGTAACAATGTAGAAAAACACTGTGCATTTTGCACGAGGTGTAAATATTCATACATCTATAGTTCAGGTCACAGTTTGTAAAATTAACAAGTGCATCTTGGAACAGTATTTAAAGTTATATGTATTTGGTCAAATTATATTTCTATTAATATTTGGTTAGATTAGGTGAGATTATGTTAGATTAGGTGAATTAGGTTTGATTAGATTAGGTTTGTTAAGTTATAATAAATTTATTTGTTCAGATTAGATTAGGTTATTAGTTGAATGAAGGCTTCCACGGCAGGTAATCCTAATGTTAAGAGATGTGGCCGTGGTCTAATACTGGTGTTTATTTCATAATTATGTTTCTCCTTCAACTGCGGAGTACCTGAAGTACTCGCCCCTGAAGATGCCCTCCGCAGTTGAAGGAGAAACGTATGGAATTAACATTAGTCATTGACCACGGCCACATAGCCCGGAATCTCCTTACATTAGTTTAGGTTAGTTATGGTAAGTTATTTTGGCTACGTTAGGTCAGTTAGGTTTCTTAGGTTAGGTAAATTAAGTTATTTCTAAATTCAAATCGTGAAAGATTGGCATGCTATTAGTTAATGGTAAATCCAGAAAATTGGATAAACTTGGGTAAATTTCTGGACGAAACGCGGAAAATGAGAACAAGACTCATTCATGATTAAATACATGTTATCAAAATGTAATATCATTAATTCTTAATAATTCTACATAACTTAATTAATGTATATGCTATTGTATTATTATTTAATTGTAATGTTATAGTGTTTTCTTTATGTAATTGTAATATTATTGTTTTCTTTTTGTGTTTCTTCATACTATTACCAAATATTACTTTATTGTAACGGACTGTCAACAGCACGTACGGCGTACTGCCCGTGCGACCCATATTTGTAAATAACATTGTATATATCTTACTTTTAGTCTAATATAGTCCTATTACTACTAGTAGTTTGGATTAATTGGTTATTTAGGTTATCGTAGGTTAGGTAGATAAGATTGTTAGGTTATCCTATTATTATTTATATAGGGCAATGTCAGAAATATAATTGTACGAAAATGTAAGGTTTACCTGGTTTTTATGTTTACCATCACATGACGAAAATATTTTAATGCATGAATTCCTGTAAAGTTGATTTGCTCATTCATTACTGTGCAGTAAAATTGTATTTTTTTTATTTCAATGTTAAAACAATGCATATAATTGTGTCCATCGGTCGATGGATTTTTTAAAGTGGAAAACTCCAAGGACCAAATCCTCTGGGAGGGAATTGAGGCCGTGAGTTCCGAATCTGAAGATTTTCAGGATCATAAAATATATTTAAGCTTTAATAAAAAGTCCTCTGAGCGAAATTTACCGACCTCATCATTCTAATAATATCCTAGTTGCCTGCTAGATGTCTCATTGTACCGGTATGTTAACCGCATGCCATTCATGGCATCTATGGGCAAATAAGCATAATTAACTTAAATTTGTCTATTAACTCCAATAAAGGAGATTCTAAGGCTCAACATTGGGCAACGCCATTGTTAGATCGGTCATGAATCACATAATATATATTTTTAATATCCCAGGTTGTCCTTTTTGGACATTTCTGGTGTTATCTTCTGGAATTTTCGTAATTGGAACCCACTTCTGAGGTTGGAACGCCTGTAAAGCGGGGTTAAATTGCCCTGGTGATATGACGGGTGATGATGATGATAGTGGTAGGCCAGGAGAGTCCTTAATCCTAAGCTTAATCTAAGATGAATATGAATGATGATGATTGAGATGGCCATATGATGTTCGGGGACCGTTTGGGCCATAAAGTTTCCTGACATTTGTCTTACAGGCGAGGAAAAACCCAGATAAAAGCTTCACCCAGGATACTGTCCCGATCGGGGATCGAACTCCGAGCTCGCTGCGTGACAAGGCAGCATGCTATCACGAGACCTTAGCGTTGGACTTGAAACACACAATATTACTTTATATTATTTCCGATTTAAAGAAATTATCCATTTTTTTTGCAAGACACATTGTTGAAACAATTGACACTAGAAGATAGTTTCGAATACTTTTAAATATGAATAACATTAATTGGTATATTTTTATTTGATCCAAAACAATATAGCGTTTTCAGTTATTAGCATGCACAATTTTTTTAATCTTTCCCCACATTTTGAAAGGAGCTTTCACGTATTAGCTTATTGATAATACAATGCTTCAAAGGTCCGGTTTTCTTGCTTGTATTAAATTTACGAATAAAAAGCGGAGATGTGGAAGTTGAGACAGTTGAGAGAGACAGAAAGTTTTATTAATTCAAAATAAGTTGTAGTTGGTAAAGTTGGTAGCAGGAGATAATGTTCACAGAGGAGAAAACCAGCAGCGGGCAAGAAACGTTCATTAATCTGTAGAGAGTAAAGTTTGTCTGCTGGACATGGCCAGGTCGCCTGACATTAACATTTCACGCAGCAGAGAACACTGTATTGAAGGAATAGCTAACTACACACCAGCTACGGATTATTTCATCTCAAAATCGCATACAAAATTCAAGGCTTCGTCCACCTAACTTTCATCTAATAAATCAATAATGGACTTCTAACATACCACACTAGCACATTTCCTTAATTCTAAACCTTTTTTTTTCCAAGCTCATTTTTGTTCAACTCTCTATAATATACATTTGTTTAATCTACCTAAGATTTTTAAAAAGATAGAAAAGAATGACTAAAAATGACTAACATTTTCTTTAATTTTCACAATATAAGTGATAATTATTTATTATTATTTTTATATTTCTCTTCGTATTCATAATTTATAGGATTTTTATCCTGTTTATCTCCAAAAATCACTCCTCGGAGGAAGACGTATTGGATGTGACTTATTTTTCATCTTTGATCCGAGGCTTCATCCTTGGGACTGCGAGCAATGTATAAAATACATTTTGAAGTGGGTTGATAGCCCGTTTTCATGGCGGGTTTATTATTCAGGGTTTACTCCCTATGTCGATTGCCTTCACCTAGCTCCAGAGCTCAGCCTGTCCCGTTTCATTTCGGAGTTGCCTTTTCCTAATTGGATTATCTTGCAGAACTAACGAAACTCATCCGCCCGTTTGGATTATTCTTCGCTTCCCCTTTCCTCTTATAGGCCAGTAGCATATGCTTCCTAACTCTATCGTCTGGTACTGGGCCCCTTCGCTACGACAAGGCGATAATCGATGGGGGGCACCTCAACCCCTGGTTTACCTCGGGCTTAATGCCATACCACCAGGTCTGCTCTTATGTATTTTATCTATTCTCTATTTGATACGTACATTTCTTGTACCTTGTTGTTGTTTGGCATAATTGATAACAATACAAAACGCATATATAATTATTTACAATTTAATAACTTACAATTGATCTATTGCTAACTTATACCTCATCCCTTCTTCTCTGTCTGGACATCTCTTCTTCTTGGCGTTGAAAAAGAACCCATCTGATGAACGTCTTCACAACTTGATACGGTAGTTTTTGGGGCCAAAACCGTAAGGGAGGAGGTCAGTTCATATCTCCGATTAATACAGCCTCACGTAGGTCTCTTCGTTTGGCTTCATATTTGATGCAGTCGTATAGGACATGCTGTACTGAATCCCGCTCTGTTCCAAGCAAATCGCAATGAGGCGTTAGTGAGAGTCCTCTTTCACGAAGTTTGTTATTGGAGGAGCCGTGGCCGCTCAAGAATTGCGACATGTGATGGTTTGGCTTGATCCATGTTTTATTTAATCTCTCTTTTATGTTGAGCACAGGTAATACTTTATACCTTACTTCATTTTCGCTGCGGACGAACACTTTTATTGTAACTGACACAAGAAATTAGGGTTTTGCCAATTTGAGATTAATAAATACCTTTCAATTCAATGGCTATTATAATGCAAATGGATACATATGCAAATTACCACGGACAACCTTTCGGGTTTGAAAATATTTCGAATTACAACTTCTGCTGCCAACCTGACGTGTATTGAGTAAATTCACTGGACACAATATCCCACGGTTGCTGTGGATTTCAGGAAGATCCGAACTCAAAGCAGATAGCCGATATTAGTAGGATATAGGTAAACGGGAATGTTCCTAAACAGTATTACACCCCAGCTCAATCTCGAGATGTAAAACCCTTTGAACACCGGTGGTCTATTCTAAAAAATATATACTATAAGAATAAAAAAATCAATAATAGCAGAATTGAAAGATATAATTCTAAAAATGAATACAATTAAGCTAGATATATGCAACAACGGTTTTAATTTAATGTACAATAAATGAAAAAACCTCGTACTAAACTATTGATACTAAACTATTGATAATAGAGTATATACAAATTGGCATATATATTTGTCTTTAATTTATATATATATATATATATATATATATATATATATATATATGATTGCAATTAAAATAAATACCTGAGCCGGGATTTGAACCCGAGTCTCCAATACGTTTAGCGCTTTATATATATATATATATATATATATATATATATATATATGTATATGCATATATGTGTGTGTGTATTTAAAAACAAGAATAATAGGAATCTGTGTTACATGTTTTCTCTACTTGTTTTTTAAATTGTGTATATATATATATATATATATATATATATGTTTAACAAAGTTTTTTTGGGTTTTCCGCGTCGTGGATTCAAGGTCCATGATAATGGTATGCGGGATCATGCCAAAACTTCTGAATCAGTGGCCAGAGTCCGACCTTGAATCCATGACACGGATAACTCAAGAAAACTTTCTTAATCATACTTATATCCGCGAAAATCTGCAATATCATAGGTCAATATATATATATATATATATATATATATATATATATATATGTGTGTGTGTGTGTGTTAACAAGAATGATAAAGTATGTTACATGTTTCTTCTAAATTAATGTAAATAGTGAGACGGAAACTAATCCTCCATTATACATGTTGTTATTAAAATTAAATTAAAAGAATATTTATATTCAACATAAAGGAGACTTCCAGCAATTACTTGTCTGGTGACAAAAATTTGGAAGCGGACTTACATATGGGAACCTTAAGCTCGTGGACCCCCGATAAAGTATGTTACATGTTTCTTCTAAATTAATGTAAATAGTGAGACGGAAACTAATCCTCCATTATACATGTTGTTATTAAAATTAAATTAAAAGAATATTTATATTCAACATAAAGGAGACTTCCAGCAATTACTTGTCTGGTGACAAAAATTTGGAAGCGGACTTACATATGGGAACCTTAAGCTCGTGGACCCCCAAGGGATATAAGCAATTAGCTGCAAATCCTACAGTCTATTGGGATAGTCACGTAGAAGCCATGAAACTCAGTAGTTAGAAAGGGTCGAAGGCTCGTTGGATAATAAAACCTTCTTTACGCCTGTACAGGTGTTGAGATGTCCAGAAAAGTAGCTTGTAAACAAGATCAATGAACTCGGGGAGAAACATGGTCCCAAAATGTGTGAAATTTGTAGGCGTAAATGTTTTTAGCCAATAAGAATGCATATTTTATATTATTATAATATATTATCCAATTGAATGTGCGATGGTAAAAACTTTACCACCCTAAAGATTCTCAAAAGGTTAGGCTTCGAAAGGAGTCTAGAACGAAGTTGACAGAGACACTCTCTCGCTCCTGCATTGGGCAGGATAAGTTTATTTGCTCGCGCCCTAAGCGCGGCCGCGAAATTAATATTGTTCTAAGACGTACTAACGGCTACTGAACTAGACACATTAACGAAGCACAATAATAAATTCATTTTTGGAGGAGACTTTAACGCTAAAAGCCCAATATGGAACTCAAGACTTACTAACGCAAGAGGAAAAACGTTACTACAACACTCAATAGACAACCGATATCAAGTAACAGGACCATTACAACCAACCCACTACAGTTATCAAGGACATAGACCAGACGTACTGGACATTTTCATCATGAAGCCAAGACCTACCATAAATTACATAGACGCTCTTGATGAATTAAACTCAGACCATAGTACAGTAATCATGGAAATAGACTTTCATCCCATCAGATCACAGACAAGAAACTTTAAACACTAAAACTACAAACTGGGCATCCTTCAGACAAATATTAAATGACAGTATAACTCCAAATATCACAATAAATAATACAGAAGAACTAGACTTAGCCACCAAAACTTTTCAAGACACTCTTCTGCAAACTTACAACAGTACTACTACCACCAGCTCAAATAGGACTCAAAATACGCACTACATCCCAGGACTAACTGAACTACTTCAACAAAAAAGACAACTAAGAAGAAAATGGCAACGTCTAAGACTACGAGAAGACAAACGACAACTAAACTTAATTACTAAAAGAATAAATCAACATATTAAAAACTACAAATTCAAACAACTTGACGAACAACTTAAGACTGCAGTTGAAAACGACAACACTTGGAAAATAATCAAAACTTCAAACTTCACTCATAATAAAACGACCAGAAACAGACCTCTACATGGAAGAAACGGACTACTTTACGATGACCTAGACAAAGCCAACGCATTTGCAGAGACACTAGAAAATCAATTTAGATCAAAGACAAATAACAATCATTATGAACACTTTCAAGCTAAAATCAGAAGGCAAACAAAGACCTACTTAAACGTACCACCGACATTTCAAATACCTATAGCTACCACTACTGAAATAAAGAAAATTGTAAACTCTTTAAATAACAATAAAGCTTCAGGACAAGACAGAATAACTACTACTACTCTAAAACAACTTCCTAGAAAAGGACTAGTTCATATGACCAAAATCCTAAATTCTGCACTCAAATTACATCATTACCCAACTCCTTTCAAACAAGCAAACATCATTTCCATTCCTAAATCTGGCAAAAATCCATTATTTCCTCAAAATTACAGACCAATTAGCTTACTCGACCACATAGGCAAAGTACTAGAAAGACTAATACTCAAAAGACTAATACCTTACATATCTCAGATACTACCTCTTACACAATTTGCCTTCAGACCTGAACACTCAACTACTCTACAGTTAACGAGACTCATGGACGACATAACAACAGGATTTCTACAAAGACAATTCACAACTGCAGTCTTTTTCGACATAGAGAAAGCTTTTGACTCCGTTTGGCATACAGGCCTAATATTTAAACTAATACAATATAAAATTCCTGACAGCTATATTAAAATAATTCACTCCTTTCTAAACAAGCGAACATTCAGAACCATATTTAATAATCAGACATCAGACTGGCATCCAATAAAAGCAGGCGTCCCTCAAGGATCTGTACTGGCACCAACATTATACAACATATACACTTCAGACATCCCAAATTCAATACATACTAAAATAGCACAATATGCAGACGACACAGCGATATACTGCACACATAAAGACATACACCACTCCACTAGAAAAATACAACTACACATCAACAGGATCAGCAACTGGTTCTCCAAATGGAGAATCAGACTAAACGCTGAAAAAACACAAGCCATCACATTTACAAGAAGAAGACCAAACCCACCTACATTAAATATAAACAACACAAACATTGAATACACTGACTCAGTAAAATATTTAGGAGTTACACTTGATAAAAAACTAACATTTAAACAACATATTAAACAACTAAAAATAAAAGCGCAAACCAGAACTTCACACATTTTCCCCATTCTCACAGCAGGCACACTTTCACTAAAACACAAAATAAACCTATATAAAGCTATCATCAGACCACTCATGACATATGCCAGTCCAGCCTGGGGACATGCCGCAGCCTCCCACATTAATAATCTACAAATAGCCCAAAATAAAGCCCTAAGAATCATACTCCATGCAGACCGCCAAACTCAGATCTCCATACTACTACACGATGTCACAGAAATCTCTTACATAATAGACCATATAAAACACTTAGCACACAGACAAAGAGACACAATTCTTACACATAAAAACAGACTAATAAACGAGATAGGTAATACACAAATACACACTACACTACGATACAGGACACCAATGCACATAATACTTTAATTCTTAACGCATCATAAAATACTCTAAGAAACTAAGGCCGTGTTATTAATGATTACTACTTAATCTATTCCTCGTCGTAAATAAAATCTTGCACATAAGTTCATAAAAATCAGTAGTAAATTCTCAATACATTCACTCAACATAACTTAAAATCAGCCAAAAACAGAGACAGGAATACTCTCCTTGTTTATCATATAAAATTACAGAACACTTAAATAAAAGCACATAAAGATATCGGGTCAAGACCTTCATAAGGTCGGTACCAAATCCATACCTAAAATAATTGCTCTAGGGTGTTCTAAGATTTTACAACGGCCGCAACGTAGTGAGAATATTAGAGGGTCACTAAGTAATTTTATAATTAGGAGGATAGATCTCCGATTGATTAAAGGAGTGCTATATTAGTCAAATATAGGGATCGAGAGAAATAGAGTCCTAATAGAAAGTCAGATTCCCGTAAATAGAGTGCGAATAACTTAAAAGTGCCTTGAGAATCTGAAGGGCGATAGCTGTCAAATATTAATCCATAAAATAAGAAAAGAATGCGAAGTGTATCAAGATGTCCTTGCATTTGAATAAAGTAATAAATAATAGATAATAATAATTCTTCGTCTATCTTCATTATCACAGTGATCGTGATTGTCCCCTGAACCTCACTGCTCACCGACACCCACCCCGAGCCCGACCCGTACCAATAGTATTTAACAAAATGTGAATACTGTTTTTTAATATTTTTCTTTAACAGTTATGTACACTAGATATCATACAAATAAACTAATTTTATATTAGATTTAAAAGAGCTTTCTTATAAAACCTTTCTGTACAAACAAGACTGTTGCTGACTTACGTTTATGTGAAATAAATAAACGTATATTTTCAATTGATCTGTTTTGTAACCATCGAATTATCTCCTCGTAAGTTTCTGTTGTTCTGTGCATTGAAATTAATTTATTGTTCAGGTAATTACAATAAACCGCGACTGAATAAAAATGTTTTCCAAGTGCCTTAGGCCTTATAATTTACAGAATATTTATATCATATATTGGAGTTTTTCAAATCCTGTTTGACAGTTAATTGGCTTGCCGCATCACAAGAAAAGAGCCTCCAGGCCAACATAATATTCCCTTAATGAACGTATTTCTGTATAGAGTTCCTCTCTAACAATTTCTATAGATAAGAGGATATTAAGTCAATAATTATCTAACTTTTCCCGGAACGGCAAATGGAATCATGCATTTATATAATAACGAGGAGCTTAATGTCAGAGTTTCAACTTAATGCTCATCGTTTACAGCAACAAGAATATAGCGTTACCACTAGCAATAAAAATACTTAATATATTTTGAAATCTTACAGTTGCAAAACAGTTGCATTAACTTTCAAGGAATCCGATAAATGATTATTACCACCACAAATATTTAGGGATAAAGACAAAACAGAAAATGGAAGAAAATTTCCATAACCTAATAAACTAGAGAGAGTATTGTATCATGCCTATAGTGTGACCCATTATTGGTGTGAATTTTGAATTTAGAGGGCAGCGACGAGACTTGGGTTTCGACTTATATGGTAGAGAAGTATTCGTGAGGTGACGACTTACGAATCAACGAGTCCGCGGAAAACGTTCCACAGGGGTCTAATACATCCGTTTCCAAAATTTCTATACTCGAGACTTCTACTCCAGAAGAGTCTCAACTGGCAGTCCAGAATATTATTACCCTCGAATATACAAGACATTTCAAAGGTCGGACGAGTCAGTCGTGATCAAAGTGTGGATGAGTAAGCGTAACCTAAGTGTGAAGACAGGAAGGTGTTCTAAATGAAACCGTCAGCGAGTGTAAAGACCTGATTAGTAAAGTAAAGAGAGATCTTATTAGCAGCAAAGTATTTCTGAAAAATGTGAAAATTGTGTGTAAAAATTTGTGAAGTTTATTTTAAGAAACATATCCTTAATCTAAACACGCCATTTGAGTTCTGAAATGTTAGCTAATATATAACAATTAATGTTTGTTTGTTTGTTCGTATTATATGCGCTGCCATACCGTTCGTTCGATTGTGATGGGGCTTTTTGTAAAATGTTCAGGGGATTCCCGGGATGAACATAGACTATAAGAGAGTTGTGTTGTTCAACTCCTGCACCATTAAAATCACCTTTGTAGTGAAAAACGTGAAAAAAATTGACGTTTAAAGGGCTTTACGCTGCCTAAACCATAACAAATACTCAAAATCAATGTACACAGAATTGAATATCTCAAAACACTCTAAACAAACTCGCGACAGCATACGTTTATCTTCAATAGATAACTCACAATAACTATTTTTGTCTTTCATTGATGCCAAGTAGATTCCCGGGCAAGCAAAACAGCAGCACGAATAACTCAAAATAACGAGTTTTGCCTTTTAGCTCATATATGCCAAATGCATCGGGACACGTAGATTTCCGGGCAATGCCGGTTAATCAGCAGGGTGTATCTAAAATAATAACAATATAAATTTATAATTCTTTTTCCTTTTACTTATTCAACTAAACGTAAAAACACATTATCCATTATTTAGGCGTAGCAGCGCACGCCGGGTATTAGGTAGTATTTAATAAAATAATTATTATTAAATTCGGAACAACTATGTTTGAGTCGGTTTGACACATTATTTACTCTCCTTTCCAATTTGCAAGGAAGATGTGTGTTCGCTGTTAACATGAATTATCATACTCTGAACACAATTCCATGTCTTCTCTAGACGACCCATATAATGTTTGCATTTAGAGTGACACTTTTATATGAGTGCTGAATTGGTTCTTCATTAGATATTCGAGACAGGTTATAATTATATTCATTTCTTTTGAAATGTAACAAAGTACTTCATATCACCTAAGTAAATCTACCAACACTATTTCGGGTATTCTGGTGTAGAAACAATTGCTTGTGTACTAACTCAATAATGGCTCTTTGGCTATTTTTTTGTATGCAGAGAAATCCAAACGTCGCGAACATTAAAATATTATAGTGTCTATATTGGATAATGTAGTTTAAAATTGTTATCAAATATCGGTAAATAGCATCAAGGTATGGGGAGAGGATACCGAAATAACCTAGACATCATTGTGTTGTGCATGTAGACATTGACACTTCCAGTAGTACTTTATTTACTGCTTGGCAATCATGGCGTTTTCCCAAGAACGACGAATTTTCATTGTTCAACATATTATGACAATTGTTCTTCTGCACATGTAGACGAATTTCGTAGGAATTATCCGGATATGACAGTGCCTACCAGGATCCTAAACAAGATTAGTCGCCCGTTTTCTTCTTCTTCTTCTTCTTATTATTATTACTATTATTATTATTATTATTATTATTATTATTATTATTATTATTATTATTATTATTATTATTATTATTATTAAGATGTACGTGACTTATGGATATTCAACTATTATGTCTATAGTCAAATGCAGGAACGATGGCGGTCGTGTTTTTATGACTTCTGTGCATCTGAATCTTAATGAACTCAGTGATCCAATCGCCTGTATTTATTGAACGTTTAACGGGACGAACTTTGTACTTTCGTAATACATCGAACTCGACTGACTAGCCTTCGTTCGTGACGAGAGCTATTAATCGTTGTAATGGATAGGGATAACATGGCTTGCAAATAGATAATTTAATTAACTTTTGTATAAATAAATTGATCTCTCTACAACTACTCAGTTCTGCACCATCTTAACATAGTCGTGTATTATCAAACTGTACCGACGTCATCAATGTTCCTGTCAGAGTTAGTACAAATAACCGCTGAATACAAACAGAAGTAACTCCAACAAATGTTTACTATGCGGATGCAATAATTCTTTATAAATAAATGAAAACACATTCTGCGTAGATGGGAGTGATATATGTATACGTGTGTATATGTTCAATGCCACGCACTGCATATCTCGTCTTTGGGTTTCGTGTGGGCGGATAGATGACGTTAAACTAGTCTAGATTCAATTCAGGCATCTCTACGGCAATATACCACATTTCTGTGTATTGTCTAGCATAAATTATCATAACTAGATTCATATATGATGAAGTTAGAGTAAGAAGGAAAATATTCCACATTTTATCCATTTTAAGGTCCACCGCTGTCGTCGTGGTAGCGTGCTGCCTAATCACGCAGTGGGCCCGGGTTCGTTTCCCGGTCGGGTCAGGCCCCTGGGTGAGGGTTGTTCGGGGTTTTTCCTCACCTGTAAGACAAATGTCAGGAATTTAGGACCCAACGGTCCCCGAAAATCATCCGGCCATCATCATCATTCTTATCATTATCCTTCACCGGTGTGGAAAGCAACGGGAAGCTACCATACCTATAATTCCCTAATAAAGCTGCAGAGTATAGCATGAAAATGCCATGATTGCAGTGAAGGACTACCGTCGGGCAAAATTATTAACGAATCCAATTAAAAGTAAATATAAATGATTTTCCTTTATAGATAATATTTACGTGTAATATCTGAAAAACAAGAAAGATAAAAGCGAAATGGAAATACTATTTTAATTTAACTTTCATCATATGACTTCACCACAACGGAATTTGATATGAATGTTACTAGTGTTGCTAGTGAATATATCATGTAGATGTAGACTTAACATCATTCTTATACTGAGTAAATAATCATATGTAACATTATTTATTACAGAATACAATTTTTTATATCTCTTAGCAACGTCAATTTGTATGAAACTAACATTTGCTTTTATGATTGTTTTTTTATAAAATATTGCTCTATGAATAATAGTGGATAAAAGAGTTCCGAATATCTCCCACCTCTAACTGGAAATGAGTTAAAAATATAATCGTGTACCAGTTCGAATAGTTAATTAGTGCTACTCATGTGTAAACTATGTGTGCAGACATTTACGCTATCCGAATTTCAGCTTGAAGCTTCGTCTTAGCCTTACAGACAGTAGACGCGAGAACATTGGAGTGATCGGGGGTGAATTTCCAGTTGCTCAAGCTGAGAAATTCTCTGATTGCGCCTTTCGAATTTACCTTTCCTTCAAAATATTAACCATAGTTCTTCTTGCTTTGTCCACACTCAATTTCCTCTTGCTGATGCGAAAGAAGAACTGATATTATAATATGAACCATTATACAATCTGTGCGCTGTGGTGTATATCAGCGACGAGTCCACAAACATAATGACTATTCTTCTTATGGATAAGTTATAGTATATTCTTGTGAGGGATATCTGACTCTCAAATTAATATAAATTAAATTTCTACAATTTGGTTTGTACTTAGTCGCGGATCACTCACTGCACAACAATCACAAAAATGTGGTCCAATTCTAGCATAAATTAAAAACATGCAAAATGAGCCATAGAATATATTAGATTATTAGAGATGGGCTCGGGTTTTAATAACTATCATGCAAACTTTATTTAGGGTTCATTGTATTATCATTATTTAATTTATGGAATGAATGAGATGAAATGTTTTTTGGATTAGGCTATACTGTTTGTAGTCTGTTAATGTGTTCCTGGTTGTGGTATTCAAGCGATCACTCACATGAATCATACAGTCATTTATTTGTCCTGGGCTCATAAGGTCTCGAGGAGGGTCTACAATCTTCCTCTAGACTCTATTCTGCCATAAGTAGATACACAGGCTCGGAGTCATGTGATGTATATGAGTATGACCCAATTAGATCCCATAACCACATATTTTAAACACCTGTCGATTGCTCAACCAGACAATTTTAGTCTAACATGAGATGAATGTTAGGTGATATGAAATAAATGAAAGGAGGTGAAATGACATGGGGGGTGAGAGAGGAGGAGTGGGGATATTGGTGGGAAGAAATTAAGGAAAGAGATGAACCCCATAGAAACCCGAAAAATTCATGTGTGGCCTACCACCAATATCTGTCCGGAACCGTCAGAATTCGAACCTGAGATCCCAGTCGGACAGCCCCACACGCGCCAGCCAGGCGCCCATCAAGATGGCTTCAATCACATAGCCTTAACAATCTTTATAATAATTAATATTCACTATTCAGTAATAAAAATAATTATATTGTTATCGAAACAAATCTTGACTGTGATTTGATTGAAATAAAGAATTCATATAGCGGTATTATATAAGAATGATAAATTACTATTTAAATTAATGTACATAATGTTACTTTAAGTTTTGATAGTTATCTAAGAGAACGCATGCCCGTTACATTACATTTATTGTGAATTGGAAATGACTGCTTCCCGCAAGCATCGATGGAATGTGTTGTGCAAGTGTAATTTCTGGAGTAAGCGATTTTAATGTTCAATTACAGTTTTATTGGTATATTTAACCAGTTTACTATATGGTAAAGTTTGTTATTTTACGAAGATTATGGTTAGGGTACTTCCATGCTCAAGAGACTTCTGCAACTGCAGGTGTTGCGGTAAACATAAACCACTTTCATTAACTCATATTCTAGATCGGGAGTAAATATGAATAATACTAATAGCTTTATTTTACCTAACAGATTTAAGGTCTTAAGGTCTTGTCTACCTTGCAACCTGGTTAAGAAAATTACGAAAATTATTCTTGCATCTAAAATTCAATAAAAATAAATATTACATGGTATGTCTACATTATAATACCTATTTACAAAATATTTTGATTTATTCTATATTTAACGAATTGTATATAAAATGTACAAGATAGAAACATGAGAAAATCTATGAATGATATACAATAAATTTAACTCTCGAGAAAAATAATGATTAACACTAGGTAGGCCTAATTGTTAAGCGTGGCTTAATATTACCAAGTGTATGGAAATCCCTGATCTCTTGAGGAAGGGCATTCCAGGAGCAGACAGATGCTACTACGATAAAAGTAAAATAAGAAGAAGTGTTATGAAGTGGTATTGTTAGCAGACTGCTATCTTTTGACCTAGTGTCAATATTATGGTAAGAAGATAACTTCTCAAATCTGGACGCCAGGTAACTAGGAGTGTAGGAATTCAGAAGCTTGAAAAGAAATGAAAAAGAGTGCAATGTTCGTCTGACACTAAGATAGAGCCAAAAGAGATTATTGAAGTGTTCGGAAATATGGTGATAATGACGGATATTGAAAATGAATCGAACGCAAGCATTATGAACACGCTGCAGTCTCTGAGACAAGTCATAGTTTAGGTCATTATATATAATATCACAATAATCGAAGTGTGGGAACACAATATTCTGCTCAAGGGTTTATTTTAACGAAATTGTGACAAATGTATTGAAACGTCTAACATAATGTAGATGGAGAAAGTCTTTTTACATATGTTTTTCCCTTATGTTTGCCACGTTAAGTTTACGTCTAGGTATAGTTCAAGATCTATTACTGAAGACGAATAAAGGGATATTATATTATAAGTAGTAATGTTTTGAAGTATAGATATGTCAAAGAGTGTGAGCAGTCTTTTTTTGTTCAAGTCGAATTACCTGTAACGTATTAGGATTCAGATTTAGACCGAAATTTGAAGACCATTTAAAGGTAGACATGAGATCATCATTCATTTTCGTCAAGCTGTTATAGAGGCAGTCTGGATGTGAATATATGTTAATTTGGAGATCATCAGCATAGAGGTGATAACACCAGTAATTTAGTAACGTTGATAAGTCATTGATATAGATTGAGAAAAGAAGAGGTCATAGAACATAGTCCTGGGGGATTCCCGCCTGCAAGTTCTCACTTGAATCAGAAACACCTGAATATACCAAAAAATAATAATTTTACACTTTTATTCAAACTTTTCGATATATGAACATTATATATTAATTTAGTTTGAGGACATTAATATTGTAGACACAATTATTGTAATACCGTAAAAATAGTTGTTATATGGGTAAGTTTGAATCAAACAGAACGAAATATGGGTTTGAATAGTAAAAAAATACGTATTTTTAAACACAATTAATTAAATGATAATATTTTATTATATGGGCCCGAATCTTGGATATTAGACACTAACACGTAAATTATTGGATACGGAAATGAGTTTTTGACTAGACCAGTAAGGAAATTGAAATTGAAAGATGTTATTAAAAAAACGAAATAATAAGGTGAAATGTGAAAGTTGGTAGGATATTCAAGATATAACCAAAGTAAGAAAACTGAAGTGGTTTTTATTTGATTCAATTCTGTCAGGCAGGAACTGTGTAAAGTATGCGAATTTTTCAGCAAGTAGAATATATGGTTCCATTTCGCATTTGGATATATCCCCCTAACATGGGCGCGGTTAATGACGAATGCGGTGAGAGATTTCACCAGGATATTTCTGCCATCGAGAGAAAGTATGCAGGACAATCGGTACAGAACATGTTATCAGACTTGTTTGAACACCCATTAACACGTTTCTGGTGGCAGAAACAAACGGAAGAGTTAAAGAAAAAATTGAAAATGCGAATAAAAAAGTGTTTTCTTTTTTTTTAATGCAATTTGTTCCTAGAACAGTTCGATATTTTTTTTCTAATTCATATTTATTCACTTCAACATTTAAATTTTATTTCATGAACAAAGAAACAAAAATTGGTTCAAATTCAGGCGTATTATTACAAAGAAAATTAAATTTATGTATCAAAAATGAAAATCGAAAAAAGAGATTGTATACAGCATTTCGAAATGTAGATTACGGATGCAGTGCGAACGTATTATAAATAATCACCTATACCGTTCAATGTAAAAAAACAAAAAAGAAAAGTTTAATTTTCTCTATTAGTGATTACAATCAAAATAACTATATTTTACTTATGTGTTACAGATTATGAAATAATTAAAATGGTGAGTCATATTTTTGGGAATTGGTTTACAAAAACAGTGTTTACTGTATAAAAATAAAGTTGTTTTTTTATGCCAAGATTACTTATATTAAGTTCCTTCTATCCTGCTTTCTTTACTCTTTTTTAATAACTGAACATCCGATTTTTGTTTATATAACACTGGTCAATAGTGGTTTTGTTGCCCTAGATATAGGATCAATTTCGGGTACATTTATGCTCAAAATTCATGAAACTATCAATGATTTTGCTAGATTTGCTCTGTTTTTTAAATCTTTATTTTCATTTTACACTACAAAAATCGGAAAATATGAAAACATGTAACAGATATATTTATAATGTCAATTGCTTTTTGAAAAATGAGTATGCACTGACGTAAATAGAAAGAAAAATATCGAAAACCCATGTTATACTTCAGTGAAACGCCTTTTATAAGATTTTCTTCTATAATTCTCTAAGGGACAATCTGTTTTTAAAGACCAGCAGTAATTTTCCTTCATGTGACGGTCTCATCTAGCCTGATACCTTTACTCCAATACTTTTAGTTCCTAGTGAAAGCTCACTTCCTTGTTCGTAACTATAATTTTCTAAATTATCCGGAAATCTATCCAGGTGACTGTGGATAAAGTGTAACTTTATATTCTTATTTGCTCCCAGAATCTTGAAGCTTATCAACATGTTTTGCTCAATTTCTTTATAATTTGGTGCTTTATAGTTACCTAGGAAATTTTCTACTACCAATACAAAACCCTTCCAAGCATCATTTTTCGGAACAGTCATAACGAGGATAAAATTTACATCTTTCATGAATTGCCGAATTTAAGAAAGAACCATCGAATATTCTGCCTTTTAACTTTTACGTACTGAGCTAAGGAAATTTTCCACAAATGTATTTGAAACATTTTCCTTCCTTGTCCAACGCTTTGACGAATTGTTTTATCATATCCAGATGCACGTCGTGAGTACTTTAATTTTGTCAAATAACAGAGATCACGGCCAATGTGCAGATTTAGGGGTGTGAGAATAGGGATCACGTGATGTTTCTATACGCGAAAAAAAAATTGCAGAAATCAAATCATGACTGAAAACATAAATTTTGTTAGTAACACAAGCCGTTTACTGTTTAAGGTATAAGATACGCAAAAATCATATAAACTGGAGCACATTCAGCACTTTCATGAATATATTCGTAAACTGTGCACTTGAAAACATAGAAATTCGCTGAGATATCCAGGGTAACAAAACAAATATTTTTTGTAGAACTGTGTAATATATAAATTAATCGCTACCTGCTTCATATTAATTTATTTGAGAATGAAATAAATATCATGGGTCTAGCCGTATTTCTAATAGACTTTATTTTATTGGTTGAGATATTAGTCATATATTCAATGAGAATATTTTCTGATATTTTAATAAGAAGAATTTGGAAATCTTGAGGAGAGATTTGCAAAATTAAACTCATTATTTCGCAGCCTTATTTTCAAACAGAAATATTAGAAGTGTTACTATGATTTCCTACTTCCTTTGGGAATGCAGTACTCTAACCCATGTTCATTGCAAACGGAAAGATAATTGTGTATGACCGGTAGCAAGTTAAGTCGAGAAACTGCGCAAGTTTCTATACAAAGTGAGTGAAGCATATCGAGTTCCGTCTCTTCATCCCCCAAGGGTTGGATATTATTATTGTTCGTATATTATAACGCAACAAGGGGAGGTTTTTCAAGAAAATTCCTTTCTCTTCAAGATGCCAATATTTACCCTCGGCGATCTCGCGACACGGAGGGGGAATGAAATTGATTAACTGCGGCGTATACCCCCTCTCCGACCCTCCCTTACATGTGCAAGAGCTAATTATATATCCATTGTTATGTACTAATTCAATTACACTTTCAACTGTTTGTTATTCCTAAAATGTCTACGTACTACGCTATGCAAACGGTTAAAAAAACAAATTAGTTTTTATCAAGAGAAGAAAATTACAACGAAGCCAAATGGCATCGTGTAAAAAGAATAATTAATTGTACAAAGCTGTAGAAAAGCTATGTGTTGTTATACTATATACAGTTATTCATGTGTTTTGAATGTGTCAAGCTGCATTCCTTTGGTTCGCTTTCCAAACCAAATTACTATTTTAATTTGAAGTATTTTTTCTCATTTTTTATGTTTAATAACTCTGTAATTTAGGACATTCTATGTTCTTATTGCAAATACTTTATAGTTATACTAAATGTTTAAGAAAACATTTTGTTCAAGTTAAAACTATATTCTATGGTTATATTTATAGGACATAGTTTCTCATGTGGTAAATAAAAGAGGTAAAGGCGTGGCATTATATGCTCCCTGTGTTAATATCAGCAAAATAAAAAATAATTATTTATATATTATCTACCAGCATAAAAAACTTAATTAATATTTTTTTTCTCTTTACATTTATATTGCGTAAAATTTGCTATAATCCTTAAAACCTAGCCTACGTTTGATCTGCTTATATGGCGCTCTTTTTTTGTTATATGTTAAGACTCATAACCATTTAGCAATTTTGATATCTTATAGGCCTAGACTTAATTTAACCTATGAACTAATATATTGTAACCATATCTTAATTTTGCCTCATATGAAGTCATGGCCGGTACCAAGCCCGGATGAGAAAGGAGGAGGGGGAGGAGTAATAACCTCGTAAAAAACCAGGGTCAGTTGGCTCCGACTGATAGTACTCTGTAAGGGCCCCTCGCCAGGGTTACGGTGAAGACCTCAACGGCAGATTCGGCGCAGAAGGAGTCCTTCATCACGGCGGATCTGGCGGAAGTGGCAACCCTCTCGATTGAGTTAGTACATCCAGAATTTGGACCTAAAGCTTCGAGGTGGCAGCCCCACCAATGGTCTACTCTGCATAGCGTTGGTACCGCGATCAGAGGAAAAAATATTACTCGTATTCTTCACAATGGAAACTCGGACGGACTTCTGAAAAGGTACTTATCTAAAAGTTATTATTATTTTTATTTTTAAAAGTAAAACTAATTTCTCTGTTAATTATATGTATATATGAGTACCAGACGCTTGTTTTGGGGGTAAAGGTGGCCGTCACGCAGGGCTGACAACCCCGCTGACATCAAGTGTCGATTGTCTAGAAAAAGTGGGAGCCTTAACCTCTCACTACCCCAAGGGCCTTCTGAGGCTTGTAGTGTAATATATATATATATATATATATATATACATATATATATCGGAAAGTCCGTCACGCAGGAACTCCGTAAAGTAATCGAATCTCAGAGAAAGTAAAAAACCAGCAAAATTGGACCATATATATATATATATATACTCAGAGAAATTTGTTACGACCACCAAAATAGATGTGAAATTCTGGGCAGACGAGGTTAGGAGAGAACTCAAAAAGATTGGGATGGGTTTTGTGTGGGAAAAAGGAACTGAAAATCTCCAGAATGTGTGGAGAAAAATAAGAAGGAGGAACTTAGATATAAACTAACAAGATATTTTCGCTGAATGTACGGGAAACGCTCACTGTTTTTACAAAGAGACCTAAAACATGATTGGGGAAAATAATCTTATATACTCAACCTAGGATTTAAGGAGAGAACAGGGCTTGGTTGGTGTAGGCTAGGGGCTTGGAAATTTAAAAAAATTAGCGACGATGATGATATGCGGGAGCTTTGAACACGAGATACATACACGGTATTAGGAAAATGTAACGATTTAGATTATTGGAGGCGTCAGTTAATATCGGAAAGATTTTAAACTCAAATCGTGAAAGATTGGCAGGCTACGAGATAATGTTAAATCCACAAAATTGGATAAACTTGAGTAAATTTCTGGACAAAACGCGGAAAATAAGAACAACACTCGTAGATGAATAAATACTTATCAAAATACAATACCATTCATTCTTAATAATTCTACATAATTAATGTATAATGTTCTTGTATCATTACGTAACAGTGATATAATTGTTTTCTTTGTTTTTTTATACTATTACCAAATATTACTTTATTGTAATGGACTGTCAACAGCTCGTTGGTCTTACTGCCCGTGCGACCCATATTTGTAAATAACATTGTATATATCTTACTTTTAGTCTAATAAAGTCCTACTATATATATATATATATATATATATATTTGCGTGTGTGTTGTTATTAAACTGGATAAATTCAATCCGTAATGCTAGATTATTTAATAGTCTCCGACTGCAGTGAAAACAAATCATCCATAACCGTAAGTTATTAACAATTTGCATATTGCTGTATATTTTTGACACAATTTTAAATAATATCTACCGATTAATTTATCCATTATCGTATGAACAAATATTAAATAATTTCAGCCAATATATGTTATAGGAAATTTCCAAATTAAGAAATAATTTAATTGGTATATATTGCGACAAACCAAACATGGTGGTTGCTGGACTGAATTTTTTAATCTCGGGTTTTCGGTAAACTCCCAGTTCTAATGGTCGGATTTCTCTGATTTTAGGAGATATCTTACTCAGTTTATTTTATTTGCATATACTGAATGCCATTGCGGAAAATCCAAAATTGTGACCGCTAGAGCGATTTTAATAATTTAGTTTTATGGGGAACTCCTACACCTAATGGCCCGATTTGGTTAAAAATCTCGACTATACATTTCTAATTAATTGCTTTATGCCACGTTTGGTTTCGACTAAACAAAAATTGCCGCCGCTACATCGATAAGGGACACACACACACACACACACACATACACACACACATATGTATATATATAACGTCCACCGCCGTGGTCTCGAGGTAGCTTGCTGCCTTGTCACGCAGCGGGCCCCGGTTCGATTCCAGGTCGGAGCAGTTTTTCTGGGTGAGGGTTTTTATCGGGATTTTTCCTCACCTGTAAGACAAATGTCAGGAAAACTTTAAGGCCCAAACGGTCCCCGAAATCATATGGCCATCATCATTATCCTTATCATCCTTCACCGGTGTGGAAAGCAACGGGAAGCTACCACACCTACAATTCCCTAGAAAGCTGCAAGCATGGCATGAAAAAAGGACCTGCAGTGAAGGACCTGCCTTCGAGCAGAATTACTATGGATATATATATATATATATATATATATGTGTGTGTGTCCTATATATGTTTTTAGTCATGGTCATTTTAGGTGTCTGGTAGATAGGATCGATAAAAATCTGTAAAAATTATTAAAAATATTTTCATCCAAACAACCTCAATCACTTAAATTCTTCTTAATTTTCTAAAAAAGGAAACGAACGCGGAAATTATTTAAAACCTGTATTAATGGTTACTTTCGTCTATCTACAATGGCATAACGGTTCAATATTGACCTTAGCCTCTTTGTTAGGACTCACTAGACCAAGTTAATTTATTTATGCTTACTTCCCTGCATATGTTATGAATGGTGTGCGGTCAACATTCAGATCCAACTAAGGTATTACTAGAATTTTAAAGGTCAGCAAATGTTGCTTAGAAGCCTCTAAATTCGGACTTAAGGTTATTTTGCAAGCATGAAAATCTTCTGACTTGAGTCCCACGGCTTGGAATCCCACCTGGAGGACTTTCATTTTTAAATATTTACATTTTTCATTCCAGGTTTACTCTTTGTACAAATAAGCCTATAGTGAGTCCTATGTATTACTGTCATTAAATGTGGAGCACACCTTTTGTTTCGTAATATCCCATAATTTATTTCTACCTATTTTACCAAAGTTTCCTTCAAAATATATAAAGAATTTAAAGTTTGATGGGGTATATGGTATTGTGTATGTTTCTCAAATCTATTAATAGTAAATATACAATCAGTACATATTCCGTCTTTCCTGAATCCATTTTGGATCTTGGGATATTTGTTTACATAATTATATACAAAAATAATCTACATTCATAATTTTACGCATTAATGAATAATAAATATAATGAAAATATAAGAAAATACTTAGGAATGTGAAGTTTTATGTATAAAATTAATTATCAAGAAGTAATTACTTGAAGCACATTCAAATATTGTCGGCATATAGAATTTTACACACTTTTTTTTTCAACTTTAACCCCAAAGGGAATATTATTCTCGTTCGCCCCAATACAAAAATTGTCTTATAAATTACACACACACACACACAAATATATATATAGGGCAATTCAGAATATTGCGCACAAATTTTAGGTGCGTATAGAGGAATTGAAATATAACAACTTTTGATTAGTAGCTTATAGTCTTAAAAGTAATCTTGAGTCAGTACAAGCCCTGGAAAAGCCATGAACTACAAAGCGGATTTGAGCTTACTTTTCAGAGAGGCATCGTGTTCGATGCGCTACTGTATGAATTTGTTTCAGTCCGTCGTCGTGGCGTAGTCGGCAGAGTCCCTACCTTCCATTCCTGAGATCCGGGTTCAATTTCCGGCAGGGTAGATGATTTTAAATCTCCACCTTGGGTCTGGGTGTGTGTCCTCTCCTTACGTCTATATGTGAGAGTAATAGAAGGTTAACAAAAAGGTAAAACTATAAGGTAAAACTGTGCGTAAACCAAAAACAGGAATAATAAATACAATTGAAGAGAATAAATTCAACAGGTAAATGAGATTATTTCAGTTGTATTTAAAAAAACGTGTGATGCTCTGTCTGTTGATATACCGTTTAGTGCAGTACAGTACTTGTGTACTCTTCTGTTTACATCTAATAATCAGTCGTGCGCTCTGTAGGTTGTTTTCTTTTCAGCACGGTATCTGCAGTGTAATGTAGAGTTCCACTACAGCATTACTTTGAAGGTAGCTGCGTTTGTGATTTTTATGAAATGGAATACACCTTGTCAGAAATTCGAGACATGCATTTCATGTAGGCCTATGGTTAAGCTAATTGTAACAACGTGAAGCTCAACGCCTATACAGCGCTCAATATCCGAACAGACGTCAACCATAGCTTCGAACGTTCAAACGTTCACCTGAGACTAAGGGAGACAGATTCCTTGCGTTCATGTCATCATGTAGGCCGGCCACGGACAACTCGAACAGTCGCTATGGAAGACGAAGTACTTGCTCACGTGGACGAATATGATCGTTGTTTGAACGAGCCCATTTTTTAAAGCAGCGTGTTGTTCACAGATAAATGAGAGTTCACCAGAGTTGGGTTCGTTCCTTGTCGTAACGCCATGTTTGGGCGTGGCACAATCCCCACACTGCATTCCAACACCACCATCAACATAGGTTTTCAGTGAATGTAAGGGCCGGTATTATTGGTCAGCACATAATCGGAATGTACTTCCTGCCACCAACCTTGAATGGAGTGAGGTACAAAGTCCTCTTCAAGAAGTTCTTCCAGAACTATTAGAAGATGTACCACTTATCGTGCATCGTCAGATGTGGATGAAACTAGACGGAGCACCAGCACATTTCACTCTTCAGTGCGTAACTTACTCAATGACACTTATAATCCTGGGCATTGGATCAGAAGGAAAGGTCCAATTGCACGGCCACCTCTCTCCCCTGATCTGACGCCTCTTGATATTTTCTACTGGGATCATATCAAAAGCCTCGTGTAGGATACACCCGTTCCTAACCAACAAGAACTTCTCGTCCGAATACTTGCATCATCTTATGAGGTGAGTGATGTACTTGGTACAGTGAGCCAGTAGTTTCTACGACGATCCTATGCCTGTATTCAATGTGGTGGTAGGCATTTTGAACACCTAGTTTTGTAAAAATAAGTTGGTGAATAAATTTAGATTTGCTTAAGCGTGTGCACAAAATATTTTCTTGTCCATCCTGACATTTCCAGGTTTGTACTGACCCAGGATTACTGTCCAGATCATAAGTTACTAATTAAAATTTGTCATATTTCGACCCCACTATAAGCTCCTGAAATTTGTGCACAACCCTTTGAATCATCCAGTATAAAAAATCAGAACATAGAAGTTCCTTGTAAAAATACAAAATTTTAGAAAGAAATGGAAACTACATGTTGGAAGAATGACCAGAGAAAGGTTTCCAAATTAATAGGTATTAAAGTACTACCTTGTTGGGAAAATAATCTAAGTGGACCAATTGGAAGAGCACTGGATGAATACTGAGATCGGAACAGGTCACTAGAACTTTAACTTTTGACGGCTTTATGAGGACGTATAGTACATTTGCAATTTTCATCTCTTCAATGATGTGATAAGTCTTCTAACACTGTTCAGTAGACCTAAGTGGCGATGCTTCAATTCAGTAGATATACATTTACTCAATTCGTCATTAATATTACACTGGTCAACATGATTTTTGTATCATGAATACTTATAGTTGTACATAATGCAGTTTTTTTATCGTGTTTTCAAATATGTATTCGGAATGTCTTTATCACCCACAGTTCTTTTATTTCAATTTAAGTTAATGGATTTAAATAATAATTTTTTAAATAAATTTTTTCGTCCATTTTGTCCATTGTAAAATAAAACCAAATGAGCTAACTCAAATGGTTTCAGCTATGAAAAGAGATAACAAGACAAATGAAATCTTAATATGCTGGCCGATTATTCTTGGACCATCAAGAGGGATGCTCTATAGGCGAAATCTAGCTGAAAATCGTCATTTCGTACTTTATAGGTGAGTCCGAATGTTCGAATATTGTGTAGTTACGAATGTAGAAAATAGTAAAGTGTTTGAAATTCCTGTCTCTCGGTAACCTTGCGTTATGGAGAAAAACGGATATCATATTTGAATTTAAGAGAAAAAAATACTATCAGATTCACACATTTTTCTTTTTGAGACAAAAAGAAGTTTCTTTTTTGTTGCTCAGTTATCAATGCCAGGAGTTTTATATAGCTTCTAATCCTTCAAAATAAATCGAATCAACTTATCATCTATTAATGTGAAGCCTATTTCCATTACATCTCTTTATTCTGCCTTGAGATCTCTTAAAATAGGATGTCAATTTCTCGTATGATATTAAGATATTCTAAACTTAGTAACTCAAGATTTATATTTTCTTTCATCATCATAATCATCATCATCTTTCACGGATTAAGTATTTGCCTGTTCCGATCTCACATCTGTTCAGCCCAGCGCTTTATTGGTCTTCCTACCGATCTTCATCCTCCAGGATTATACATCAGTTCCTCATCTTTGGTATCCTATCCTCTGTCGTTCTTTGTAGATATTCTATCCAATTGTCCATGTGTTTTTCTATTTGTTGAAAAGTGGTTGTACTTTTAGTTCCTCTCTAATATTCTCATTTCTAATATGTTCTTCTCTTATACGACCTTTCACAGCCCGTAGAAATCTCATTTCCATTGCCTGAAGTTTACTTTTATATTTTTCCTTCAGGATCCAGGCCTCACTTACATACATCGCCACTGGTAGTGCCATCGTTGAGCAAAATCATAGCTGCGTCTCCTGTCTCACTTTGTTCCTCAGTGTTCGTCTGATTGTTCCAAAAATATGTTGATATTTCTGTATTTTCTTATTTATACCTTGTTCTTCTTCATAAATTATATCCCAGCCCGAATACTGGAAGTGTTAAACTGTTCTAACACTTTATCGTTTGTATTGACTTAGATATTCACGGCCGGAGTTTCTATGATGATCTTGACGATTTTCGGGTTGTAGGCCGTGGTCTCAAGACAACCCTTGAGGATGCCAGACGCAGTCTCTGGCTAAACGTCGGGGAACTACAAGCATCGCGACCACGTCCTACAGCCGAAAATCTTCAAGGTCATCATACTTTATCTTTTATTATCTTGGATTACGGAAAAAGAACAAATGTGTAGGTAGGAAAGATAAATTAAAAATCGTATCCTAGAACGGCAGAAGTTTAAGGAATAAGGAAGACGAAATATGTTTTTAATCTATTAAAATGTACTGTGAATGTGCCCAATTCACCAATTAATGTTTTAAAATGATCAACACGTTTCCACAGCCAAGCTGTCATCCACGATATAGGTCTTGAGAATGACAGCTTGGCTGTGGAAACGTGTTGACCATTTTAAAACATTAATTGGTGAATTGGGCATATTGACTCTATATTTTAATATTTAATCACCGATAAGATCTCTTATGTATTAAATTCTTTAATCTAGTTATTTTATACGTTTTAAAATATTAAGCCTTGTCTTATAGAGTCGCTTATATATTTTTCCTACGAATTTCGTTAACTTTACTCATACACCTACACCTCTAACCGATGCACCATCGCGATGGTGGGTACCATTTTAAGTATCAGATGTCGGTTGCGACAACCAAAAGTAATGACTGAGGGCTTGCAATGCTGACCACTCTATATACTGGTTGGAAGATCCACACCACTGTGATTAATTTATATGGATATGAGTCAAGCGGCCAGCTAGTTTTCCAAGGTCCTGCTACATTTATCGCGATGTGGAGCTCTTTTATACTTTTTATCAATAGTAGGTTAGCAGAAGCACCATTCTAAACTTTTAATATTTTTCTATTGTTTTTATTTCGTATCACAAGTGTCTCTGAGGCAAGCAGCCTGTGTTATTTTATCATTTAATTTTTGTCTCCAACTTTAATATTTTCTTTAGTATGCTTTTGTTTTAAATACATAAAGATAAATATTTTTAGAGAATCGCCTTGTTACAACACCATTTATCCCTGTGCTTGTCGTATTTCATGTCTAACTACTTTCCCATTTAATAATAAAAACAATAATTCATCGTTATCTCAGTAAAAAAGAACTGAATTCAAGTCAACGTTTCAGTCTCTGTGTGTGAGATCATTTTAAAGATATTTGACATGATTGGTCCACCGCTGTGGTCTCGAGGTAGCGTGCTGCCTTGTCACGCAGCGGGCCCGGGTTCGATCCCCGGCCGGGGCAGTTTTTCTGGGTGAGGTTTTTATCGGGGTTTTTCCTCACCTGTAAGACAAATGTCAGGAAAACTTTAAGGCCCAAACGGTCCCCGAAATCATATGGCCATCATCCCTATCATTATCATCCTTACCATTATCATTATCACCATCATCCTTCACCGGTGTGGAAAGCAACGGGAAGCTACCACACCTACACAATTCCCTAGTAAAGCTGCAAGCATAGCATGAAAATGCTATGATTGCAGTGAAGGACCTGCCTTCGGGCAGAATTACCATGGATGGATGATATGATTGTTTATAATACATAGTTACCATCACCAAGACTTTTTTTTTACAAATTTAAAATTTCCTCTTCTTCTTCTTATTATTATTCTTCCAGCTCTACAGCCTTTATGAGCCCTGGCTGCTGTTAGGACACCCCTCCTCGCATCACTGTCAAATGTCCTCCTCCTTCATACCCGGACCCCGAGCTTTCTGAACTCCTCCTCTATTCCTTCCATCCATCTCAGCTTCCGTCTTCCTCCATCAGGTCTCAGTAGTGTAAGCTTTCTAGTAGAATTCTCCTCCTCTGTTCTCATTATATGACCCACCCATCTCAGTCTGCCAATTTTAATAACATTTACAAAATCTGAGTCTGGATACAAATTGTAGATTTCATCGTTATATCTTATCCACGATACTCCACGATATTTATAGGTCCCAGGATTTTCCTCAGGATTTTCCTTTCAAGAGGTTCTCAGTCTTTCTCCATTCTCTGTGCTAAGTGTCCACCATTCACTGCCATAAATAGCAAGTGGTCTCAGTATGGTTTTATAAACTTTTAATTTTGCATCCGGATTTAAAATGTGTGATTTAAATTGGTTTTAAAGTTCATATTAGTATCTGTTGGCTTGGTGAATGCTGCTTTTTATTTCCTTATTAATATTACTGTAATCAGTGATCATAGTGTTCAGATATTTAAATGCGTGTACAATTTGAAATTTATATTTGCCTATGTCTAGTCGGTCTTTATCTACAGGTCTGTTAGAGATCTGTATAAATTTAGATTTTTCTTCTTTAATTTTGAATCCCATAGATTATTCTGCTATGGATTTGACATTAAAAGCTTCCGTTATAGATTTCATGGTCCGGCCAATAATAACTATATCGTCGGCTTATGCCATTATCTGGATGGATTTACTATATATTGTACCATTGGTATTAACTTAGGCATCTCTCGGTATCTTCTCAAGTGCAATTTAAAATTCCAATTTATCATACGTAATGCCACGAGTGATTTCCAATTTATCTAGATAATTTGGAAATCAAGAGTGGCATTTGTTATGACTATTTAACGAATAAAATTAAGCTGTTTACTCTTACTTACTTACTTATTTCCTCACTGGTACTATCGAACCCGTAGGTTCATGGCCGCGCGGGCATAAGCTCTCCATACATCCCTTCCTCAGCTAATGCTTTCCAATCATTCCCTGTATAATCTACTTCCTCAAATCATAGTTAATGTTATTCTCCCACCTCATTCTTGGTCTACCAACTGGCGGTTTTCCCTCTTGCTTTCCTATAAGAAGCCTCCATGCAAGTCTTTCGTTCACCATACGTGCAACATGCCCTGCCCATCGCAGTCTACGAGACTGAACTGTTCTTATTACATCTGGCTTCCTATAAAGACCTTGTAGTTCATTGATATGAAGTCTTCTCCATTCACCTGTCTGTTCATCTCTCTTTGGTCCAAAAATTTTTCTAAGTACTTTATTCTCAAATACTTGTAATCTCCTTTCCTCCCTTGAAGTAAGAGTCCATGTTTCGCACCCATACAATATGACTGGTAGAATAATATTTTTATATATTTTCAGTTTAACATTTTTTGAAAGGAGTTGTGACATCAAGAGTCTCTGCAATGCATAATAGCACGCATTTCCAGAATTGAGCCTAAGTTTAATTTCTTTGTGCATCTCATTCCTATTTGCGATTATTGTTCCTAGGTATTTGAATTCTTGCACTTCCTCAAAATTTCCCTCATTTGTCATTAGCTGTCCATTTCCATTATATAATGTATTTCTACGTGTGACCATATATTTAGTTTTACTGATATTTACTTCCAGTCCTAGTTTCTTAGTGTTACTCAATAGTGTTTGCGTGTTGTCCTTTAGTATCTCCTCGCTATCGGCCAATAATACTATATCATCAGCATAAACTAACAGCTTATTAATACCATTGAGTTGTGAGCCTTCCTCATTCTCTAAAGATTTTATGGCATGCTCTTACTCACAAATCATTATTTAACTATAGTTATTTTAAAATATGTATATATTTAATGTAAACGGCGATGTTTGAAAACAAATCAGAAACGATTGGTACGCTTCTTTTTGTTTCTTTTGGTCGTCACTGCAACCAGATCATATTATTTATTGCCAAAGGATCGCAATGTTGTAAGAATGCATCATAGTTGAGAAATAACCAACGTAATAGGTATTAATTAATTTATGATATCCTATGATGTAAATATATCAATTATATTTTTCTGCAACGTAATTTCCTGGAAAATAGTTCGTATAAGAAAGCGCAAAGAGTGGTTTCTTTTTTTTTTTGGTGGTGTAATCAATTGTTACAAATGTTTTCATATTATCTCTCGCATGCGCTTTCTGTTGACATTAATGCACTATATATATATATATATATATATATATATATATAATCTGGTAGCCGTATTTGTTAGAGAGTCAGTCATTGCAAAATAATGCTATGACCTATTTAGAATGTTAAATAGGAGGTGCTTTCATTATTATGATAAACTTCAGTTGGTAAATTCTAGGCGAAATACGACTAATAATAATAATAATAATAATAATAATAATAATAATAATAATAATAATAATACTTTATTTATTCTGGCAGAGTTAAGGCCATAAGGCCCTCTCTTCCACTCAACCAGCACAAATACAAATAAATCTGCTATGATTGGTTGTAAATAAAAAATCATTGAGATGTGATTGGTCATTGACCCCCATTTGGGGTATGAATTAAATAGTCATTAAAAATATCTTAACAAGGTATCATATGTTTCACACCATTCATTTAGATGTTTCTTTTTATTCCATGCTTCATTTTGATCTTTTTTATATGGACCATTTCTACTATTAATCTTTTATGATAATTATTTTCTTTGTATAAAATTGTCTTGATCATGGTAACTACGTATTATAAACAACCATGTCAAATGTTTTGAAAATGAACTCACACAAGGAGATTGAAACGTTGACTCGAATTAAATATTTTTTTTTTTACTGAGATAGCGACTGATTATTGTTTTTATTATTATTAACTACTCTCAGATCGGCCGCGGTGGAATAATGGTAATGCTCCTTGCCTATGGTCCCGAGGGTCGCAGGTTCAAACCCGGCCGGGGTAGATGGATTTTTTAGGATGGAAAAATCCAAGGAGCGAGTTCTCCGGGAGGGACTTTAAGTCGTGGGTCCCGAGTCTGAAGATTTTCAGGCTCGTAAAAGATCTTTAAGCCTGAATGAAAGGCCTCTAAGCAAAAGGTACCGAATTCTCCCATCCTAGTACTACCTTGGTTTCCTAGATGTCAATACGAAGCGGAACGCTAATGACGGACTACTCAAATGTCATCTATACGAAAACAAGTGTAACTAAATTAATACGGTTGAAATTATTCCCTGTAGGGGGAAACATGTGCTTACAAGAAGAAGAATATCTACTGTCAGGGAATAATATTTATAAAAACATATTAAATACTTTTCCACTAGAACAGATAGTTAAAATGCAGTGTTCAAAGTCAACATAGAGACTATATGTACCCCTCTATCAAACACTTCATCAGAGAATTCTCCGCAAATTATTTTTTTTTGCTAATACTGCAGTCTTCTAACCAACATTAGCGACGGACTGTTAAACAAACTGCAGTATATGTAATTGTAGGCTTTCACAGCCGGCGTCTTGATCCATATTTGGTTCGACTTCCGGGCTTGTAGGCCGTGGTCTGGTTGTCTTCTTACTCGACGTTTCGTCTACTGCTGCGGTAGACCTCATCAGGAGATACTGCGTGCTCTCTGTGAACTCCTCAACAGTCGGCTGCAGACTGGCTGGTGGTTGACTGACTGACTGATTGTTGACGGTGACGTTGCGCCGTCCAGTGTGCTGCATACTGTTCCCCACTGGGATAAACTTGGCAGCAAAATCCTTTTTGGCTATCAAGTAGTGGTTGTGGATTATGTAACCTCAGCCTTTGGTGACAATGTATTTTACCTAACAGGTCTATACCAGAATAATAGTGCAAACCACTATACTTGTAAGAAGGCATCATAAACTACGCCGCCGGCAAGCAGAGAGTCCGAAAGCCGGACAGCGTAGAGTGACCCACATTTCTCAAAGCGAGCGGTCTCGCACTATTATGTGGATGGTCTCTCCTTTTGAGGTTAACCTGTAACAGGTTAACCAGTCGGCTCATGAAGATGAAACGCTCCATGGGACTAGACAGTTCAGCCATTAAAGGCTGAACGTCCCGGAGAATTTCCTCCCCACGAGCACTTAAGCTACCTATTTGCAATTGCCGGCCCTTAACTTTAGCAGTGCTATTCTCTTGAGTTGTTCTGGAAGCAGTACCTGTCTGTAGAGCTTGGGTGAAGGAAACTCTTGGATCGACCTTCACAGAAGTGAAGGTCTTTCTTTGAGTTGTAGTTACATTTGGATTTGAAATAGGATCGCTTGTGGATGGTTTCTCTTTTGGATTTGGGATGGGTTTAGCTACCCTGCTATAAGCTTCAAGGGCCGCCTTGAAAGCAGGGCAGCCTCTATAGGACGCCGGGTGACCGGACTCCTTGCAATTTGCACATTTTAGCAAATTTGTGTCTCTCGCGCTTCGGCCTTTAGGGTACAGTCCTTGTGCCCGTGAGGCCCAGCGCAGATAACACAGCGAGGAGCCCGATTACAGGCAGGAAAGGTATGATTAAATGACTGGCACCGGTAACACTGCTTAAGCCCACCCCTGGGTCTATATGGTTCTATGGCAACAACAGTGTACAAGAGACGCTTTAAATCATAAATTTCCAACACTTTACTATTGCGTTCTAGTTCTAATATATAGATGGGAAGAGGTATAGCCAAATTATTTTCGGTTTTAGTGATCTGTTTTACAGTTTTAACTGGGAAACCCAACGCGAGGATTTCCTCTTTAATTTCATCTGGGTCTACAGTTGCAGGCAGTCTCTTTAACACCACTTTCAGAGGAAGATCCCTCTTCAGTTGGAAAGTATAGTATTCCCTATTCAGGGAAGTAAAATACTCCTTCAACTTGAAGAAATCTTCCAGTGATCGTGCATAGTAACGTATTCCTTCAGGAATACTGACACACTTTATTTGGTCGCCAATTAGTGACTTCAACTCTTTATTTATTCGGAACAAATTCCCATGACCAAGAACTGTAATTGGTGGGGGTCTTTGCTCCGATTGGACAGTATTACCTGAAGGAGTAGCAGTAGGCGTGGCCATAGTAGGACCAGTAGCTGGAGGAGGGACCATCTCTGAGGATGTTCCTGCAGTAGAATTTGGAATTTCAGTTAGAACTGAAAATTTATTGTTAATAGGCACTGCTGGAACCTCAGCTCGTGATTCCTGCGACTCTGTGGATCGGTTATCTGGATGTATAGGTTCAAATACATTAGTGGATTTGCCCAGTAGTATGGGTTCTTTTGGTTTAGAAAGATCAATTTTAGATTTCTTGAGTACTAATGTCGGTATTTTATCTTTATCTTTTTTCTTTCTGTTTTTCCGTTTAGGAGTAGATTGATTACTAGTTGTTGACTGGTCGTCAGTGAGCATTTGCTCCTCAGTGGGCATCTGCTCACTGGTGTCCATATCACGACTAGTTGAAGGTATTTCTTCTGTGTAACTCTTTGCTTTAGAATTTAAGGAGGAATAGAAAAGCGCAGTAGTGCGAATCTCTAGTAGATCTCCTTTCAATTCATTAAGCATAGCTACGAAGGTTGAGCGAACTGGTTCATTTTCTTTAATCAAATTATTTAACCGATCCAAAGCTAAAGACGTGAAATCACGAGCTTGTTCGGACCTTTCATAATCCGGGAAAGTACCCATGAAATTTATGAGTATTAGAAAAGTTCCACTAAGAGTGGAAAGCAATTCTTTTAGTTCGGGATCTTTATCATATCCATACTTGTGGACAAACTTTTCAAATTTATTCGCGAAGTCTTCCCAGAGTATGAGAGGCCCAACATCCTCAATTTCTGGATCAAAAGACCTATCAGACTTTGGCATAGCAGCCATCGTGCTTGGTAGTACCAAGTCTTAGTTCTGGTCACTATACACAAAAGCACTAAACACTTGTCACCAAAGGATAAGATTATATATATCACAATAACAATTGCGTCCACACCACTTACCTTGATAACACTTCACTCGAATTTATACACAAAAGCACAAAAAATCACAAGGATCAACCCGTGTTAGGGCCACGCCCTAACAAGGAATTTGCTAACCAGCTGTAGAATCCGCGGATCTGATTGGCCGAGACGAAATCTGAAAAAATTGATGCGGCCAATCACAGCACACGAAGGACTACAAGTCAAAACGTCAACAACTTATTGATAGTCGTTACAGTACTACGTCTAGGATGCCGTGATGAACTGCAGCAGACGTTCAATGTAGGCAGGATCAATAGCAGTATGATGGATCATTAACCGAAGTTGCATGATGTTATCAGTACCAGCTCTGATTTCAGTATGCTGCTGGTGGTTGACTGACTGATTGTTGACGGTGACGTTGCACCGTCCAGTGTGCTGCATACTGTTTCCAACTGGGATAAACTTGGCAGCAATTCCTTTTTGGCTATGAAGTAGTGGTTGTGGATTATGTAACCTCAGCCTTTGGTGACAATGTATTTTACCTAACAGGTCTATACCAGAATAATAGTGCAAACCACTATACTTGTAAGAAGGCATCATAAACTACGCCGCCGGCAAGCAGAGAGTCCGAAAGCCGGACAGCGTAGAGTGACCCACACTTCTCAAAGCGAGCGGTCTCGCACTATTATGTGGATGGTCTCTCCTTTTGAGGTTAACCTGTAAAACACAGGTTAACCAGTCGGCTCATGAAGATGAAACGCTCCATGGGACTAGACAGTTCAGCCAATAAAGGCTGAACGTCCCGGAGAATTTCCTCCCCACGAGCACTTAAGCTACCTATTAGCATTTGCTGGCCCTTTACTTTAGCAGTGCTATTCTCTTGTGTTGTTCTGGAAGCAGTACCAGTCTGTAGAGCTTGGGTGAAGGAAAGTCTTGGATCGACCTTCACAGAAGTGAAGGTCTTTCTTTGAGTTGTAGTTATAGTTGGATTTGGAACAGGATCACTTGTGGATGGTTTCTCTTTTGGATTAGGGATGGGTTTATCTACCCTGCTATAAGCTTCAAGGGCCGCCTTGAAAGCAGGGCAGCCTCTATAGGACGCCGGGTGACCGGACTCCTTGCAATTTGCACATTTTAGCAAAGTTGTGTCTCTCCGCGCTTCGGCCTTTAGGGTACAGTCCTTGTTCCCGTGAGGCCCAGCGCAGATAACACAGCGAGGAGCCCGATTACAGGCAGGAAAGTTATGATTAAATGACTGGCACCGGTAACACTGCTTAAGTCCAGCCCTAGGTCTATATGGTTTTATGGCTACAACAGTGTATAAGAGACGCTTTAGATCATAAATTTCCAACGCTTTACTATTGCGTTCTAATTCCAATATATAGATCGGAAGGGGTATGGCCAAATTATTTTCGGTTTTTATAATCTGCTTTACATCTTTAACTGGGAAACCCATCGCGAGGATTTCCTCTTTAATTTCGTCTGGGTCTACAGTTGCCGGCAGTCTCTTTAACACCACCTTCAAAGGAAGATCTCTCTTCAGTTGAAAAGTATAGTATTCCCTATTTAGGGAATTAAAATACTTCTTCAACTTGAAGAAATCCTCCAATGAACGTGCATAATAGCGTATTCCTTCATGAATATTAACACACTTTAGTTTGTCGCCAATTAGTGATTTCAACTCTTTATTCGGAACAAATTCCCGTGACCAATAACAGTAATTAGTGGGGGTCTTTGCTCCGATTGGACAGCATTACCTGAAGGAGTAGCAGTAGGTGTAACCATAGTAGGACCAGTAGCTTGAGGAGGGTCCATCTCTGAGGATGTACCTGCAGTGGAATTTGGAATGTCAGTTAAAACTGAAAATTTATTGTTAATAGGCACTGCTGGAACCTCAACTCGTGATTCCTGCGACTCTGTAGATCGATTATCTGGATGTATAGGTACAAATTCTTTAGTGGGTTTGCCCAGTAGTATGGGTTCTTTTGGTTTAGAAGAATCAACTTTTGTTTTCTTTACGACTAATGTCGGTACTTTTTCTTTTTTCTTTCTGTTTTTCCGTTTTGGAGATTTTCCACTAGCAGTTGACTGGTCGTCAGTGAGCATTTGCTCCTCAGTGGTCATCTGCTCACTGGTGTCCATATCACTGCTAGTTGAAGGTATGTTGCTCTTTTCTTTGCGATTCACGGAGGAATAGAAGAGCGCAGTAGTGCGAATCTCTAATAAATCTCCTTTGAGTTCGTTAAGCATAGCTTCAAACGTTTGTTGGCCTGGTTCATTATCCTTTATCAATTGATTCAATCGATCTAATGCAGAAGACGTGAAATCACGAGCTTCTTCAGACCTTTCATAGTCTGGGAAATTACCCATGAAATTTATAACCAATAAGAAAGTTCCACTAAGAGTGGACAGCAATTCTTTTAATTCGGGTTTTTTGTCATATCCATACTTGTGGACAAACCTTTCAAATTTATTCGCGGAGTCTTCCCAGAGTATGAGAGGTCCGACATCCTCACTTACTGGATCCATAGACCCTTCAGACTTTGGCATAGCAGCCATTGTGCTTGGTAATACCAAGTCTTAGTTCTGGACACTATACACAAAAGCACTAAACACTTGTCACCAAAGAATAAGATTAAATATCACAATAATAATTATTGTATCCACTCCACTTACCTTGATAGCACTTCACTCGATTTTTATACACAAAACACAAATGAACACAAGGATCAGCCCGTGTTAGGGCCACGCCCTAACAAGGAATTTGCTAACCAGCTGTAGAATCCGCGGATGTGATTGGCCGAGACGAAAACTGAAAAAAATTGATGCGGCCAATCGCAGCACACGAAGGACTACAAGTCAAAACGTCAACAACTTATTGATAGTCGTTTGCAGTACTACGTCTAGGATGCCGTGATGAACTGCAGCAGACGTACAATGTAGGCAGGATCAATTGCGGTATGAAGTATCATTAACCATAGTAGCATGATGTTTCCAGTACCAGCTCTGATTCCAGTATGATGCTGGTGGTTTTTTTTTTTTTTTTTTTTTTTTTTTGGCAATGTCTAGCATCGCCCAGTGCGCTGCACTAGAACCAGTTGCGGCTCCCTGGCAGCAAATACCATAGTGATTATCTAGATGGGGTTTAACCACTTAACCCACTATATCTAGCGGCGTTTGTGTTCAGTTTATAAAAAAATTTGTAAAGGGAAGGGGATGAAATGAGGTGTAATCTTACTAAAGCAGGGCATCGTAAACCACTCGGCCGGAGAAGCAGAGAGTCCGAAAGCCGACCGAGCGGAATGAGCCACACTACTTTAGCTGTCATACAGCACCCATTTCATTAGCTGGACCATCAAAGTCTAGCAAATATGTTCCGGTGAATTGCACGTCGCTGTATTAGATGCCCTATATTGCGAACAATTGGATTTGTATGATTTTGGATTAGTTGGAACATTTTGTCCACACGTTCTTCAATCGTAGTCGCAATATACGGCATCTGTGCTTGGTTGTGAAGCTCTGCGATCCTCGTGTACATTGGTGCCGAAAAAATAATTTTGAAACATTTATTCTGAATTATTTGAACTTTCTTTTGTGACATCCAGCGAGGATGCTCCAGGCTTCACAACCATACAGCACCATGCTTCGGATCACAGCTGTGTAAAGAATCAGCTTGATCCGAGAGGATAGTGTAGGTGACTTGAAAAATGGATAAAGTAAGGCAATTGCAGCATTTGATTTATGAATAAGATGCCGAATATGAATTTTGAACGTAAGCTTGGAATCCAAATGGATTCCGAGATACTTGACTGAAGGCTCTGGTCGGAAATGATGAGTTCCCAAGGTGAGTTGGATTTGGTTTGGTCTACTAGTCTTTGAAAACAAAACAGCTTTTGTTTTGTTAACATTGAGCTTAATGTTCCATAGACCAAACCAGGAATGGTAGGAATTTAAGGCGGACTGGATTATTGGGACGCGTCGAGGTAATAGACGGAATGGAGCCTGAAGATACAAACAAGTATCATCAGCAAAGGATGCTAGGTTAATACGGTTAAAATTAGGGATGTCTGACACATAGAGAGTGTACAGAATCGGAGAGAGGACTGCACCTTGAGGAACTCCCGCCAAGAGTGGCTTGCAGTCAGAATTATACCCACTAACCGACACATAAAAGTGTCGGTTAGTTAGGTATTTAGCTATAATTTTAATTAAATCAGCCGAAATTTGAAATTTTATTAATTTGTATAATAGTCCATTTATCCAAGTCGTATCGAGTGCCTTCTCAATATCGAGGAACACTGCCAAAGTACTTTTCTTGTTGTTAAATCCCGTAACAACTTGGTCAACCAGTCGAGCAAGTTGGAGCGGAGTACTATGTGTTTTTCTAAAGCCAAATTGGTGAGTAGGAATAAGGTTTCTCTCTATCACCTCTCTTTTTAGTCTTGCCAAAATGAGTTTCTCCATAACTTTCCCCAGCACAGGTAGAAGACTGATTGGCCTTAAGTTGTCCGGGTTGGTTGGATCTTTACCAGGCTTTGGTATAGCTACAACTTTGGCTTTTTTCCAGACCTCAGGGAAGTACTGGTACTTGAGACAAAGTTTAGCTATTTGAAGGAATAGGAGAAGGGATTTTAGCGGTAAATATTTTACCGCCAAATATGGTATCCGGTCATGACCGGGGGCACGTTTGGAAGGTAGATTATGGATTACGGCTTTCAATCTGAAAGCCGTATATCAGGAAGGGTGAGAGGGATAGGTCTCTCAAGAAAAGTACTTACTGTATGGTATACTTCAGCTTCGTGAGCCGGTGTGGTGAGCTCATGTGGGCGAAACCTTGATTCTAGGTGTTTAGAGAGAGCTTGGGCTTTCTCCCGTGGGAGGTAAGCCCAATCTCCGTCATAAAATATAGCTGATGGAGGAGGCGGAGCTCGACTCCTTCTAATTCTTTTTAATATCTCCCACGGAGGAGTTTTAGCATCTGTGAAACGCTGAAGGGAAGAATCCCATTCAGCATTTCGCATTTCTTCTAATCGGTTTCGCACCAAATGAGCATAGCGATTGTAAAGTTGTTTGTGTTGGGGTGCGCCAAAAGTACGGTATAATCTGAGATATCGTTTCTTCTCAGTTAAATAATTTTGGAGTGTAGGATCGTATGGTTTTGTATGTGCATTTTTGTTTGTGTTGTAGATAGTGTAATGGCCGTTTGTATACTAGCCTGTAAACTAAGGACAGCGTGTTCTATTTGTTCTGTTGATTGGACAGAAAGTGTCGGCTTAACCCATTGGTTAAGCATGTGTGTATAACTCTGCCAATCAGTGTGATCATAATACATGTTTGGGGGAGAGGACAACACGAATGTGGGACTGATTTTAAAGAGTATAGGACTGTGATCTGAGTTAAGTACGTCTGTAATTGTGGTGACGTGTGGAGAGATAGGTACATTATTCGAGAGAACATTATCCAGTATATCTGATCGAAAGCCAACATGTGTGTTTCTAAAGTATGTATGTTCCCTTGGAGCGGAAATTTCTATGTTATGATGTTGACAAAAATTTTGGAGTATCACACCAGATCCATTTTGGGTACGACAATTCCAAAGAAGATGTTTACTATTGAAGTCTCCCGCTAACAAGTAGTTAGGGGAGACGGAAGTGAGAGCGTTTAGGTCGTACCTCGTTAGGAGTCTGGTAGGTGATTTGTAAATAGAAACTATATAAATTGATTCGCGGTCTGAAATTGGCAAGAAGATGGCTGTTGTTTACTTCAATAAATTGAAGCCTGGGTGTAGGGGCCACTCTGTGGCCAATGGTTTGTTTAATACAAATTGCTGTACCTCCAAGGGGACCATTCAATCGGTCATTTCTATATATACAATAATTCGGAATTTTGAATTTGTTACCTGGTTTCAAAAAAGTTTCATTCAGAAGAAGAATGTCAATATCTCTCTCTTGTATAAAAGTAATAAGCTCTCGAATCTGTTTAAGTACACCATTGGCATTAAAAGCCGCAACATTGAGAAAGCTTCCGGTATGGAACCTACACATATTCACCGAAACACATATTTACTAGATTTGTCATGAACGCAAACTTCTCCATTGGAGATTGTAATTGAGCTAATAATGGCTCTAAGTTATTGAGAAGTTCGCGTCCCTGACTTGATAGAGGGAGTTGAGAGGCTTGTCTATTCGGGCTTTTAGCAGTGCTTTGTGATTGAAAATTTGGCTGGCCAGTTGCTTGGCTGAAGGAAATATTTGGATTGATTGGTTTTGAAGAAAAAGTTCTGCGTTGAATGTTTTGCTGTTTTGAATTTGAATTATTTTCTGTACGTTTCAGAAAGGCAGCTTTTGCTGCAACGTATGATGGACATTCTCTGTATGAGGCAGGGTGACCTGACGCTCCACAATTTACTCATTTTAGTTTTGATTTGTCGGTCAAAGCTTCTTGCTTGACAGGGCATTTACTGTGATTATGGGGTTCTGCGCAAACTACGCACTTGGGCGTCAGGCTACACCCTGCAAATGTATGATTAAAACGTTGACAGTTGAAGCACTGCTTCAGCCCTGATCGGGGTCTATAAGGCTCCACTGCTACAATCATATAGTTGAGTTTTGTGAGGTTGAATATTTCTCGACCGGAATCATTATTGTCGAGTTCCAATATAAAGATAGGAAGTGGTACCAGTTTTTCGTTTTTTCTTTCTTTGATATTTGTTTTACTGTCTTGATAGGGTATTTAAGAGATTGAAGCTCTTCGAATATATCATCTTTTGATGTACTGGCTGGAAGTCGTTTTTAATACCACCCTCAATGGCAGATCTTGCTTCATTATGTAGGTGTAGTGCTGTTTACCTACAGCAGAAAAATATTCTTTGAGTAACTTATGATCTGCCACTGAGGTGGCGTAGTATCGCAGACCTTCTGGCGTGCTAACTACTTTGAGATCTCCACTAAGTTTAGAAGTGATTTCTTTTATCATTTTGAAGGCATCAGCTTGTCCAATAACTGTAATTGGGGGCGGTTTTGGTTCTTTTTTAGGTGGTAGCACACCAGTGGGCTGCGAATTTGTTGTAGCAGTAGGAGCCCTAGCCTCTTTTGATGGTCCAGCTTCAGATGCGGGACGTTTGTCAGTTTCATTCATATTAGCCAATATGGAATAAGGGTTTGAAACTGACACTTCCTGTGAATATGACACGGTTGGTACCTTTTTTCTGGGATTTGATTGTTTTCTCCTCATTTTCTTTTCTGGTGTTTCGTATTGGTTTTCATTTCGTTTTTTATGTTCACTTGATGACTCTGTGCGTTCTTCACCATATGTTAGGAAACAAGTGGTTTGAACGTCCATAGCCATCTTCTGTACAGCATTTAGAATCTTTTCTAGATATTGAGTTTTGTCATTAGATTTTCCTTTTAGTTGACTTAATGCATCAGATTAATTCCGCGTCATATCCAAGGCTGTGTCAGACCGCTCGAACTCTGGGTATGTTTGTAAATAACTTGAAATGATCCAGAAAGTGCCTTGAATTTTATTTGCAACTGTGGAAAATTTAGAACCTGGTTTGAAATTTTGTTTCTTTATATACGCTTCAAATTGATTTGAAGCTATTTCCCAGATTTCAAACGGGCTTTAGTCCCGCACCTCTTCCACCACTTCCATATCACTGGTTTCACAGCTGGTCGCCATGGTGCTTGGACTCGCCAAGACTTAGTCCAATGGCTTGTTTTAATGCACTAGACACTGAACACTTACACCAAATAGATATGGGCTTAACACTAATACTCACAGTTTGTAGAAGAGTTATTAATGCAGTGACTAAACCACACCTGATAACACTCGCACTGAGCACTCACTGAGCGTATGCTCAGAGGGGTATTGGCTACCAGAGCCTCACCCGGTTTTCACAGAACACTAAACGACACTATTTATTTATATTTTTCACTAGCACAGAAGAAAAATGAAGAATCAGCGCTGAAACGCTGGAAGGAAAGTGTTTTGATGTTTACTAGTAGTCCAGAAGGCCGTGAGAAACAGAGGGCACTGCTGTAGCGTCGTTGAACGATGTACGCTGTGCTGTTGTTTTCAATGACGTCACTGGAGTTTAGTAGAAAATCAATACGCTGTCAGCTCAATAGGGAACCAAGGCGAAGAATATATATATATATATATATATTAGTGCTAATTTGCACTATAAATAATGGACCGGGCACGTGCCCGGTCTCAAGGCTGCCACGCACTTTAATTGGCCAATAGGATCACTTTTTATTTCGGCCAATCACAGCGCACTAAACTACCGGTCACCATCCACTCGCAAGAATGACTCGATGTCGTTGGACAATTTCGGTCTTCAGTGCTCGTGCTATACCACAGTAGCGGAAGCTGGTGATGGTACCGGCGGAGCTGATTCACGTGCTGGTGGTTTTTTTTTTTTTTTTTTTTTTTTTTTTTTTTTTTTTTTTTTTTTTTTTTGGCAATGTCTAGCATCGCCCAGTGCGCTGCACTAGAACCAGTCGCGGCTCCCTGGCAGCAAATACCATAGTGATTATCTAGATGGAGTTTAACCACTTTACCCACTATATCTAGCGGCGTTTGTGTTCAGAGTATAAAAAATTTTGTAAAGGGAAGGGGATGAAATGAGGTGTAATCCTACTAAAGCAGGGCATCGTAAACCACTCGGCCGGACAAGCAGAGAGTCCGAAAGCCGACCGAGAGGAATGAGCCACACTACTTTAGCTGTCATACAGCACTCTGCTGGTGGTTAGAAACTGTCTCTCTTTTTATAGCTAAACCCCGGGTGGTGGGGAGGTTTTCTGCGCAGACCGAGTTTTTTTGCTGTTGTGCCGATTGCAGAAGTCATAGGCTTCGTTGTCGTGTTATGCAGTGCTGGGATCCAAATTTTATTTATCTTCATGGTTTCTTCTTTTTTGTTGAAGGATTTTTTATGTTTATATATTTCAATGGCTTCTCTATATAGTCTGGTGTAGTAAGTGATGTTTGTGATAATACCTGAGTATCTTCGAATCTTATAATATGTTGTTGGTTGTTCATCAAGTGTTCCGCTACGGCCGATTTTTCAATTACTACACCAGACTATACAGAGAAGCCATTGAAATATATAAACATAAAAATTCCTTCAACAAAAAAGAAGAAACCATGAAGATAAACAAAATTTGGTTCCCAGCACTGCATAACACGACAACGAAGCCTATGACTTCTGCAATCGGCACAACAGCAAAAAGTTCGGTCTGCGCAGAAAACCTCCCCACCACCCGGGGTTTAGCTATAAAAAGAGAGACAGTTTCCAACCACCAGCGCATACTGGAATCAGAGCTGGTACTGATAATATCATGCAACTTTGGTTAATGATACTTCATGATGCTATTGATCCTGCCTACATTGAACGTCTGCTGCAGTTCATCACGGCATCCTAGACGTAGTACTGCAAACGACTATCAATAAGTTGTTGACGTTTTGACTTGTAGTCCTTCGTGTGCTGTGATTGGCTGCATCAATTTTTTCAGTTTTCGTCTCGGCCAATCAGATCCGCGGATTCTACAGCTGGTTAGCAAATTCCTTGTTAGGGCGTGGCCCTAACACGGGCTGATCCTTGTGATTTTTTGTGTTTTTGTGTATAAATTCGAGTGAAGTGTTATCAAGGTAAGTGGTGTGGACGCAATTGTTATTGTGATATATATAATCTTATCCTTTGGTGACAAGTGTTTAGTGCTTTTGTGTATAGTGACCAGAACTAAGACTTGGTATTACCAAGCACGATGGCTGCTATGCCAAAGTCTGATAGGTCTATTCATCCAGAAATTGAGGATGTCGGGCCTCTCATACTCTGGGAAGACTCCGCGAATAAATTTGAAAAGTTTGTCCACAAGTATGGATATGATAAAAATCCCGAATTAAAAGAATTGCTTTCCACTCTTAGTGGAACTTTTCTAATACTCATAAATTTCATGGGTACTTTCCCGGATTATGAAAGGTCCGAAGAAGCTCGTGATTTCACGTCTTTAGCTTTGGATCGATTAAATAAATTGATTAAAGAAAATGAACCAGGCCGTCCAACTTTCGAAGCTATGCTTAACGAACTGAAAGGAGATCTACTAGAGATTCGCACTACTGCGCTTTTCTATTCCTCCTTAAATTCTAAAGCAAAGAGTTACAGAGAAGAAATACCTTCAACTAGTCGTGATATGGACACCAGTGAGCAGATGCCCACTGAGGAGCAAATGCTCACTGACGACCAGTCAACAACTAGTAATCAATCTACTCCTAAACGGAAAAACAGAAAGAAAAAAGATAAAGAAAAAATACCGACATTAGTAGTAAAGAAATCTAAAATTGATTCTTCTAAAGTAAAAGAACCCATATTACTGGGCAAACCCACTAAAGAATTTATACCTATACATCCAGATAAACGATCTACAGAGTCGCAGGAATCACGAGTTGAGGTTCCAGCAGTGCCTATTAACAATAAATTTTCAGTTCTAACTGAAATTCCAAATTCCACTGCAGGAACATCCTCAGAGATGGTCCCTCCTCAAGCTACTGGTCCTACTATGGCTACGCCTACTGCTACTCCTTCAGGTAATACTGTCCAATCGGAGCAAAGACCCCCACCAATTACAGTTATTGGTCACGGGAATTTGTTCCGAATAAATAAAGAGTTGAAATCACTAATTGGCGACCAACTAAAGTGTGTCAGTATTCCTGAAGGAATACGCTATTATGCACGTTCATTGGAAGATTTCTTCAAGTTTGAAGGAGTATTTTACTTCCCTGAATAGGGAATACTATACTTTCCAACTGAAGAGGGATCTTCCTCTGAAGGTGGTGTTAAAGAGACTGCCTGCAACTGTAGACCCAGATGAAATTAAAGAGGAAATCCTCGCGTTGGGTTTCCCAGTTAAAACTGTAAAACAGATAACCAAAACGGAAAATAATTTGGCAATACCTCTTCCCATCTATATATTAGAACTAGAACGCAATAGTAAAGCGTTGGAAATTTATGATTTAAAGCGTCTCTTGTACACTGTTGTAGCCATAGAACCATATAGACCCAGGGCTGGGCTTAAGCAGTGTTACCGGTGCCAGTCATTTAATCATACCTTTCCTGCCTGTAATCGGGCTCCTCGCTGTGTTATCTGCGCTGGGCCTCACGGGCACAAGGACTGTACCCTAAAGGCCGAAGCGCGGAGAGACACAAGTTTGCTAAAATGTGCAAATTGCAAGGAGTCCGGTCACCCGGCGTCCTACAGAGGCTGCCCTGCTTTCAAGGCGGCCCTTGAAGCTTATAGCAGGGTAGCTAAACCCATCCCCAATCCAAAAGAGAAACCATCCACAAGTGATCCTATCTCAAATCCAACTGTAACTACAACTCAAAGAAAGACCTTCACTTCTGTGAAGGTCGATCCAAGAGTTTCCTTCACCCAAGCTCTACAGACTGGTACTGCTTCCAGAACAACTCAAGAGAATAGCACTGCTAAAGTTAAGGGCCAGCAATTGCAAATAGGTAGCTTAAGTGCTCGTGGGGAGGAAATTCTCCGGGATGTTCAGCCTTTATTGGCTGAACTGTCTAGTCCCATGGAGCGTTTCATCTTCATGAGCCGACTGGTTAACCTGTGTTTTACAGGTTAACCTCAAAAGGAGAGACCATCCACATAATAGTGCGAGACCGCTCGCTTTGAGAAGTGTGGCTCACTCTACGCTGTCCGGCTTTCGGACTCTCTGCTTGCCGGCGGCGTAGTTTATGATGCCTTCTTACAAGTATAGTGGTTTGCACTATTATTCTGGTATAGACCTGTTAGGTAAAATACATTGTCACCAAAGGCTGAGGTTACATAATCCACAACCACTACTTGATAGCCAAAAAGGAATTTGCTACCAAGTTTATCCCAGTGGGAAACAGTATGCAGCACACTGGACGGTGCAACGTCACCGTCAACAATCAGTCAGTCAGTCAACCACCAGCCAGTCTGCAGCCGACTGTTGAGGAGTTCACAGAGAGCACGCAGTATCTCCTGATGAGGTCTACCGCAGCAGTAGACGAAACGTCGAGTAAGAAGACAACCAGACCACGGCCTATAAGCCCGGAAGACGAACCAAATATGGATCAAACTGTAGTATGTTCATAATTTGTGAATCAGAATAAAATGTAATGCCCGAAAATGTGAGTACATTTCTCAATATATCCAGGAATTGTCATGGCTCCGTTTACAAGACAGGAGAATATTATGATGTTTAGTTCTATTATTTAATATTCTACATGCTTCGATTCCATATTATTTAGCCTCTCGTCTCGTTTCCAGTATATAGCCTTCAATCTTAATATAAACACACCATCACTTCATTGTCTCTTTCTTAATATACCGCAACAAGTACATCTCACCAGTTCATTTCATATATAGTATTATCTCCACTTATCGCAAATAGAATTCCATACCACAGGAAATCAGGGGCTGCCGGACGTTTAAATAATTTTAAAGAAATCAATATTTATATTTGATCTAACTTTTTAAAATATTAACTTCACATGTAATGAATATTTATAAATTGGTGCATCTTTTTAAATTTAATATACAATTCTTATGTTGTTATTATTATTATTATTATTATTATTATTATTATTATCATCATCATCATCATCATCATGAACAAATTCGTTTTAGGCCATGTGGCCTGTACGGTAAACCTAGCGAAGACGGTCTTGATCTTTCCACCGATGTTTTGGTCTTCCTTGGTCCCTATGTCCAGTTGGGGTATATTGGAATGCCAATGTTGGAAGTCTATTTCTTGCCATTCTCCTCAGATGATTTTTCCATTCTTGTTGGTATCTTTGTATATCTTCATTTAAACTTGTTACTCCAAGTTTTCCTCTGATAATAGTGTTCCTTTGGTGATCCAGTCTATTAACTCCTAACAATGATCGTAAGAAGCGCATTTGGCTTACTTGAAGTTTATGAGAGTTTCTTTTATTTCAAATCCAAATTTCACTTCCGTATTTTAGAGAAGCTTTTGATGTGATGTTATGTAATCTTAGTTTTGTCTCTGTCCTCATCTGTTTACCAAAATGTCTTCGTATCACCCCATTCATTTTATTATATTTTTGTAATTTTGAATCAATGTCACTCTTATACTCTGCAAATACACTTCCTAAGTAACAGAAATCTGACACTTGTTCTGTAATTTTCCCATCAATCTCAATTTTCACCCGTTGTGTGTATGTATGTATGTATGTATGTTTGTATGTATGTATTATTATTATTATTATTATTATTATTATTATTGTTATTATTATTATTATTATTATTATTATTATTATTATTATGGTTTGCATATACAATTGTTGTATATACACTGCAATATTAAATGATTTTTTTAATTTAATGGAATATGTATCTAATATATAACAAAAAAAAAGTTTGTATGTTTGTTTGTTTATTTATTCGTACTTTATGCGCGGCCATACCGTTGATCTGCTTGAAATGGGGCTTTTCGAAAAAATGTTCAGGAGATTCCCGGAATGAACATAGACTATAATAGAGTAGTGATACTCAACTCCTATACCCTTATAAATCGCCCTTTGTAGTTGAGAATGTGAAAAATGTAGCTCTTTGGACTCTTACGTTGCCTTAACCATAACAAATACACAACATTAATGTACACACAATTGAATATCTCAAAATGCTCTACAAAAATGTCCGCGACAGCATATGTTTATCTCTTACGGATAACTCACAATAACCAATTTTTCTTTCATTGATACCAAGAATATTGAGGCAAATACGTAGATTTCTGTGCAATCATAGCACCACATGGAGGGTATTGTTTTACGGATAACTCACAATAACGAATTTTGTCTTTTAGTTCATTTATGCCAAGAAGATCGAGATAGTAGATTTCCGGGTAACACCGGGTAATCAGCACGGGAATCTTAAAATAATTACGATATACATTTATAATTATTTTTCAACTTAATTATTCAACTAATCATAACAAGTACATTTATTTTCATCTTTCAGCTCAATTATGCCAAGAAGATCGGGATGGGTAGTTTACCGGACAACGCCGGGCAAACAGCACAAGGTATCTAAAAATTATTACGATATAAATTTTTGCTTCCACTTATTTAACTAAATATAAAACACATTAATTTTCGAATTTCAGCTCTTTTATGCCAAGAGGATCGGGGTAAGTAGTTTCCCCGACAACGTCGGGTAATCAGCACGGGCTGTCTAAAACTAATAATATATGTATTCCTAACAATTATTCAACTAAACATAAAAACACATTAAATTTCGTCTTTCAGCTCATTTATTCCATGAAGGTCAAAATAAGTAGATTCCCGGGCAATAACGGGTAATCAGCACGAGGTATCTAATAATAATAGCGATATAAATGTATAATTATTTCTCCCTACACTTATTCAACTAAACATAAGAAGGCGTTAATTTTTATTTCTTTACGCGTAGCAGCGCACGCCGGGTGTTAGCTGGGGTTTTACACAATCTGGTTTTTGTTTCACGTGTCGAATATTTTGAATTTAAATACACCGTGTCCTATTCAAACCTCCCAAATTTTAATTAATCATAACTCTCAAAGTATGTGGCATTATGAAATGAGGTTGGTATTAAAAGGAAGATAGAAAGATAGATAGATAGATGGAAAGATCTGCGGCCATCACTTAAGTGTTGGCGGTGAGCGATCCATTTTGGTCCTCCTTAATAGGTAGAACCCCGGGTTCCTGTAAAATACATCAGCCCCGGTTTAAATTTTGAATTTAATTTTGAAGTTAATTAGCAGAGTGAAGTCGGAAGCGGATCTTTTGGGGTTCTATTCCAGCATTTGCTCTTTGGATTGAGGGAAACCGCTTAAAACCTCAATCGGAATAGTCGATCACGAGAAACTCAAAGAAGTTTTGTTTTCATTGTTGCAGTTAATTCATCTGTCGCATGTTTGACAATAATGGCATATAACAAAATGGCGACTCCTCAGAAACGAGCACAAACTGTTTTCTGGCATGCATAGACGAAGTCAAATAATAATTACAGTGTAAAGAAATTACCGGAGAGAATAAGGAGGAAATGCACCTCATGGGAAGACTATTATCGTACTGCTTCAGAATTTTTCCGGCGATTGGAAGCGTTAAAAAAGAATCATGAGGTGCTCGTACACGTGTTTCAGAAGAGAAGATTGAAGAAATCAGAGCAGGATTTCAGAGAAGTCCACAAAAATCAATTCGCCAAGCTTCCAGGCTGTTCAATGGACTTTTGTTGGACAGATCATGGCTCGAAATCGAATACAGACTTCATATTATTCGTGCTACTAATGGTGCACATATAGAGGTGTTTTAGTTTGTGTCAATGAAGATTCTTCAAGTTTCTGTTTTGTTTAATACCGGCCTCATTTCATAATTGCGCATATTTTGTTGGTTATGATTAATTAAAATGTGGGAGGTTTCAATGTGACACCCTGCACTTTATTTATTAAAATAGTATATTACGATACGAGGTTGGGAAGTGGTTTTTACAGAATTGAGGATAAATAATAAAAACTGAGCGATAGCGAGGTTTTTAATTTCCGAGATTCTGTAAAACACTTCACAAACGTGTGTCGTACATTATTTTTTTGCGTGATGGTGTTTTCAAAACAATACATGATAATAAAATAATAACATATTTGTTGGAAATATTTGCGTTCTTTATAAACAACTGACTAACATTAACAGTGTGGGTAACGTCTGTTAGTTGAAACAACAGGAGGCCTTGAGAACAATTATTGATAACATGGCCGCAAGTACGTATTTATTGTTTTGTATTGTTTCAAGTAAAGTTCAGTTCATTTAAAATGCAGTGATTTGTTTCGTATAATGTATATTAACACTACCTTTTTTATATTTTCTATATATATAATGTACGTAATATACATAGAGGGCTGTGGATTTCCTTCCCGCACGTGGGTGTAAATGTAATATTACAGTATACATATTTAGGTTGGCAACCCCGAAATATAGGAAGTTGAACTTTCAATAATGTTCGCCATTGCTGGTACGTACGACACAAACGCACTATCGCGCAAAAAATAACGTTTCTTAGCATTTTGTATTCTTTTATCTATGTCTTCCTGGATATTATTATATTTATATAGTACCTTTAAACAGTAGTTCATAAATTAATCAGTTATTGAAATAAATTTCAGTTTTACTGTTTGGGACTTGCTGATGGTAAGTGTCAATTCTAACAAAACCATCACAGTCTTAATAAATTACGATAATAATAATAATAATAATAATAATAATAATAATAATAATAATAATAATAATAGCTTTATTTTACCTGGCAGAGTTAAGGCCTTAAGGCCTTGTCTACCACTCAACCAGGTTTAAAAAAAATACAAACAAAAAATAGTCTTAAATCTAAATTACAATATATATATATATATATATATAAACGATTACAAGTTATGAATACAATACAATTAATATTTATAATGTATTTTGATTTACTCTAAATTTAACGAATTAAATATATATGTACAATATATATATAAAAAAACAGGAAAAGATTAATGACATAGTATAAAATTAAATAAATAGAGAAAAATTAATTATTACACAACAGGTAACTGTATAAGCGTGACTTAAAGGTTCCAAGTTTGCGGCACCCCTGATATCTTGAGGAAGGAGATTCCAGGAGCGGGCAGAGGCTACTGTGAAAGAAGTAGAATAGGAGGAAATGCTATGAAGAGGAATTGTTAGCAGACTGCTATCTTGTGATCTAGTGTCAATATTGTGGTAAGAGGATAACTTCTCAAATCTAGACGCCAGGTAAGTAGGGATGTAGGAATTCAGAAGCTTGAAAAGTAGTGAAAGAGAGTGCAATTTACGTCTGTCAGTAAGACGGAGCCAAGAGAGGTTATTAAAGTGTTCGGAAATATGGTCATAACGGCGGATATTGAAAATGAATCGAACGCAAGCATTATGAACACGCTGCAGTCTCTGCGACAAGTCATAGTTTAGATCATTATATATAATGTCACAATAATCGAAGTGTGGTAACACAAGATTCTGCACAAGGATTTGTTTTAACGAAACTGGGAGAAAATTGTTTAAACGTCTAAGATAATGTAAGATGGAGAAAGTCTTTTTACATATGTGTTTCACTTGTGTTTGCCAGGTTAAATTTGCGTCTAGATGTAGTCCAAGATCTATTACTGAAGAAGAATAAGGGATAATTATTTATTTATAGTAATGTTTGGTAGTGTAGATATGTCAAAGGTTGTAAGCAGTCTTTGTTGTCCCATTAGAATTACTTGTGACTTGTTAGGATTTAGATTTAGACCGATACTTGAAGACCAGTTAAAGATGGATATGAGATCGTCATTCATTTTTGTCAAGCTGTTATAGAGAGAATGAGGAGGTGAATGTAGGTAAATTTGGAGATCATCAGCGTAGAGGTGATAACGGCAGTGCTTTAGTACAGTTGGCAAGTCATTTATGTAGATTGAGAAAAGAAGAGGTCCGAGAACACTGCCCTGGGGGACTCCAGCCGGCACGTTGCGCCAAGACGAAGATGGTATGCCTATATAATATTCAGATAATCCTAACCTTAAATTGGCCAAACAATAATTTTAAATATATACAATATCTATAAACCAAATTTGATTTCAGTTCGAATCAATCACACACAAACAGAATGGATAGAATACTCCAAGATTGGCGACAGATGAGACACGGTTCTATCTAAATGAATAGAAACCATAAAAATAGACTCTTTGCTTTTTGCAGATGATTAGGTATTAATAGCTCCAACAGAAACAGGTTTACAGTATACTATACACAATTTTAATATAATTGCAAAAAGGTACTATATGGAAATAAATACAAAGAAAACTAAAGTGATGGCCTTTTGTGGGAAATACCCTATACCTAGCAAAATTGGTTTGATTGATGAAATTTTAGAACGAGTAAACGAATTTAATTATTTGGGTTAAAATTTAACATTTCAAGATGAAGCTGATATATCAAAGAAACTCACAAATTTTACAAAAACAACGGGGTAATTAATAGTACAATGAAACTATCTTTAGCACAGATGGACAGAAGATTACGGCTTTATAAGGTTCTCGAAAGACCAGTATTAAGATATGGTAGTGAAGCATGGACAATACGAAGAAGAGATGAAAGCCGAATAACAGCAAATGAGATGCGATTTATGCGCCGTACAGCAGGCTACACAAAGTGGGACCATAAAAGAAATAAGGAAATTATGGAAGAGTTGGATGTAGAACCCATTCTTCACCATATACAAACTACCAGAACAACTGGAAAGTCCATCTTCAACGAATGCCGTCTCATAGAATTCCAAAGGCCATACTTCGCTACTGCCCGCAAGGCAAAAGAGCGCTGGGACGTCCAAAAAAGCGCTGGATGGAAAATTCCACTTTGATACCGTAAGGGGCCACACGGCCTAATACTTGCATGGATGATGATGATGATGAATAATTTACCCTGCCACTTATTTAAATGTTCCGGACCACAAAGAAAACAAGATTATATAAAACTCTAAGTTATTATTTACATCTTAATATATAAAAATTACGTGTCACGTTGTTTGTCCGCGATGGAATCCTAAACTACTGAACCGATTTTAATAAAATTTTGCACACTGTGTGCTGTTTGATCCAACTTGAGACCTACGGTTGTTTATAACTAAATTTATAGTCGCATTATTTTTATTGCAAATTACTTGTACATTATTTAACAAAGAGTTATAATTGTCCGTGAGTTCCATATAATTATAACAGATGACGGTGTAAGGTAATACGTTTATTATTTAACCAGGTGGCTGTGCTTTTTGTTGCAACAGCGATTTTCAATTGAATTACAAATATAGATTATTTCATAATTTAAGTGTGTTTGTGTTTATTTTATTTCTATATATTTTAATAATTATATTAATTCCGTGTGTAAGTATTAGTTTTAAGTCATCTGTCTTTCAGCCAGCAACTTAATTTAAATTTAACTGGACCGAGAAGGGATATTGAACAATATGGCGAATCAGTTCTAGAGAAAATAAATGGTAAGATATGAAGTGAATTTCCGCAAATTGGTATAGGCCTATGTGACATAAATCTTACATTTAAGAAGAATGTCAATTAAAAAACATATGGTCCTAATGAACGGAATAACAGAACTGTAAGTAAGTCTGTTGGTTATAATAATATGCCTAATATTACAGAAACAATCTCCATGCCTCAATTAAATGAAAAACAAGATGACTATAATATATCACAAGATGATATTACTATACAGAGACTTCTTGATGATGATGATGATGACGAGAATCCAAACTGGCAACAAGTTCGTAGAAAAAAAAAACGAAAGTATAATGAAATCTGCAAGCCTCCTCAAAATATTCCATCAATAATTGTACATAATCCTTATGATACTCTTATGGATGATACTGAGAATGCAGACAACGTACATTTTTCTCAATAAACAAAACCACTTCCACATAAACCACCACCCATATTCATACCGGGTGTAGTTAACGTACCAGAACTAAAAAATTGTGCAAAACAAAAACTTTCCGATATAGATTTCTCACTTAGTTTACTAGAACATAATTTAACATATACCTTAGCCACTGCAACTTATATATATATATATAACAAAGTCGGATTAGTTACACTATTTATAACTCAAGAACCGATTTTTATGATTGTTGATTTGTTGGATTTGTTTGCGCCCCGAATAGCAGATAACTATTAAAACAATGGAAAAATTAACGTAACAATATTTAAAAGCGATACTACGTTCGCCGGGCCAGCTAGTTATTATATCATTTGATACAATTGTAAGTAATTTCTACTCATTTGTTTTTCTATTGTTTTATGTACACAAACGAATATATGTCTGTCCTTTATAGACATCTATACCGTTGAACAGACCTTTGTGAAAATTTGTGTATACAGATATTCAGATGCGGCGAGATTTTAACATTTATGTATTATCTTATAAAATCATTAGATGTAGGATTTAACCTGAAATGAAAATTTAAAAATCGCTCTAGCAATCGCAATTTTCGACGTTTCACCATAAAACTTAAAATATCCTATTAGAATAAACCGAAATATGTACTATTATTGCATTTTACTACGGTTGTGCAGAAAGACCTGAATTTGGAACAGGGTTTTTAGTCCGAAGGAGGATCTTGTCCGCTATCCGAGATATTAATTTTGTCAGTGATAGGATATTATACGTAATTCTAAAGGTAAACGACATGATTTTGTAATTGTAAATATACATGCTCCCACAGAAGATAAAGATAACAAGATCAAGGATGAGTTCTATGAAGAATTTGAATGCATATTTGATTGCCTTTCACGATATCATATGAAAATTGTATTAGGATATTTTAATACAATGGGTTAGATTAGTCACCTTCGCCACTTCAAAACATCTCATGTTAAGAGCACAACATTTCAGCCTAAGGATATTCATAAACACCTGGACGTCTCCAGATTGCGAAACTCGTAACCAGATAGATCATGTAATAGTGGACAAACGCTGGCACAGTAGCATCATCGATGTGGTATAAATTAGAGAGACAGACTGCAATTCCGACCATCATCTAGTCGGGGTGAAAATCAGACCTAACGCTTATGAGAGGAACAAACGCTAAAAGTGATCCTAAAAATTTTCAATTAATAAACTTCGAAAATGATGAAATGCGGTGAGAATACTAAATCAAAATTGCTAGTTGATTTGAAGTACTGGAATCCTCAGATGACAATGTGGCAAACGTAGAAGAAACTGACATAAATAAAGACTGGGAGGCTATAAGAGATACTATTAAATTGTCAGCATCAGAAAACATTGGTTATTTAAAAAAGAGGCAAAACAAAAAATGGTTTGATGAGGAATGTGCCGACATTGTACAGAAAAGAAAGCTAGCAAAAATGAAATGGTTACGCTAGCCAAATGAGGTAAAAGTGGAGCAATTCGATAGTGTTAGACGGGAAACCACCAAGTTACTAAAGAGTAAAAAGAGGGCATATTTCAGAGAGAAGGTTAAAGATCTTGAACTTATTGCCAAAAACAGAAATATTAGAGAATGATATCAGGGAATTAGATATATAACAAAGTCGGATTAGTTACACTATTTATAACTCAAGAACCGATTTTTATGATTGTTGATTTGTTGGATTTGTTTGCGCCCCGAATAGCAGATAACTATTAAAACAATGGAAAAATTAACGGGTTTCAGGGAAAGGGTTTCAGGCTAGAACAAACATAATTTGGAATGAAAAATGGGGATGTGATTACAGATTCGAAGAGTATATTAAATATATGGAAAAGTTACTTTAAACAGCTATTAAATGCACATACAGAACAGCATATTGAAGAGGATAATTAATAACACCAGGAGTGCTAGTAGCAGAACCAAGTGCAGTAGAGGTTGAAATGGCGATAGATAAATTGAAGATGTACAAAGCATCAGGTTCAGATGAGTTTCCAGCAGAACTGATAAAATCAGGTGGAGAACAATTGATGGACATGGTACACCTATTGCTTAATATGATTTGGGAAAAATAAGTTCTTCCAGATGAATGGAAAGAATCGATTATCGTACCAATTTATAAGAAAGGAGATAAAACTGATTGCAACAACTATAGGGGCATCTCGTTACTTTGAACTTCGTACAAAGTTCTAACAAATATATTAGAAAGCATGCTTACTACATGTATTGATGACATTCCAGGATATCATCAATAAGGGTTTAGAAGAAACAGGTCTACAAGAGATCAGATGTTAAGTATAAGACCAATGTTAGAAAATAAATGTGAATATAATGGTTCTGTACATCAAAAAGGTCGGCCGCGGTGGACTAGTGGTTATGCGCTTTGCCTCTGGTCCCAAGGGTCGCGGGTTCAAACCCGGCTGCGGTCGATGGAATTTTTAGGATGGAAAAATCCAAGGAGCAATTCCTCCGGGAGGGACTTTAAGCCGTGCGTCATGAGTCTGAAGATTTTCAGGCTCGTAAAAAATCCCTTAGCCTGAATGAAAAGGCCTCTAAGCAAAATTTACTGAATTTTCCCGTCCTAGTACTAACTTGATTTCCTAGATGTCAGTATGAGGCGAACCGCTGACCACGTGCCACTCAAAATGACATATATACGAAAACAAGTGTAACTAAATTAGTATGGTTCAAATTCTTCCCTGTAGGGGGAGAGCGCCTAAATCTTTGTAAAGGGAAAACATAGGGTTACAATACAATACAATACATTAAAAACACATGCGATTCAATTAAGAGGGTAAGTTATATTGTATCCTGCTAGAGTTTTTATTTATTTTTTTATTTTATTTATTTATTTTATTTATTTATTTATTTAGCCTGGTGGAGTTAAGGCCATGTGGCCTTCTCTTCCACTCACCAGAACAAGCATATGTTACATATGAATACAAAAAAAAATACAATAATAGTCATATAAAACAGGACAAACATATGTTACACATGAATACAAAAAAATTACAATAGTAGTCATATTAGACAGGACAAACATGTTACATATGAATACAAAAAAAGTTACAATAATAGTTATTGAACAATTCATTATCTGTCATATTGAATAATAATGAAATTAATGTCTAATAATAGAATGAAACTAAATACAATTAAAATTAAATTAATGATACAATGAATAAAAAAGGAATAACAGCTCGAATTTACTATGCATAAAAAGAAGAGAAAAAATACACTACAATGAATTAATCCACGCTTTTTATACAAGGCATTAGGTAAATATATTAACAAAGTTCGGAATTCCTAAAAAGTTAGATTAATACGAATGTGTCTAAATGACACAAAGAGTAGTCTGCGTGTAGGTAAACAGTTTTCGAATACATTTGACATTCTGAATGGGTTGAAGCAAGGGATGCACTATCTCCTCTACTATTTAATTTTGTACTAGAGCATGCCATCAAATCTTTAGAGGATGAAGAAGGCCTACAACTCAATGGTATTAATAAGCTGTTAGTTTATGCTGATGATGTAGTACTATTGGCCAATGACGAGGAGATACTAAAGGGAAACACGCACACACTGTTGAGTAACATTAAGAAATTGGGACTGGAAATACATATCAATAAAATTTAATATATGGTCACATGTAGAAATACATTATATAATGGAAATGGACAGCTGATGACAAATGAGGGAAATTTTGAGGAAGTGGCTGATTTCAAATACTTACTAACAATAATTAAAAATAGGAATGATGTGCAAAAAGAAATTAAACATAGGCCCAATTCTGGAAACGCGTGCTATTATGCATTACAGAGACTCTTTGCGTACCAACTCCTTTCAAAAAACGTTTAACGGAATGTATATAAAACTCTTATTGTACCAGTTATATTATATGGATGCGAAACATGGACTCTTACTTTAAGGGAGGAAAGGAGATTACTACGAGTATATGAGAATAAAGTTCTTAGAAAAAATGTTGTATCATATAGAGATAAATAGATTGGTGAATGGAGAAGACTACACAACAGTGAATTATATGGTCTTTATAGGAAGCCAGATATAATAAGAACAGTTAAGTCCCGCAGATTGCGATGGGCATAATGTGGCACAATGGCACGATTGGGGAATGAAAGACGTGCATGGGAGCTTCTTGTAGGAAAACCAGAGGAAAAACGCCCAGTTGGTAGACCAAGAATGAGGTGGGGAATAGCATTAACTGTGATTTGAGGTAAGCAGATTATACAGGGAATGATTGGAGCTCAGGATAGGGATGTATGGATAGCTTATATCCGCGCGGTCATAAAGCTACGGGTTCGATAGTGACAGTGAGTTAGGTAGTTAGTTAATTAATTATGTATTAACCAAAAAGTAGCGATTTCCGACCATTATAAGTAGGGTTTACATAAAATTTGAAATTAAAAATTTACTCTAGCAACCGCCAAGTTTGGTTCGTCGCAGTGTACGTCATATGATTAATTAACCCTCAATATTTAACTTATTTAAGCGTAGAAGCGCACGCCGGATATTAGCTATTATGATATTATACAACTTCATTGTTAACCTATATTTGCAGATTTAGCTGGTTGAGTGGACGAGATGGCCTTATGGACTGAATTGTCTTTTTAAATAAAGTATTATTATTGAATGCAGGCTTTCACGGCCGGTAATCATAATGTTGAGTGATTCCGGGTTATGTGGCCGTGGTCCATAGTTGGTGTTGATACCAGACGTTTCGCCCTCAACTGCGGAGGGCATCTTCAGTGGCGAGTGCTTCTAGGCGTGTTTCCTGGTCGGAAGATCTACTTAGAGATCTAAGTAGATCTTCCGACCAGGAAAAACGCCCTCAACTGCGGAGGGCATCTTCAGTGGCGAGTGCTTCTACTTAGATCTCTAAGTAGATCTTCCGACCAGGAAACACGCCTAGAAGCACTCGCCACTGAAGATGCCCTCCGCAGTTGAGGGCGAAACGTCTGGTATCAACACCAACTATGGACCACGGCCACATAACCCGGAATCACTCAACATTATAAAGTATTATTATTATTATTATCCCTCCATGGTATCTTTACCTTGTCCGTGGTGGAGTGGAGTGGCTTGTGTGCTTCTTAAATGATACCTGAGAGATATGCCGGAGTGCGGTTAGCATTGATGCCGATAGGGATACCAATGCCGGACTGGTAGAAGGTGATAAGCCCAGACGAAATAAGTACCTTGGTCGAAAGAGTGACGATCTTTCACCGTAAAAATACAACCGTCAAGAAATGCGGACATGGGTTCTACTGGGGTAAAATTTTCCGGAGGTCAAATAGTCCCCCATTCGGTTCTCCGGGCGGGGACTACTTCAGGGAACCCATGCCAAAGGCTCAAACACAGGGACATGTTCCTAGGAACATGGAATGTTAGGACTTTATACAATAGCGGGGCACTAGAGATATTAACGCGGGAATTGGATAAATCGCCCTTGGATATAGTTGCTTTACAGGAAGTTAGGTGGCCAGGAGAAGGTAGTCAGGAATCAGGAAGCTTTGCATTATACTATGGGGGTGCAGAAAGACCTGCATTTGGAACGGGTTTTTTAGTCAGAAGAGGAGGATCCTATCCGCTATCCGAGATATTAAGTTTGTTGGTGATAGGATATCATACATAATTCTAAAGGGTAAACGACATGATTTTATAATTGTAAATGTACATGCCCCCACAGAAGATAAAGATGACAAGATCAAGGATGAGTTCTATGACGAATTAGAATGCTTATTTGATAGCCTTTCACGATATCATATGAAAATTGTCTTAGGAGATTTTAATGCAAAAGTGGGGCGGGAAGATATATTCAAACCAACAATAGGCAAATTCAGTCTTCATGAAGATAGTAACGACAACGGGGTTAGATTAGTCACATTTGCCACATCAAAGAATCTCATTGTTAAGAGCACAACATTTCAGCATAAGGATATTCATAAATACACCTGGACGTCCCCAGATGGAGAAACTCGGAACCAGATAGATCATGTATTAGTGGATAAACGCTGGCACAGTAGCATCATCGATGTTAAATCAGTTAGAGGGACAGACTGCAATTCGGATCATCATCTGGTCAGAGTGAAAATCAGACAACGGCTATCGCTTATGAGAGGAACAAACGCTAAAGATGATTCTGTAAAATATGAATTAAAAAACTTGAAAAATGATGAAATGCGGCAAGAATACCAAATCAAAATTGCTAATAGATTTGAAGTACTGGAATCTTCAGATGACAATGTGGCAAACGAAGAAGAAACTGATATAAATAAAGAATGGGAGGCTATAAGAGATACTATTAAATTGTCAGCATCAGAAAGCATTGGTTGTTTAAAAAAGAGGCAAAACAAGAAATGGTTTGATGAGGACTGTGCCGACATCGTAAAGAAAAGAAAGCTAGCAAAAATGAAATGGTTACACGAGCCAAATGAGGTAAATTTAGAGCAATTGGGTAGTGTTAGACGGGAAACCACGAAGTTACTAAAGAGTAAGAAGAGGGAATATTTGAGAGAGAAGATTAATGATCTTGAAATGAATGCAAAAAATAGGAACATTAGAGAATTATATCAGGGAATTAGTATAGAGAAGAAAGGGTTTCAGGCTAGAACAAACATAATTCGGAATGAAAATGGGGATATGATTGCAGATTCCAAGAGTATATTAAATAGATGGAAAAGTTATTTTAATCAGCTATTAAATGTACATACAGAACAGGACATTGAGGAGGATAAGTTACAGACAGCAGAAATGCTAGTCGCAGAGCCAAGTGCATTAGAGGTTGAAATGGCAATTGAAAAATTGAAGATGTATAAAGCATCAGGTTCAGATGAGATCCCAGCAGAACTGATAAAATCAGGGGGAGAAAAATTGATGGACAAGATACGCTGGTTGCTTAGTATGATTTGGGAAAAAGAAGCTCTTCCAGATGAATGGAAGGAATCAATTATCGTACCAATTTATAAGAAAGGAGATAAAACTGATTGCAACAACTATAGGGGCATCTCATTACTTTCAACTTCGTACAAAATTCTAACAAATATATTAGTAAGCAGACTTACTCCTATATTGATGACATTCTAGGAGATCATCAATGTGTATTTAGAAGAAACAGGTCTACAACAGATCAGATTTTTAGTATAAGACAGATTTTAGAAAAGAAATGGGAATATAATGGTACTGTACATCAACTATATGTAGACTTCAAAAAAGCATATGATTCAATTAAGAGGGAGAAGTTATATAGTATCCTGCTGGAGTTCGGAATTCCTAAAAAGTTAGTTAGACTTATACGAATGTGTCTAAATGGCTCAACGAGTAGGGTTCGTGTAGGCAAACAGTTTTCAGAGACTTTTGAAATCCAGAATGGGTTGAAGCAAGGAGATGCACTATCTCCTCTACTATTTAATTTTGTACTAGAGCATGCCATTAAATCTTTAGAGAATGAGGAAGGCTTACAACTGAATGGTATTAATAAGCTGTTAGTTTATGCTGATGATGTAGTACTACTGGCCGATAGCGAGGAGATACTAAAGGCCAACACGCACACACTATTGAGTAACACTAAGAAATTAGGACTGGAAGTAAATATCAGTAAAACTAAATATATGGTCACACGTAGAAATACATTATATAATGGAAATGGACAGCTAATGACAAATGAGGGAAATTTTGAGGAATTGGCTGAATTCAAATACCTAGGAACAATAATCACAAATAGGAATGAGATGCACAAAGAAATTAAACATAGGCTCAATTCTGGAAATGCATGCTATTATGCATTGCAGAGACTTTTGATGTCCCAACTCCTTTCAAAAAACGTTAAGCTGAAAATATATAAAACTATTATTCTACCAGTTATATTATATGGGTGCGAAACATGGACTCTTACTTTAAGGGAGGAAATGAGATTACGAGTATTTGAGAATAAAGTTCTTAGGAAAATTTTTGGACCAAAGAGAGATGAACAGACAGGTGAATGGAGGAGACTACATAACAATGAACTACATGGTCTTTATAGGAAGCCAGATATAATAAGAACAGTTAAGTCTCGTAGACTGCGATGGGCAGGGCATGTTGCGCGTATGGGGAATGAAAGACGTGCATGGAAACTTCTTGTAGGAAAGCCAGAGGGAAAACGCCCAGTTGGTAGACCAAGAATGAGGTGGGAGAACAACATTAACTCTGATTTGAGGGAAGTAGATTATACAGGGAATGATTGGAAAGCATTAGCTCAGGATAGGGATGTATGGAGAGCTTATGTCCGTGCGGCCATGAACCTACGGGTTCGATAGTGCCAGTGAGTAAGTAAGTATTATTATTATTATTATTATTATTATTATTATTATTATATTAATTTTATTATTTTTATTTTTATTTTTGACCTCTTTCTCTCCAAGTACATTTGTGTATATCTCATTGCGAAAAGAATTATTTGTAATTATCAAGTTGATAATATTTTTCCAAAATATATTAGAAATCATTCTCTGTTATATCTACATGTTTTCCCATTGTATTTATAGATTTATAGTATGCTCTGACATGTAAATCTCAAGCTATTATTAAATAAATATTATTAAATAATTTTAATTTTTTGATTCTGGATATTTTTATAAAATTTTAAACATTCGTCTGATTTACCTTCTACTGGGTTATAATCATATATTATTGTTATTTAATTCCTTGCTCTTCCTGCCTTTATTTAATTATTATTTCATTAAAATTATCCTAAATCTGTATTCCTATTCTTCCGATTCTTTTCCGCTAACACTGGTAAATCTCCTGTTGCTCTTTGCTCTTGTGATATAACATCGTAAAGCAATACGTAATTTTCAAATGTTGTCGTTTACTCTAATTTGTTTTTTATTTGTGTAATTACGGAAATATATAAATCCAAGTTTTTCAATTAACTTTCTAGCTCGTTTCTATACTTCCGGTATTCAAATCTCCTATTTCTATCTAAATCCTTATTACAATTACTTGCGGAGATCACCAAAGTTTGATTAATTCTGCATCTTCTTCTTCTTCTTCTACTTCTTCTTCGGCTTTCCCCCACTTATAGGTTTGCCGTCTTCAGTTTACATTTATCTCTATCATTCCAATCTCCCTCTTCCAAATTCCTATCACCCATTATAGTTCTGACGTAGGTTTTCCATTTCCATCTTGGTTTGCCACGTTTATTCCTTCCAGGGGGTGACCACTGGTATATATGTTTTGGCCATATTTCATTTTCCATTTTTTGTACATGGCCATACCATTTAAGCTTTTGATTTTCAATCCTCTTAATAACAGATGTGGTGACATTTATTTCTCTCCAAAATAATTGATTTCTTATTTTATCCTGTCTTGTTTTTTGGAGGCTTCTAAAATAATCAAATTCAACTGTTCTACTAAGTTTATTCTTTTGTAATTCCGACAAAGACCAAGTTTCACTTCCATATGACAAAATAATCTGTATTATGCTCTCATAAATTTTCATTTAGTTTCCTTTGTAATATTTTTATTCCAAATTATTCTATGTAATGTCTTAGTTGCATTTTTTGCCATTGCAATTTTAGTCTGTACATCTCTCTCACAGGTACCTAAACTTGTAATTATTGACTCAAGATATATAAAAAAATAACTTTTTTTATATTTTCCCTGTTTCGAGTATGAGGTCATCCACATCCTTTCCCAGACACATATATTCTGTTTTCTGTAAATTTATATTCAGTCCCCATTTTTTATATTCTTCCATTAGTTTATTTATCATATATTTCATATCATCTTCATCCCCTGCAAAAATTATTGGATCATCTGCAAACAACAATGAATGCAGTACTTTTCCTCCTATAGGAATACCCATTTCAGAACATTTTTTATACCACAAGTTAAGAGCCTGGTCTAAATAAATGTTAAAAAGAGTTGGTGACAAACTGCATCTTCTACGAGGTTTTTATTGATAGAATGATGTGTGAGTAGGTTATTGCTTTGTCCAGAGTAACAAAAGTGAAGGGACTGACGCTAGAGATCATAGTTTCCAATACTAACCACAAATGAAGGGCTGCGTAATTCAATCTAGAAACCATTGCGGACTTTCTCATTGTTACTCCGTAGATTGTTCTCTAAATTTGTCTCCTAGAGAATATATTCCTCTTTCACACATATATTAGTATCCGTTGAAGTCATTATACATCAGACTGTTTAAGGGACCTTATAGTCAGGTACTATTTACTGCGCTAATTTGACTTGAAGTCCCAGAGGGAAGGGACGCTAAATCTTTAGAAAGGCCACCTCTGAGGGTTCTCACATATTGCTGTTATAATCACTATTATAGTTATTACTTTATTTCATTTTCTTTACTTATTTTCTTTACATTAATCGCTCCCTTATTTGGTACTGTACTTTATAGTATTGATCGCTACCCAGATGTTAGAGATATGACATGTCGGTAGGGGATTTTAAACTCTGGTCACATACATGCTTTATTGAGAATACAAGGAAATTGAGAATCTGTCCGAATAATGATCAAGTCATTGGGAGACCACTTCCTAGACCACACGGACATTTAAAACAGGACACACCATTCACTCTTAGATTTATTGTAAACATGAATATGATAGAGTGATTATCATAGGCAGATGGTGTATGAGAGTCGTTATGTTCCCTGTTTTTCTCCTACAAATAATAATAATAATAATAATAATAATAATAATAATAATAATAATAGTAATAATAGTAATAATAGTAATAATAATGCTTTATTTTAGCTGGCAGAGTTAAGGCCATAAGGACTTCTCTTCCACTCAACCAGCGAATAGTAGAATTATACAAAAATTACATACATATTACAATTTTAAGATATTATTAAAATACAGACTAAACAAAATACAATGATGATGTGATCTAATACTAGCTAATACTAACAAAACATAATAACAAAAACATACAGAAACGCATAAAAACATATCTCCAAATGTATCCCGATCGGGGATGGAACTCTACTTCGCTGCATCCTAGACAACGACGTTATCTCGACATGACATATATTCCTGGTATTTACTTCATAAAAAATATTGAAAATAACTATCGTCGACGTAATATAATATTCGAGAATCATTCTTTACAAAATGAACGATTTTGTTAATGGGTTTCGGAAAGATTTGCTGGATTGGCTAACAATATCTCAGTAATATTCTAAATTACAAGTATATATTGAAATCTTCCGATTACGCACCTTTGCTGCTAACTAAGTGACTTTCAACATTTTACTACAGTAGCATTTTAGCAATAATAATAATAATAATAAAAGTCCGATGTTTCAGGGTCCTCTTTCGAGAGATATATACTATGACCAATCACATGAATAATATATGATAAATAATAAACTAGGACTGAAATTTTAGCAATCACTATTAGTATATGATCACTTAAAAATGTGATAACATTTTTTTTTAATTTGCTGATAGTTGAAATACAGTGTCTTTATTGTAGAATGTAGACTTTTACTGTCGATTAGATCAGACTAGATTAGTATAAATGAGTTCGGGGTTTTAAGACCCTAACACGACAACCTTACTTTAGGTTAATGGATTGAATGAAATTAAATCTATTCTACGGTGATATGTAGTCGGTAATGGTGTTTTGGTTCGATACACATCAAGCATTCACACACATGTCTCATATCGGCAATTATTTTCGCTGGACCAATGGCTTAAGTTGACGCACACGTTCATAGTTATTATGTAGTGTATGAATTTTTCCTATCAGATAATAATCATAAACGTATTTTAAACGCATATAGAAACTAAATCAAGCTAATTTTGCCTAATATGAGATGAAGTGAAAGATGATATGAAATTAATGCATTAAGATGAAATTATGTGGCGGGGGAGAGCGTAATTTTCCTCGATCTTAGAAACGGAGCAATGACAATACCTGGAAAAATTGAGAAATATACTCATACTTTTGGACATTAAATTTTAATCTGATTTAGATATTATAAACATGCTACAGTTTGCTTTACAATCCATCGTTAATGTCGGTTTGTAGAACGTCGTAATAGCAAAAAAAAAAAGAGAGAAAAAAAAACCGGAAAATTCTCTGCTGCAATCTTTGATTCAGGGGTATATACAGTCTGTATGTTGACTTTGGCCACCATTTTTAATTACCATGATATCAGCTCTAACTAAATGGAAAAGTATTTAATATGTTTTTCAAATATTATTCCCAGAGCGTAATTAATAATAATAGAAATAATAATTAATCGCTATCTCAGTAAAACAAAATTATTTAATTCAAGTCGACGTTTCAATCTCCTTGTGCGAAATCATTTGCAAGATATTTGACATGGTTGTTTATAATACATAGTTACCATCACCAACACAATTTTATAGAAAGAAAATAATTACCATAAAATATTGATAGCAACAATGGCGTATATAAAAACAGATCAAAATAGAGCATGGAATAAATAAACAGATTCACGTGAATGGTGTGAAACATATCATTCCTTGATAAAATATTTTAATCATAAATTGGAATTTTAAATTCGTTCATTTAAATTTTTAAAATAGTCTTGGTGATGATAAGCAACTATGTATTATGAACAAGCATGTCAAATATCTTGAAAATGATCTCACTCAATCAGTTTGAAACGTCGATTTGAATAAAATATTTTTTTACTGAGAAAATGATTAATTCTTGTTTTTATTATTAAATGGAAAAGTACTTAGACATGGAAGGCGACAAGCAGAGGGATAAATGATGGTGTAACAAGGCAGTTCTTTAGAAATATTTATCTTTATGTATTTAAAACAAAAGCATACTAAAAAAAATAACGTTGGAGAGAAGAATTAAATGATAAAATAACACAGGCTGCTTGCCTCAGAGACACTTGGGATAAGAAATAAAAACTACAATAGAAAAATATTAAATGTTTAGAATGATGCTTCTGCTAACCTACTATTGATAAAACGTATAAACGATCTCCACATCGCGACAAATGTATAAGGACATTGGTAAACTAGCTGGCCGCTGGACTCATATCCATATAAATTAATCATAGATGTGTGGATGATCCAGCCAGTATATAAGAGTAACTTCTAGTCAGAATGACAAGCCCTTAGCCATTCATTTTGGTTTTCTCAACGGAAAGGCGGGATGAAATTCGGAAAACGGGAGAACCGCGAGAAAAACAAATAAAATGACGGTGTATCCACCAGTATTTTTCACAACCGATGGTCAATACGTAAGACGTTTTCAGATTAATGATCAGGAGTCGGTTTTGTTTTGACCATATTTCCTTTCTCTTATTAGAATTTTTAATATTTACTGATACAAAACAATTTGTAATGGATTGTATACAGCTGGGTTTTATTCCCTCCCCCTTAAATGGGAAACTAGATCCATCGATGACTATAATTTTATGTTTTTTGGCCCCGCTGTATTATATGTGTAGACAAAGTGCTTTCTAAAATGAAGGACCTATATTTTATCGAATCGTTTATTTGAATATTTATTTGATTGTTATTAAATAACTAACTAATTCACTGTCCTAACGAAGCCTTAGGCTGGTGGTCGCTTTACATACATCCCTAATCTAAGCTAATGTTTACCACTCGTCCTCTGTATGATATATTTCCCTCAAATAATAGATAAAGTTATTCTCCCACTTCATTCTTGATCTACAAAATGGGCGGTTTCTCCCTGGTTATCCTACAAGAAGTTTCCATGCCCTCTTTTATTCCCTATTCATGAGCTTCTCTCATAAGTGATAGCCGTTCTCTAATTTTCGCTCTGATAACTTGATAATCCGAATTTCGGTCTAACTGTTCTAATATCCATGATGCTACTGTGTCAGCATTGCTTTTTATTATGAAAAGAGAAATATTACTATACGTATTATCTGAACGTAATTCTACTGGTAGTGTATATAAGTTTCAAGTAATGTGAATGATGACACGATATGTCATCAAAGTATAAATATTTAAAGATATCACATTGTTGCCTAGAACAGAAGAATCGGTGCCTGTAGACGTAGCGATTTCCATGCTTGGTTACGGGTTTACAATTTCGCAGGTTTAAGCCCGGTTGGAGCCGACAGATTTAAAAGGGATTAAAATTCTAATTAAAATTATTAGGGAGGGCAGTAGAGTAGAGGATCATTTGCTAAACATTTAAGGCACGGAGAATAGCATAAAACTTCTAAAAGGCATTATTTGTAGATTCTTTTACCACCAGATTTGAATATTCCAATACTGATAATCTATGAAGCTAAGAATATTTAAATAAAATGCTGACTAACCAAAAAAGATGGCTTTACTAAGTGTTACGAGAAACATTATTATATTTTAAAGCAGTTTGATATGGATATAATTATAAAAATACTTACACACAGATAGAGAGAGAAAGAGAGAGAGAAAGAAAGAAAGAAAGAAAGAAAGGAAGAAAGAAAGAAAGAAAGAGAGACGCACATATATGTCAACATGTAAAGTTCATACCATCTTATAGGTATACCGTTGTAAGAGGTGATTAAAGTAAAGCATATTACAAAAAAATTATCCCTGACATAATTAAAATTTGTTGTGTTTATTAAGAAAAATGCAGATTTGAATATATAGATCTATATTTTTTTATGTCTTAAACAATTTAGTGTTTTTTTAAGTAATTGATTTTTGGTCATTGTATACCTATATTGTAGCGCAATTTTCTTATCTTCTGTAATAAATATATGTGTAAGGAACTGAAGTTTCAACTGCACGAAGTCATTGTACGCATGGAGTAGCCTTAGGATTCTATTGTTTTGCCTGTAACAGTTTGATTGCAAGATATGATTGAATTTTAAATTCGAGAAAAATGTATATATGTCATTTTCATATGGTTTTGAATTTAATGAATTTGCTAGAGATAACTTCATTATGTACCTAGTAAAATTTTCTGAAAATTTCATAGGTGTATCTCAACTAGTTATTGAGAAGAATTTGGCTTTTCAGGAATTTTTCCAAAAATAATATATATATATATAATATATATATATATATATATGTATATATATAATATATATATATATATATATATATATATATATATGCATTATTATAAAGCAGGCTCACGTCTTCAAAATTAACATAAGGGGGAGCAAATAGTGATTCAGATTACAACTTAGTAAGAGTGAGATATAAACAAAGAATATCCCATGAGAACACAATTTCTAGTGATAAGAGAATAAATATATAGCTTCAATGAATTTAATGATAAATAAATTAAAATAATACATATTCATAATTTCGCCACTGTATTATAAGATATGCCATTTCAATAAAGTTTATATATATATATATATATATATATATATATATATATCTTGCCCATTTGCTGCAACATCGTCATAACTCAAAAATCACGATATTTTAGTTACTATCACAGAGAGACTTGGAATAACAGTATTTAAAACTTTGAATGCTTCTCCTGAAAAATCGTGATTTACGAGTTAGGACGTTGTTGCAGCGAATGAGCGATATATATATATATATATATATATATATAAACTGGTTGGCCACAAACAATTCGAACTAAACGCAAGATCGAAGACGTTGTAACGATGGTGCGTGCTAACCGCTCCCAACCAGTAGACGACCTGGCAGCAGCGGTAGGGGTCATCCATGGTACTTGCTAAAAAATTCTGTCTCATGACCTGAACATGTCTCGTGTTACCCAGCACAGTGTGCCAGGAATCCTGTCGCAAGACCAACGTGATGATTACATGACGATTTGTGGTGACCTCATCGGTAGGGCTGATGATGATCGGACGTTTCTCACCCGGATAAAAACTGGAGAAGAAACATGGCGTTTCCTTTACGATCCGCAACCGAAACGATATCCGCCATCTGTAAAACGTCATTATCACCATGACAGAAAAAACCGCGAGAAGACAGGTCAAAAGCAAGGTGATGCTTAAACTGTTTTTTTATTCAAATGGAATTGTTCACATGGAATTCATCCCAGAAGGTGCAACTGCAAACAAAACCCACTACAAAAAAAAATCCGTGGCCGTTTGTACGATTCAATTCGCCATAAACGATCTGAGATTTGGCGTAGAAAGAATTGGTTGTTGCTACACGACAACGTCCCCGCACATCGTCCTGTCCTTGTCCAAGAGGAACTTGCAAGGCAACAGGTCACAGTTTTGCCAGACCCTCTGTACTCACCTGATCTCACACCATACGATTTTTTTCTCTTTCCTCGCATGAAAGCAATCCTACGTGGGCGTAGATATCATTCTTCCGAAGAGGTCATGACTGCCACAAGAGAAGCCATCTGGAATCGTCCTGCTAACATCTTTCAGCGGTGCTTCCAGCAGCTATACCACCGTTGGCAAACGTGCATAACGGCCAAAGGCAGCTTTTTTGAGGGAGGTTATGGTTCTGTTTAAGTGTACGCCTAGTTATCGGCATCTTGTGAGACATTAAGATACTTGTGGGTGCGTATCCTTCAGACGTAAAGTCTCACAACTTAATGACTGTAGTATATATATATAGTGTGTGAGAGAGAGAGAGAGAGAGAGAGAGAGAGAGAGAGAGAGCATCGTACGATAATTTTATTTTGACCACATTTAAACTCATAGAGGAAGTTCGGGCAATGTGGACCCATAGGTTTGAGTGGACCCTGTTAATATCTACTTTAATTGGTGCTGCCCTCGAACAGAAAATATTTTAACTTCTTCCCCTCATTGACTTTGACGTGTTCAACACCAGTTTCTTTTATTGTTTGTGCGAAGAAGGGCTTATTTGTGATATGTATGAAAATACCATTTTAAATGTTTTCATGCTAAGAATTAATTACTGATCTCTGCTATTGAATATTATAAATATTGAAAAGAATTCCTAAATAATTATATTATATAGATGATGTTTTAATATACCGACGGGTTTGGTTTGATAGTATGTGACATGGCGGCTGTAGAAAATAATTAAACATAACAAAGGAATTCGGTTAATGTAGACCCTCCACGAGGCGGTTAACGAATACGTATATTTTATGAATGAGGATGCTATCTGTAAAAACCATTCATTTAATTAATTTTATGTAATATCCTTTTAATTTTACTAAACACAAAAACCGCTGTCTGCAAATGAATGACGTGGGAATGTTATAACCAACAATAATTCTTCAAAACGTCAAATAAATATCAACGCTTGTTAATTAAGATCAGCCATAAATACTTTCAGATTTATTTGTGCCTGTCTGTATAAATTAATAGAGTATATAAACTTAAAAATAGAGTAAGAGGTAGGATGGGATCTGGGGTCAACTTTACACCTATATGGCGGTTTAAGTGGACCTTTCTTGTAATGCAAGAATGTTTATAAATTATGAAGGCGTTTCCTTACTTGAATAATATAACAATGCTATTTGAAAGTTATAACAATAATGATAATCACTGTATTTAAACAAAATTAAAATCCCCTAATTAAGAAAAGAAAAACAACAAATTCAAAACAGGGCTCCTCATTACCCGAAGTTCCTCTGTATCACACTAATACTTAGAATGGAATGATCCAAGACTGTTTTGTACGTACTAGACCTGAAATAAGTTAAGATGGGATGTGATGAAGATATCGAAATCTGGAGAAAGAGGCTGAGAAATGAGGATGGACAGATTAATAACATTCATCATATTGAGACTCCCATGGGAGACATCTTTGAATAATTCCCTTGTGGAGCTTATCTAATAGGTTTCCACGTCATTGAGTTTCGATAATGGATTACTCAACGGGACAAGAGCGTTTCACAGATGATTCAGTAACTGATCTGGTATTTTACACCGATTATTCAAATTTTACATACGTGACCACCACATGACCTCATTATTTCCTCCATGTGTAATTTTGAATTAGTGTGGGCTGCGGTGGTCTAGTGGTTATGTTCTTTGCTTCTGGTACCGAGGGTAAAAGGTTAAAACGCGCCCGTAGTCGATGGATAGTTAGGAACGAAAATCCAAAGGACAAGTCCTCCGGGACGGACTTTAAGCTGTGATTGCGAGGTCGAAGATTTTCGGGCTCGTAAAAGAACCTCAATTCTGAATAAATTTACCTCTGAGTAAAATTTGACCTACCATCATCCATTCCAGTAATACCTTATAGTCCAGCCGCTCAGTATCCGGCTCTGACGTTTTCACGACAGTGTTTCCGATATGGATATTCAGTGGATGGACCACTTTATGTACCACGCTATTGGTAGAAATACAGCCGACAACATCGCAGCAATTTCAAACCGCACTAGCGGCGTCATGAGCAGTGATTGGTTGTGGCAGACGTCCACTCACACTTCAAATATTTGTTTATTTGCAGTAGAGGGCGAGTTTCTCCCTTTACCCCTCGTACAATCTAAACGTCAAAGGCGGAGACTCAGCGGCTTGACTTTAGTTTGCTATTAGATGTCGCCTGGAAGCTACTGTCCCTTCCTGACATCCAGAGAAGAAACATCTACTAGAAAAACACCCACGTTCCCCAGCGGGATAAACTGGGATCAATCATGAATCAATCAGTTTTGAATAATTGTAAAAGATAACGACCATATTAAGAGTAAATTGTAATATCTTACACTTTGGCAGAACCGTACATAGAATTTAGTTAAAAATTCTTAGAACTGTATTGAAATAAAAAATACCACCGGAAAGATGAAAGTTACAATGATTTTGGAGCTCTTTTGGGGTCGCAGCCAAAAGTCAAGTAAGGTTCATTGTAAAATCAGATAAGCACCACATCTTTTTTCAAAACTGTGCATAAAATTACATAATGATCCGCTAACAACGGATTCTTGATGTACGGAGACTATAGTGTGTGCACTTCAACGTTATATAAACAAAGACACTTTCTACTCTCTGATATTACAATCACGAGTTCAATTGCCTATTGCAAATTTATGCGACCAGCTGTTTCATAAAGATATAACCACGTTAACAAACACAGTCATACTTCTCTTACTCCATGTTACTGCCGGTGTTGACTATAGAGGGCTAATGAAGGGTGAACGGTAATTACACCAACAAACTTCTGGGACTGATTCCTGACTGGAAATGGAGTAAAAAAAGTCCAATGAGCATGTGTCCGGGTACGAACGATGTGCGTGTAACGACAACAAATCATCCCGGCACACAGTACATAGCATAATCGCATCCACGTCACAACAGATGTTCAAAGTGGCCTCCATGGGATGTAATGCACGTGTTCAGACGTATCATGGATTACCACACTTTTCCCCATGATCCTGCCTCTCTCCGAATAGCGTCACAGGCGACGTGGACAGGCTGCTGAAGGGTATGCACATCAGGATCTGGTTCAACATACACAACGCTTTTCAGATTCCCGCAGAGGATAAAATCTAGGGGGTGTATGTCCTGTGATCTAACAGGCCAGGCAACAAGGCCCCCTCGTCATATCCAACGTCTGGGGAAGATTTTGTTGAGATGTCGGCGAACTGTAATGCGGAAGTGTGGTGGCGCTCCATCAGGCAGAAACCACATCACCTGTCGTATTGCCAAAGGCACATTCTTAAGTAAACAGATGAGTATTCTGTAAGTGATCCGAGAGAATAATGCCATTCGTCAGTGTCATCAAGCGTGGCAACGATGCATTTATGGGACCTTATTCGTAGGACATTTTTTCCTCCATTTCCAGTCAGGAATCAATCCATGCAGTTTGTCGGTGTAATTAAAACTCACCCTGTACGAGTACGTAGTAAAATAGAAATACTTGCATGCTGGATGTTTCAGTTTGTTTCAAGTGTAATGAAAACCAGGATTGTCAGATGTTGAGAAAGAGCAAATACTCGGTTATAAGGATGAAAGGCCTCATCTAGAGAAATAACACTAAGGATTGGCGCATCCTCAACAGTTAATTTAATCATGGATCGGAATATGATACAAATATATGTCTTGGAAGACCAGAGTTCGCAGGAGAGTTGGTTATCAGATAATTGAGTACATGCGACACTCCCTGGGACGATTAGCTCAAGATATCAGCATTAATGTGTACAAATCTACATTATCTGGAATGATGGCTCGACGCACATTTTCGATATACAGAAAAAAGGCAACCTTGACTGATCGAAATGCATTAGACGCGACGATTAGCATGGGCAAAGCAACAAGTGACCTGGAAGTTCGAATGGAAACAAGCATTGTCCATTGACGAAAAAAAAAAAAATATATATATATATGTGTGTGTGTGTGTGTGTATGTGTGTGTGGGCCGAATGAGTCTGCCTATTATTGGTAAGGTTTGCAGAAAGAAGAGCAGAAATTTTCAAAATTTCAACAAGGATTTAAGGTAAGGGCTGTGTTTGGTTATGAGGGAAAGCTAAGTATTCCCTTGGATTGAATGAATGCAACTGACTGTCAAAATCGACTAGATTTTTACCTGTTGGGGAGGCGATTGGGGTAATTTTGGATATTGCAACAGAATACTGAAACTATTCATGTGGGAATGGTTTCTGCAGAATGAATACATGCAATGGAATGGCCCGCAAATTATCCTATTCTAAATCATATGGAGAGCCTCTGGGGTATTTTGTGTTGCTGTATATGCTGATGGAAAACTGTACATTAATATGAACGGGTTTCAAGCAGCAGTGATCTATGCATGGGACAATATGTGTACTCATGCTACAGAAACTTGTAAATAACATGTGTGATCGTATTTTTTAAATGGTCTTGAAACATGGCTCCTTTTTTAATATTAGGCCCAGTGATTGTGTAATTTTGCAACACAAACACTGTGTGAATCTAATACATGAGGAGGAATTTTTCCTTTTTTTCATTTTAAAGTGAACCAGGTATTCTATTAAATTAAATTAAATTTTAAACTTTAATTCAGTTGCCCTTTTTGGCAGGCTATATCATTAGTCTAACTTATAAGATACCTCCAAATTAAGTTACTGATTATGTATGTGTTTATTTTTGGGCGTGTCTTGACATCGGTATGGTGATTGTATTATTTTGCAACACGGTTTAAATAAATGTCACGATTAACATAGCCGTTACCCGTGCTGTTGCTATCAAAAATAATAGTTTAGCTGTAAACATTTAATACAATTATTGTGTAGTGTAATCCAATTTTCTCTCAATCATATAGAAAAATGTAACTAAATGATGGAGCTTATAAAGATATATCTCTGAGCGTAATATGTGTTTAGAACTGGGCGTGAGGCAGAAGGCTTCTATTAAAATTTACATTGAAATATTGTAACAATGGCAATAGTACATTACGATGCGAGGTTTGGAAGTGGATTTTAACGTAAGCGAGGAAAATGTTTAAAAACCGAGTGATAGCGAGATTTTTAATTTCCGAGATTCTGTAAAATACTTCACAAACGTGCGTTGTACATTATTTTTGCGCGATGGTGTTTTCAAAATAATAAATAAAATTAAAATAATAACAGATTTTTGGAAATATTTGCGTTCGTTATAAACAATTGACTAACGTTAACAGTGTGGCCAATGTTTATTAGTTGAAACAACAGGAGGCCGTGAGACCAATTAATGATAAATGACAATAAGTACGTGTTTATTGTTTTATATTGCTTCAAATAAATTTCAGTTCATTTAAAATGCAGTGATTTATTGCATATAATGTATATTAACACTACGTTTTGGATATGTTTTGTACATACATTGTTCGTAGTATACATAGAGGGCAGTTGTTTTACTTCCCACACGCGTGTTTGTAATATGTAATATTACAGTATAGTTATTTTCTTATAGTATAGTTATTTAGGGTAACAACATCGAAATGTAGGAAGTTGAAATTTCAATAATGGTCGCCATTGCTGTATGTACGACAAAACGCATTATCGCGCAAAAAATATATATTACATAATACCAATAGCGGAACTTACTTGGAAAGACACATAGGCCATATATATATATATATATATATATATATATATTTCTCTTACTTACTTTACTACTTAATACAGGCTTTCCACTTTACAGCAGTTTGCCCTTGATTCCTTCTTTCCAGAGATTCCTATCTTCCCATTGTTTACCTTCCATACCCCTCTTCATCATGGCATCATATATTCTCTCATACCATGTTCTTCTATTTCTCCACCTCTTCCTTCTGCCTGGTACCATCCAAAATCTAACACATTTTTAGGCCTCTGGTCTTCCGACGTCCGTTGTACATGTCCATACCACTGCAAAGCTACCCTATCGATAACAGTTTCTTGTGCATCCATTTCTTGTCTGATATATGTATTTCGAATATGTTGTAGCCTGGATATTCTCATACTTCTCCGTGATCCATCCATGTCTGTTGCCAAGATTCGTTTCTGCATCCTTTCATTTATTGTCCAGCTTTCTGATCCACATGTAAGTATACTTTCTATTATTGTCTGTATAATCTCTTTTTTGTTTTTCTGGTCAAATTTCTATTCCATAAAAGACCATTCAGGAATCTAATCGCCTTCCTAGCACAATTTCCTCTGTTAATAATTTTGTTTTCACAAGTATGATATTTATCTATTATAGATTCAAGATTTTTAAATTATCCGACACGTGTAATTATCATATTATTTATTTGAAGGTCTTCTGAGTTTCCTCCGATTACCATATATTCTGTTTTGATATAATTTAGTTTCAGTCCACCTACTTCAAATGCATCAACCGACGTTCTGATCATGCATTCTATATCTTCTTTGTCTTGTCCTATTATCATCTGGTCATCAGCAAAAAAACATTGTGCAATGTCGATTCCCATTCCCCTATGTGACTTATTCCATTTAATTGATATATCTTCTAAGCATATCATGAACAATGTTGGTGACATCCCGCATTCTTGTCTTAATTCTTTTGTTATATAAAATTCTGAGGATACTCTATTTCCAACCGTAATACTTGCTTTACAATCATACATTCTTTTTATAAAATGTATAAGAGATTTCGGTATTCCAAACTTCTCCATTACCATCCAAAGCTTGTTGATGGGTACAGAGTCATATGCCTTTTCCAGATCTATAAGTGCCATATGAACTTCTTTTCCTTTAGCCAACATATTTTCTGTAATCTGCCTAATCACAAATATATTATCAAGGCACGATTTACCTGCTGTAAAACCTGTTTGTTTTTCTGATATTTTATTTTGTATTAGACCCTCCTATCTAATTTTAATAGTCGTACTTAACATTCTACTAATACTGCTATAACACTGATGCCTCTATAATTTGCTGCATCTCTTTTAGTCCCTTTATTTTATTATATTACATTAATATACGATAACTTCCACTCATCCGAAATAGGATCTCCTTCTATCACTTGGTAAGAAAGTCTAGTTAAAATTCTTAATTCCTGAACCACTATATATAATTAGTTCATGGTTATTCCTCCTGGGCCTGCCCTTTTCCATTTTTTACTGTTCTCAACACGTTTCGTACCTCCTCTTCAGTTACAGGCTACATTAAGTCACCATTTCCATTATCCAGTGTAGCATAGTATATAAATTCTCTCCTAGTTTCTGTTAAAAGCATTTAAAAATATTCCTGAAAAGTTTTCATTGGCACCAAATCTCTTTGTCATATTATAATTTCGCATGTTTTTAATTGTCCCTCATGCTTGGGTTGAAATAGTATAGCCTACTGTATGCTCGATTTCTCCACATACCCTATTCCACATTTCTTTTTTATGTTTCCTGACTTCTGCTTTAACCTTTCTTTTAAGTATGTTATAACTTTGATAAACTTCATCTTTCTTGGAATTTAAATATTTTTGATGATTTTTCTTTTCTGTTATGCTATCAAGTATTTCCTTATTCATACAATGTTTTTTATGGTATTTACGATTTTCCAGACCAAGTGCCTCTCTTGCTGCTTCACGTATATATGTTTTTACATGTTCATAAATAACGACCAAGTTTCAATCTTCATCAAATTTTAATTTTTCGGTGAGGCGTTGGGCATACAGATTTTTAATACTCTCATCTTTTAGTAAATGTAGATTATATCTACATTTTTCTAATTCATTTTCTATTTCTATATTTTGATCTTTGTTTACCTTTTGCCTCTTTATAAGGCATACTATCCTAGTTGACAGCATATAATAATCCGTAGCACATTCGGGTCTTCGATTCACTCGGGTGACATCTTTAACTATAATATTCTCCGTTTCCTCACTATTATATAATACATTATCGGTCTTAGACCTTTAGTGCGTTTTTCCCACGTATATCTATGGATGTCCCGATGTTCGAACATCCAATTCATAATAATTAGGTCATTCACTTTGCATTCTTCTTTTAAACGTTGTCCATTTTCATTCTCAGTATCTTCTCCATATGGACCAACTATGTCACCCAACTCTGCTACTCAAATCTCCCACAATTATTAATTCCTTCTTTTGAGAAATATTTTCTACCAATCCAGTAAATTTTTCAAAGTACTGTTCCATTATTACTTGTGATACATCGTTTGCTGGGGCATATGCACCTATTATTACGAATTCTTTCCCATACATTGTTATTTCCATAACTATAAATCTTTCATCTATTTCTTATATTTGTTTTATTGAGGATATCCATTCCTTCTTAATTAAAATTTATACTCCTCCTTTAGCTCTCTCCGATTTTTCCACCCCACTCCATACATGCATGTATTCACCAGTCATTTCTTGATCTTTCCCTTTCCTTTTCGTTTCTGTCAGAACTGCTATATCCACCCCTTCTTTGTAATCTCGTTTAGTACTTCATTATTCTTAGTATTCCAACCTTGTATGTTCTAAGTTGCCAAAATCATTGTCCTTTTTCTCAATATATTAATAACTATGCTACTAAAGAACAAAGTCTTAGCATATTTTAGTTAAAATTTCTGACTTTCATTTATAGATTTTTTTAATGTTTACTATACATCCATTGGGTTCGTTCAAAAACAATGTACGTCACGCAAGCACTGCTTAAACTAACGCCACAGAAAATCAAATTCGTTGTCCCATTTTTCTGGTTTACGGAATATAGATATTTTTTTCGTAAATTAGTGGAACTTAATTTTTATTACTAGCTTATTTAAAAATGTCGGACAGCGGCGCAAACAACTCTTGCATAACCGTCGGTATTATCCACTAGCATATATTGTTCTATTATTTGACACCGGTTTAAATAATATCTGACAATTCATTTTTCCCTTTTTTTATTCAATGAATTGAACTGATGCATCTTATAGCATATTTAGATTAGATTAGATTTATTTAGATTAGATTTATTTAGCCTGGTGGAGTTAAGGCCATGTGGCCTTCTCTTCCACTCACCAGGACAAACATATATTACATCAGAATATAACAATCTTAATTAACTCTAATATTAAACACTAAGTAAACATTTGATCAAAAGATAATATCTAATATACGTATTACGATCTATAATACCAGTTAATATTAGTTAAAATTAAGACTAAAACTAATAATAAAATGTATATAAGCAACGCATATTAAATTGTCCCTGTCTAGTGTTTATAAAAAACAGGAAAATAATGAGATATAGAAAACTAATTTTACGATTATACAATATTTAAAACAAAACAAATAAACATATTTGTTATTCTTAATATTATTTTCATAAATAATTAAATATAATAATATTGTTAAAAGAATACTATCAGTGAGGTGTATAAGTTAGTTGACAATTTAGGATTAGCTAAATTATACGCTACACACTGCGACTGATCAAACATGGAGATCACTAGGGTCAATTTTTAGTTTCGGGTTTTAGGCAAAGCCTCACTTATAATTGTCAGGTTTCACTAAATTTTGAAAAACACCTTCGTCGATTTATTATAATACCATGTATTTCGTTGTGCAATATAAACAATTTCGACAGTTAAAGCGATTTTTAACTTTCGTTTTAGGTTATATCCTATCCTCAGCAGGCTAACGAAATCGACTTTACTTTTTTAAAAATTAATTAATGTATATCAAGTTTGGAAACGTTGTAACAAAAATATTGGCCGCTAGAGCGTTAACGGACACACACACACACACGCGCGCGCGCGCGTAAACTCTCACACTCTCATACCCGCATACATTCTCACAAACACTCACACGCTCACGCACTCACATTCTAACACCTTCACACACTCACACTCTCTCACAATCTCACACCCTAACTCTCAAACGCCCTCTCAAATATTCTCACACTCATGCAGTCATACTCTCACACACCCACACACTCACACTCACACCCTCATGCTCTAACAATCTCTCAATATCTATCACACATTTTCTCTCAATATCTATCACAGATTTTCTCTCAATCTCTCTCTCTCTCTCTCTCTCTCTCTCTCTCTCTCTCACACACACACACACACACACACACACACACATTTTATCTCCCACACTCGCCCACTCTCACTGCCACTCGATGTCACTCATTCTCTCCATCTCGCTCACTTTTTCCCCCTTCTTACTCGCTTTAATTTTCTCACATTCATAATCTCACACACTCTCACTCTCTTATACTCTCTCAGACTCTTCAAACTCTCTCGCACTCTCTCATCCTCAAACTATTTCACATACCGTCACACTTACTCTCATTCTCACACACTCTCGCATACTCTTACACACTATCGCAGCTTCTCACACACTTTCATACATTCTCTCTCACTCTCTCACAAACAGAATTTCATTCTGTCACATTCACTCTCTCTCTCTCTCTCTCTCTCTCTCTCTCTCACACATATATCCATCCATAGTAATTCTGCCCGAGGGCAGGTCTTTCACTGCAATCATAGCTTAACTAGGGAATTATAGGTGTGGTAGCTTCCAGTTGCTTTCCACACCGGTGAAGGATGATGATGATAATGATAAGGATGATGATGATGGCCGGATGATTTTCGGGGACAGTTGTGTCCTAACGCCCTGACATTTGTCTTACAAGTGAGGAAAATCCCCGAAAAAAACCTCACCCAGGAGCCTGTCCGGGAATCGAACCCGGGCCCGCTGCGTGACAATTCAGCACGCTACCTCGAAACCACAGCAGTAGACCATATATAGTGTGGTAATTTTCAGTGTCTACTAGATGGTATCGGTGAAAATGCATTTAAAAAATTCCATCGGAATCCCAAATAAATGTAATTATGTTAGAGCTGTAGAAGAAAACAATCATTAAATAATTCAGATCTCAAATATGATTTATTGTAGATCTTGAAGAAGTATCACTTAAAGTGAAGAGAGTACTGCAATAACATTTCTTGGAGACAGCAGAAATAGCGGAAATATGCAAGCTTAATTAAACGGTTCTCTGCTAATTTACATACTCATGCAGGTTTAATATGTCCGACCATATTGAAATTCAGGTTCGTAAAGCTAAATTGCGTGTATGTAAAATTTAATTATGTGCCTATGAGACGTGGAATGAACCAAGGAAGAATAAACTAAATTTGAAAACTATCGAATAAAATATCATTATTATCTATTCGTGACCCAATAATTTCTAACAGATAAACTTATGCAGCAAAGAGAATAATGATCCGTATGATAAAACTAGAATATTTCTATCAATTCACCAAGTTGTACGTGAACGTGAAAAAGGAATAGCCTAATGAAAAAAATACAGTAATTAAATGAAATCTTGCCAGAAAAACTGTAGTTGAAACCATTTAATTTAAGATGTATGTATAGGTTAAAGAATGATTTTAAAGTATTATTATTATATATTATTATTATTATTATTATTATTATTATTATTATTATTATTATTATTATGCTAGACGCAGAACCAAATGCATTAAAGTTTGAAATGGCGGTTGAAAAAATTTAAGATGTATTAAGCATCAGGTTCGGATGAGATACCAGCAGAACTGATAAAATCATGGGGAGAAAATCTGATGGACAAGATATGCTGGTTGCTTAGTATGATTTGGGAAAAAGAAGCTCTTCCAGATGAATGAAAGGAATCAATTATCGTACTAATTTGTAAGAAAGGAGATAAAACTAATTGCAACCACTACAGGGGCATCTCATTACTTTCAACTTCGTACAAAATTCTTACAAATATATTAGTAAGCAGACTTACTCCCTATATTGATGACATTCTAGGGGATCATCAATGTGCATTTAGAAGAAACAGGTGTACAACAGATCAGATTTTTAGTATAAGACAGATTTTAGAAATGAAATGGAAATATAATGGTACTGTACATCAACTATATATAGACTTCAAAACAGCATATGATTCAATTAAGAGGGAGAAGTTATATAGTATCCTGCTGGAGTTCGGAATTCCTAAAAAGTTAGTTAGACTTATACGAATGTGTCTAAATGGCAGAAAGAGTAGGGTGCGTGTAGGCAAACACTTTTCGGACACTTTTGAAATCCAGAATGGGTTGAAGCAAGGAGATGCACTATCTCCTCTAATATTTAATATTGTACTAGAGCATGCCATTAAATCTTTAGAGAATGAGGAAGGCTTACAACTCAATGGTATTAATAAGCTGTTAGTTTATGCTGATGATGTAGTATTATTGGCCGATAGCGAGGAGATACTAAAAGACAACACGCACACACTATTTAGTAACACTAAGAAATTAGGACTGGAAGTAAATATCATCATCATCATCATCATCACTCCAGGGATTAGGCAATTGCCCGTTCCGACTTCATAATGCATCAGCCCAACGTAAATATCAATAAAACTAAATATGTGGCCACACGTAGAAATTCATTATATAATGGAAATGGACAACTAATGACAAACGAGGGAAATTTTGAGGAAGTGGCTGAATTTAAGTACCTAGGAACAATAATATCAAATAGGAATGAGATGCACAAAGAAATTAAACATAGGCTCAATTCTGGAAATGCGTGCTATTATGCATTGCAGAGACTCTTGATGTCCCAACTCCTTTCAAAAAACGTTAAACTGAAAATATATAAAACTATTATTCTACCAGTTATGTTATATGGGTGCGAAACATGGACTCTTACTTTAAGGGAGGAAAGGAGGTTACAAGTATTTGAGAATAAAGTACTTAGGAACATTTTTGGACTAAAGAGAGATGAACTGACAGGTGAATGGAGAAGACTACATAACAATGAACTACATGTTCTTTATAGGAAGCGAGATATAATATGAAGAGTTAAGTCTCGTAGACTGCGATGGGCAGGACATGTTGCACGTATGGGGACTGAAAGACTTGCATGGAAGCTTCTTGTAGGAAAGCCAGAGGGAAAACGCCCAGTTGGTAGACCAAGAATGAGGTGGGAGAATAACATTATGTATGATTTGAGGGAAGTAGATTATACAGGGAATGATTGGAAAGCATTAGCTCAGGATAGGGATGTATGGAGAGATTATGTCCATGCGGCCATGAACCTACGGGTTCGATAGTGCCATTGAGTAAGTATTACTATTATTATTATTATTATTATTATTATTATTATTATTATTATTATTATTATTATTGAACACTTGATTATATTTTATAAATTCCTAGTCGACGCCGGGCATTGGTCGAATATTCATTTACTCCAAATTTTACGCTTCGTCTTCTTTCAGCTATACAGCCCTTTATGAGCCTTGGCTGCTGTTAGGACAATCCTCCACGCATCCCTATACAACGCCCTCCGTCTCATCTCCGGTCCCCGATCTTTCAGAGGTCCTCCTCTATTCCATCCATCCATCCATCTCAGCTTCACTCTTCCTCTTCTTCTTCCTCCATCTGGTCTCAGTAGTAAGATTTCTAGTAGAATTCTCCTCCTCCATTCTCATTATATGACCCACCCATCTCAGTCTGCCAATCTTAATAACATTTACAAAATCTGAGTCTGAATACAAATTGTACATTTCATCATTATATCTTATCCGCCATATTTCACGTTCATTTATAAGTCCCAGGACCTTCCTTAGAATTTTTCTTTGAAAGATTCTCAGTCTGTGTCCATTCTCTCTGCTAAGTGTTCAGCATTCACTGGTCTGAGTAGTTGTTTTTATAGATTTTTAGTTTTGCTTCCAGAAGTAGAATGTGCGATTTGAATCGGTCCTTATGTGCATAATAGCATATGTTGGCTTAGAGAATCCTGTTCCTTATTTCCTTATAAATATTATTGTCATCAGTGATTATAGTGCCCAGATATTGAAAATCATGTACACATTGAAATGTATATGGATTCTACACTAGTCTGGGTAACTGTTTACATTTCTGTCGTGACAGTCGAGGAGAGCAGACGTGTTTTTGTTAGTGTGGTGGAGGAGTGCAGGATTTAAAGCAATTTGAAAGAAGTGAGAAAGCTGATTGAAAAATTGTCAACTGAAGTGAAAGAGGGGTTTGAAAAGTGCAACGTAAGTGAAAAAATACGAGATATTGAGACGAACATATATCGGAAGGATGACAGACTACAATGGCTTGAATCTAAATTAGACTATTCCGAAAATCACATTCGCCGTATTAATATTGTGATATATGGAGTTCATGAAGATAACAGGGAGAGCTGCGAGGAAACTGAACTAATAGTTAAAAGAGTAGTGGCACAAATCGGTATTGACTTGGTGGACAGTTACATCGAAAGGGCACACAGAGTTGGTGGTTGGAAGGTGTGGGAAGAGACAGATTGTATGCAAATTAATTCAATATAAAATCAAGTGTCTGATTTTTAGAGACAACAACTATCTTAAGGGAACCGGTATTAATGTTGCTGAAGACTTCAGTGAGATGGTTGGTCACGAAATAGTCTTTCTTAAGGAACACATGCTCGAGGCGAGGAAGCAGGGCTGCCATGCAACCCTACAATTTAATAAATTATTTATAAATGGACGGATCTGGAACAGAGAGCAACTGTAAAATATTGGCAACCCTGAAAATGGATTAGAAGAGGTTAGTGCTACCTGGTACCCAAAACCTACAATGAATGCTATTATGGAGGGTGGTCCGCTTGCAGAAGAGAAGAAGGGAGAGAATTTTAGACGAGAGGAAGAGAGAGAAGGTAATAGGAAAATAACTCAGGATGTTCCATCAGACAAAATAGCTGAGGCCATAATGATTAACCCACCCCAAAGAGATAAACGATCGGCCACTATGCCAGTAAGAAGAAAATCGCAAAAGAATTTGCCAACTGACAAGGACATTTTGGCAGATACGAAAAATACAGGTAAGACTAATACACGTAGCGCTGTAAAGGGAAAAAATAGGATTTGTTGACAGTCGGTACTTGGAATATTAAGGGGTTAAAACAAAAACTTTCAGTGGACAAATGTGTGGAGTTAATTGAGACATTTGATGTCTTAGCTTTATCAGAGACATGGTTAAAGGGTAATGAATGTGTAAATATAAATAATATGAAAGGATATTTAATTTTAGGAAGTTATATTTTGAGGCTATATTAATTATATTATTTTTGGTCTGGACATCTTACCTCAATATTAATGTTGATTTGTTCTTGGACATGTTTCAAAACAATTCTGTTTTATCGTCAGCTTTCCCAGACTGGTTTTATTTATGTTGCATTATGTTGCACCACCTGGATGTCGATGTCAGCTCCATCCTGTGGTTGGCCAAAGAACCTCCAAACAAGGTCACCCTCCATCGGAATATCAAAATTCATAACTCTGTTTCTGTTCTTCTGAATATAAATTGTTTCCCAAATAGTCAGCTCTTTTGTATTTTCTAACTGTTTTAATAATTTAGTGTCTGAATTTATATCATGTTTTTCAGACCAAAAATTGAAAAAATCTGCAGTTGCTGCTCATGTTTGGTCTGAAAAACATAATATAAATTCAGACACTAAATTATTAAAACAGTTAGAAAATACAAAAGAGCTGACTATTTGGGAAAAAATTTATATTCAGAAGAACAGAAACAGAGTTATGAATTTTGATATTCCGATGGAGGGTGACCTTGTTTGGAGGTTCTTTGGCCAACCACAGGATGGAGCTGACATCGACATCCAGGTGGTGCAACATAATGCAACATAAATAAAACCAGTCTGGGAAAGCTGACGATAAAACAGAATTGTTTTGAAACATGTCCAAGAACAAATCAACAATAATATTGAGGTAAGATGTCCAGACCAAAAATAATATAATATGAAAGGATATTTCAAAGGTATTCAAACGAAAGGAAATAGAGGGAGATATCCAGGATGCGTTGCCCTTATATATAAGGAACATCTAGACCCCTTTATTAAAGAGATAAATAATCATTTAAAAGAGTCAATTTGTGTTTATTACACAACAGGCGGTGTAGAAATTTGTGTGTTGTCTATTTACCGCTAACCACTAACTTCTAGGTATGCCAATCCATTTTTTTTCGTTGAATTGTCGCTTCTGTTAGCGGAAATAAAACATAGGTTTCCGGGAGTTGGAATACTAATTTAGGATTGGGAGAGAAAATATCATTTTAAAAACAGATGATAACGAAACACGAGGTGAGTATAGGAGAAGTAAATATAATATTATAAATTCAGACGCAAATCAATTGTTAGCTTTTTGCGATGCATTTGAACTTTAAAATTGAACAGGAAGTATGGGGAAAATAAAAAAATGGAGAACTGACATTTATTAATGAAATGGGAGGGAGTGTAATCGATTATAGATTATGAACACAAGACCTGATTCCAGTCCTAAGTAATTTCTGTATAGTTTTCAGAATCGAATCTCACCATTTCCCAAACAAACTTATTTTAAACATAAAATATATTAGGGAGACAGTTACTGATGGGGTGGCAACAACATTACGGTCAATTACACGTTTCAGGTGGATTGAGGATCGGAGAGAAGAATTTATCGGGTGTCTGGAGACACTAATGCAGGATTTGTAAATGAATGATCTTAGCGGGGATGAAATTATTGAAACCTTGACAGAATCTTTTCAAAAAGCAGGGAAAAAATTCAAGCTTAAATGCACAATGAACCAGAAGGACAAAGGGTGGTACATTAAAGTTTGTAGAAAGAAGAAGAAATGTGTTGAAAATTGTCTCTTAAAGTTTAGAAATGAAAGCACAGATGAAGACAAAAAAATATATGCGCATCAGAGAAAGGAATACATAGAAACAAAACGAGAATGGCAAAATAAGAAATCGGAAGAAATGAAAACCGCGACTGAAAGTGGGAACAGTACGGACATGTGGAAAGCGATAAGAGAACTCAAAATAAAGAACATAAATTCGACAAGAATATCGCCCGGGGAATGGAAAAACTACTTTGATAGGGTGCTGGGAGGTGAGGGGTTAAGATATAATCAAGGAAATATAGTGGAGATCCCCGACGCAATATATATGCCATTACTAGGTCAGGATATCTCGAACAATGAAGTGATTTGTTCCATTAAAAGTTTAAAAAACGGTAAAGCACCTGGAATTGACGCATTACCAGGAGAATTCTTGAAAAATATGATATCAAATAAATTATTAGATGTTTGAAAACTGCGTTCAACAAACTGTTTAGTGGAGGAAATTATCCGGAAGCCTGGGCGACAGGTGTAATCCAAATGCTATACAAAGGAAGAAGTGGGACACAGGTACCAGAAAGTTATAGGGGAATTTGCCTCTTGTCTGTGTTTGGAAAAATATATTGTAAAATACTTTACGAACGAATGAGACAATGGGCTAAAGTGAACAACAGGATTTCAGAATATCGGGCAGGTTTTAGAGAAGGGTACTCAACGGTGGACAACGTATTGGTTCTGAGAACATTAATTGATGATAATCTGAAAAACAAGAGGGATATATTATTTTGTGCATTCGTTGATTTTAAGATGGCATTCGATACTGTGGACCGAAGTGCACTGTGGGGAAAAATTAAATCGGGAAAGATTGTCATATAAAATGATACATGCCTTTATGTCAATTTATAAATATTTTAAATTGTGTATAAAATTAGACCAAGGGCACATCACAGAGAGTAGTCAAGCCAATCCGGGAGTGACACAATCTGCATTTTGTCACCAATGCTATTTAATCTATTCGTTGATGATATACCAACCATAATGTTAGAAGGAGACATTGAGGCTACGGAGATAAGAAATGTTAAAGTCCCAGTCCTGTTGTATGCAGATTATTTAATTATCTGTTCCAAGACAATCAAGGGATTGAAAAGAGATCTTTACCTACTGGAAATATACTGTAGGAATTGGGGATTGACTGTAAATGTTAGTAAGAGAAAAAACAATGACGTTCAAAAATGGGACGGTTTATGGTAGAGCAGAGGAATGGAAATACAGCGATCAAATACTTCCAAACGTTTCACGTTTTGAATATCTTGGTAAGACGTTGAAAATGAATGGAAAGTGGAAGAAACATATTGATATAGCATTATTCAAAGGAAGGAGACAACTTAATAGTATTCTCAGTATTCTGGATAGAGTGCCCGATATTCCAGTTAGTACGTTAGAAAAAATGTATGGAGCGATGGTGATGCCAGTAATGCACTATGGTAGTGAGATTTGGGGTTTTCAAAGAACGGAAATACTAAATTAGGTATATAGGCCTACGTATTTTCTTAAATATATTACAGGACTCAGTAAGGCCGTTCCAAACTGTGAAATTTTATATGAATTTGGGTCATTTCAGGACGACATAAACTGCAAAATTCGCGTACACAAATACTGGTTGCGGCTAATCCAAGGTGAAGGAACAATGCTCAGAGCAATTTGTTACGACCACCAAATTAAGAACGCAAATGGGAAATTCTGGGCTGACGAGGTTAGGAGAGAACTCCAAAAGAATGGGATGGGTTGGGTATGGGAAAAAGGGACTGAAAATCGCAAGAATGTGTGGAGAAAAATAAGGAGGAGGTAATTAGATATGAATCGACAAAATATGTTGGCCGAATGTGCGGGAAAACGATCACTGTTTTTACAAAGAGATCTAAACCAAGTTTTGGGGAAAATAATCTTATATACTCAAATCTAGGATTTAAAAAGAGATCAGGGCTTGCTTTGTTCAGTTTAGCGGCATGGAAATTTTGAAAAATTAGCGACGATCACGATATGCGAATATGTCCAATGTGCGGGAGCTTTGAAGACGAGATACATATATTAGGAAAATGTAACGATTTGGAATATTAGAGGCATCAGTTATTACCGGAAATATTTCTAAATTCGAATCGTGAAAGATTGACATGCTACGTGGTACTGGTAAACCCAGAAAATTGGATAAAAGTGGATAGATTTCTGGACAAAACTCGGAAAATAAGAACAACACTTATTCAGTAATAAATTAATATGTTAACAAATTACAATACCATTAATTGTTAATAATTCTACAAAACTAAGTTAATGTATAATATCATTTTATGGATATCTAATTGTAATATCATTGTGTTTTCTGTTTTTTTTTGTTTCAAGTAAATAATTACCAAACATCAACTTATTGTAACGGACTGTCAACAGCACGTACGGTTTACTGCCCGTGCGATCCATATTTGTAAATACCATTTTATGTATCTTACTTTTAGTTTAATAAAGTCCTTATGTATGTAGTTTTAATTTGTCACTCCTTCTCATTATTTTAATCATATGGGGGCTTGACCGTGGACTTAAGAGGCACCATTCATTTCAGCAACTCCACAAACTAAGGGTTCAACATTAATGTCAGTCCTTTATGACTATTTCTACATTTAACTCCCTATACCCCGTAGGTGATTTATACACCTTCGGATGTGGTCAGTGAACTTAGCGATTCGAACAATATGGATGAGACAATAGTAATGACAATTTTATATTTTACTTTTCACCCCTCCTCACCCCCTCACTTCCCTAGGAAGACTAGAAATCAAACTTTTGGTTACATGACACGTTCACTCTCTTCAATGAGCATAGCAACTGCGAGAACTATGGAGTAAAAATATTTATCGTTTTGGATAAATTATTTATCACTCCTTTTCACCCTCTTGCTTTGCTACGTGTCAAACGTCTGGTTACCTGTCATTTGCAATCAGAATAGCGACCACAAATTTGTGGATTTGACACTAACTTCGATCAGTGCTGCCTTTTATTTTTCACGACTTTTCACTCCCTCGTCGCCTTACGTCAACTAGAAGTCAATGTAGTGATTATGTGTCAAGTACACCGATGCTAATCAGATTAGCGACCATAGAAATTACGGATTTGACACTAAATCAGTGCTGTCTTTATTTTATGCTCCTTCAAAGCTATCTTAAGGGTGCTAGCAGTGACACGTGGGTTTAAATATCATCCAGACTGTGACCAATCAATATAGCGTCCAGAAAACTTTGCTCTGGAGTCTAATTCTTTGAAATTGTATTTCTCACTCCTCCCCTTAAGAATATTAGGGGTAAACATGGGCATAAATGTCAACGAGCTTTTCACAAATCAGGTAAGCGAAAAATGGCTGCGACAATAAACACGGTAATTTTGAATATTATATTTTTCAACGCCTTCTCATTCTTTTTGGAGTGCTGCGGTAAAACATGGGATTAATTGGTATTGTAATTCTTTCTAAACTGCTTAGCGATTCCGAAAAGTCTGGATCCGACACTAATTTCAGTCGCTTTTGACATCTTATTTTTTACTCGCTCTCGTCCGCTGTTACAACCTTAAGGGAGGTAGGGTAAAAGTTGGTTTTAATACCATCTGGACTAAATACGGTTAAATGCTGCCACACTCTCGCTCGCTCTCGTAAGCGAGAACGACTGACAGGAAGTGCGGCCGCGAGAGTCTCGTGCATCGGTAAAAAGAGCTAGAGAATGAATATTTCCAGGATTTTCCAGTGAGTATGGAGAATGAAGTCATTCAGTGTTCGTGCCACGTAAGAAATCTATACTGAATGTACGAAGTCGTACGTTTCTCAATGACCAACAGAATTCATTTCTTTTTTTACAAACAAACATTTGTAATAATTGTTTAATAATAATTATTATTATTGTTATTATTATTCTTATTACTAAAATATAAAGTTTTAAAACTTTAAGATTCATTCCTTATGAAGACGGCAAAAATATAAAAGTGAACTCGCATCTTCAGGATTTGGTGCACTGAGCATTTCTGGATAAAATAATAAACGAAGATAACTTTTAAGGAAGGAACCAAACATGTTTAATTAATAGACAGAATAAAAAAGGTAGCAATGATTGGAAGCAACATATGTACAAAGAATGAAAGGCGAACGCATACCAAAACTGATAATGAACTACAATCCAAAGGCTGGAATAAATGCTGGAAGACCGAAGGCAAGACGGGATCAACGTTGTTAAATAATGTGAGGTTTAATCCATGGATCTGGTAGTGATGATGATACTTTATGAAGGATATTCAAGCAATAATTCTTAGATATACAAAAATTTGTACACAGTTAAGAATATCAATATTTCGGCTATCATGCTGAAATATATGCAGGCTTCATTAGGGTACAAAGTACAGCCATATATCCTATGACATATATTTACAAATGAAACAATCTCAGGCATGAAATAGGAAGCTTATGAAAAAAATGTCTTCCCTTTCACGTCCCAAATTTTAATTGCGACGCTAATGACCTAGGTTATTAAACAGAGTCGTAAAATGGAATACAAACAATTAAAGCCATCATGCTAGATGGCAAAGCATTAGCGAATTTGTTAAATAAATTCCTCAGATGGAAAAATTACAACATGGAAATCTCAACAGAAAATTCTAAAGTCGTGGGTTTCCTAGGAAAAGACCCAATTCGCAGTAACATTATTATTAATAATAAAATATTGGACCAACTACCACATTTAACTACCTCGGATACCAAGTTACATACGAAGAGGAAAAATATTTTAGTCAAAGAATTATAAAATTTAACGGAGTAACTGGAATTATAAATAATATGTTCAAGCCCAACACAGTACAGCAAAACACCCGAACTAGAATTTATAAAACACTGGTCAGAACCATATTATGTTACTGCAGAGAGGCCTGGACAATTCGCAATGTAGATGAACAAAGATTTAACTGCGGCAGGATTGAAATTTATGGGACGTACTGCAGGTTACTCAAGAACAGACCATAAAAAAATTCTGAGATTCTCAATGAATCACAAACAGAATCAATCATGGAATATGTGCAAAAATAAAAAAAAAGAACTGGAAATCTCACGTAAGAAGAATGAATCAGAACAAGAACATTATGTCAATTCTTAAATTACCAGCCGCCAGGCAAGAGATTATTGGGCAGTTCCTTCAGATGTTTGATTGAGACTGTAACAGACTGTTAGGTATATCTCAGGAAAGGAAGAAGAAGAAGAAGGTTCCTCAGATGAATTAAAATAATTTCGTATTTCTAATCTAAAGATAGGCCTAATTGAAGTACAAATTCTCGTAATGCCGTTTTGATTATAGTGGCATCATAAAGACCTTAACAATGTGGTTGCGCATAAACGGAATGTGTGTGAATGAGAAGTAATCATTATTCGGAAGTACAACACGCACACACACACACGCACTCATATTAATTTTTTTTGCGCGATAGTGCAGTTTGTCGTACTTACAGCATTGGTGGCCATGATTGAAATTTCAAATTCCTACAATTAGGGGTTGCCAACCTAAATAACTATACTGTAATATTATATATTACAAACCTCGTGCGGGAAGTAAAACAACTGCCCTTTATGTATTCAACGTACAATATATATACAAAAATATATCCAAAAAGGTAGTGTTAATATAAATTATACGAAAAAATCACAACATTTTAAATGAACTGAACTTTATTTGAAACAATATAAAACAATAAATACATATTTGCCGCCATTTTTATGACTGATTGGTGCTACAGCCTGCTATATTCTCAACTAATAAACATTTTCCACACTGTTAAGGTTAGTCAGTTGTGTATAATGAAATGAAATATTTCAAACAAAGATGTTATTATTTACTATTATTTATTATTTTGAAAACATCATCGCACAATGAATAATGTACAACGCAAAGTTTGTGAAGTGTTTTACAGAATCTCGGAAATTGAAAACCTCGCTATCGCTCGGTTTTTAAACATTTCCTCGCTTCTGTAAAAACCACTTCCCAACCTCGCATCGTAATATACTAATATACGTTCGCAGCATAATGTACTATACTTCGTATTATTCTCGTATTCAAAATTATACATATAAGATATAATCTTTGTACATACGTCTGTTCCCATTCATACCCTGCAATCACATCTTCAGATTTAATTGGTTTATTTATTATAGGAGGATCACCAATAGAACAAACCATAATGAAACATGTTGAAGCATAATTATCCATACAACAGCATACAATATGCCGATGATGTGGTTCTGATTGTGGTTACTAATGATAACTTACAGAAATAATTTTGTAAATTCTATCTTGGTTTTCAAACTACAGTATGAAATCATCATTAACTAATACTAAGCCAATAAATATAACTAAACTCCTAATATAAGTTAGAAATAGGAAGAAGCATAATACAACAGGTAATGGCATAAAGTATCTGGATGTTGGGATAACTAGATTCTAAATCGCATTTACTTTCCTGCTGAAACAATAATATACTAAAATTAAAATTTATTTTTAATACTTGGTCCTTTCGTACTAAAATATCATAACATTTAATAGATAAAAACCAGCCTGGCTGGAGCTCTGCAAAGTGAGGTTGCATTCAAATATAAGATGATTCATGAATGCTACATTGTAAAACAAATGTCTAAATAAGGATATCAATAAAATAACATATCAAACAGTTATACTACAAGTATCGACCAATGCTTCTGAGACAAGAGCATATACTTACAGAAGAAAACAGATTTTAGAGAGAAATGAAATTAATATTTTAAGAAGAATTAAGCTTAGAACTAGATATGCTAAGGTAAGAAGAGAAGATATTAGAAACCAGTTAAATATCCAATCAGTAAATTATATTATGCATATAAGGAGAACTGAATGGAACCAACATGTATCTCTCATGCAATCGGACAAAATTGTACGTGTAGCATGATAACATGTATCTGGACTTAGGAATATATCTCCTGGAAGACACTAAAGGAGATGGAGGAGATTTTAATTTGTGAAAGGAACAGTCTCTGGGCCTAATATAACGTAAAGAAGGAGATTTATTCATACGCAGTATATCATAATTCTCAGCACTGTACCACTAATAGACTCTGGAACTTATTTCCATTCGTAAAGATAATACGGGCTGCCAAACGTTAGTTTATTCTTTAAATGTGTTTAAATACATTTTTAATTGGTCTGTAAGCATATTAATTGGTATTATATGTTCATTTTTCGTTCGTTTATAATATTCACCTTAACTCTGGCAGTATAAGTAAATAAATAAATAATAATACTTTAAGGCTCAAACGGTCCCCGAAATCATATGGCCATCATCATCATCCTTCACCGGTGTGGAAAGCAACGGGAAGCTACCACACCTATAATTCCCTAGTAAAGCTACAAAATATAGCATGAAAATGTTATGATTGAAGTGAAAGACCTGCCCTCGGGCAGAATTACTATCGATGGATGGAATTCTAAATTTTTCTTCGAGTATATGTAGCTGCTCGCCTAAAATAGTCCGTATCTATGACCACATCTTTATGTTTTCATTCCAGTGCCTAGTCGTTTGGTTCGTTATAAAAATGCTTGTTACTGTTTTATTATATACTAATATTTTTATAATATTTTACTACATAAAATTTAATTCAGAATAGCTTATTAATTATTTTTTGTCACAGTTATTATTTTTAAATATTTAAATGTTCGGTTCCCGAACATCATCTAGCCATCATAACCATCGTTATCATGTTCCACATGTTTATTATGAATTTCTGTGTGAGTGATGTGTTTCGTCTTACTGTTGTATTGACTACGAGGAGACCCTGAAATTGAGTTGATCATGCATTCGGGGAGGCCTTACGTGTCATTGTGTGGTCAAAAATGCATGTACGTGATCCATGGCTTGAAATCTCTCTCCCGACAGGTCTTGCTACTGGAAGGCTCGAGAGGGGTTAGGTATGTTGAAGTACCTAATAGGCGGGACGTTAAACTAAAATAATGGAATGGTTTATTTAATAAATTTATTATATTTCAAAGAATGATCTCAAGCTTGTTCTATTTTGCGATTTTTCATAACACCAGAACAGTATTTAAAATTCAACATTATTTTATTTACTTAGCAGATTGCACAATGTTTTACATCTTCCTACCCTCAATTGATCTACAGACATTCTCCTCCACATTTGTCTGTCATTCCAATCTCCATGGTCTAATTTTTCCTCATGCTGTTCAAAACAACATCAATTCACATTATTTTGGTCGCAAGTGGTACCCATTTTACATTATTTTCATTAATATTATTATTGCTAATGGTATTATTATTATATTATTATTATTATTATATTATTGTTATTGCAGGTTTTAAATACAGTTATAATAAAGTACATATACGTACTTCATATCTGAGTGGAATCAATGGATTTTAAGCATGTAAAAATCTTGAGTTTTCTTCCTTCCTATCGGAGATTTCCGTCATGATGAAAATCTCCAAGCTGAAATGGACTCTGAGCAAAATTTGTCGGACAGTTCATGCTCAAATTTAAATTGGGTCGCCGATGACATGAATTGTTGAATAAGCGTAATTAAATAAAATACTAATTTCTACAATGTAAAATGTTGTACCTCAGATATAAGGAACACACAAAATAGGCCGATGATATTCTGCAGAATTACTACAAACATACTGTCAGAATATTTAACATGGTTTTGTGTGCACAGAAAATGAAAGACCTATTCGAATTTGAAAAAAAAATTATTTGAAAGGTTGTAATCAATATATTTAAAAAATAATTTATCCAAGACATATATTTCAAATTTTCTTCTATTACATTTTTTAGGATAAGACGTAAAGTAGATATTCATTGTGTATCAAGTAAATATCAAGGACGTATGAGTTTTTAGGAATTCTTTTGTATTGGGAGATAGCCTCAGATATGTTTATCTTACCTTCAGATGAAATATTTCGAATGTAATTCAAAATGGACCATGGTCCACAAAACTGGTAAGCGGAAGTCTACATTCTATAAACATATTTTAATTATTTTAACAATAAATTTATCGCTCCTGATTACAGAATGATATTGGGTTTGGAGACATATGTAAGATGTCAAAGATTGAGATGGTTAGGACATATCATCAGTATGCAAACCTCAAAGAAAGTGAAGATTGTCTTTCACATCAATCTAGACGGAACCAGATTAAGAAGAAGACCAAGAACAAGATGGTGGAATTGTGTACAAGGACAAGTGAAACGATTTGGAATGAATAATTTAAGGGAGTTGGCAATTGATAGAGAAGGATTAAAGATGACCATTGAGGAGGTTAAGGCCCACTCGGTCGGGCTTTAATACCAAATATGAAGAAGACGAATATGTGCAAAACTGATTAAATATAAATTATTATCTTTTCATTGTTTAAGACAATACAATTATTGTCTTATATTCAATGGTCACTTTAGTTTATACAAATGACCGTGCATTTTATCACTATTTATTTTTAGAAGATATGCTTCAAATTATATTTTAATTTAAGCTGATAAACGGGTCAAAAAGTGTTAATGCTCACCTCTGAATTGTTTTATTAAACCTTATAAACGGAAGAAAACATTTTTGTTTTCAGGTTATAATATGGACGCAAGGATTAAATATTGGTATTACGTCTTCTTTCATGTAGACCTATTAAGTACATTTATCAAATTATATTTTGCCTCTTATCGGCCGCGGTGGACTAGTGGTTATGCTCGTTGCCTCTGGTTCCGAGGGTCGCGGGTTCAAAGCCGGCCGGGGTCGATGGATTATTTAGGACGGAAAAATCCAAGGAGCAATTCCTCCGAGAGGGACTTTAAACCGTGGGTCCCGAGTCTGAAGATTTTCAGGCTCGTAAAAGATCCTTAAGCCTGAATGAAAAGGCCTCTAAGCAAAATGTACCGAATTTTCCCGTCCTAGTACTACCTTGGTTTCCTAGATGTCAGTATGAGGCGGAACGCTGACCACGGACCACTCAAAATGACATCTATACGAAAACAAGTGTAACAAAATTAATATGGTTCAAATTCTTCCCTGTAGGGGGAGAGCGTCTAAATCTCTGTAAAGGGAAAACATAGGCTTACAAAAAAATATATATATATGCTTACAACTTCGCTATTTTCCTAACTGCGTTCATTAATCTCCACTGTATTTGCACCCCTTCGCATACACCCAGTAAATAATGAATTTGATATAACAAAAGGATTAAGACAAGGATGCGGAATGTCACCAACATTGTTCAAGATATATTTAGAAGATGTATTAATGAAATGGAATAAGTCACGTAGGGGAATGGGAATCGACATTAATGGTCATTTACTGCACAATTTATTATTCACTGATGACCAGATTATAATAGGACAAGATAAAGAAGATATAGAATATATGATAAGAAAGTTGGTCGATGCATTTGAGGTAGGTGGACTGAAGATAAATTATATTAAAACAGAATATATGGTAATCAGAGGAAATTCAGAAGACTTACACATAAATAATATGATAATTAAACGTGTTGAAGAATTTAAATATCTCGGATCTATAATAGATAAATCTGGTACTTGTGAAAAATATATTATTAACGGAGTAAATTGTGCAAGGAAGGCGATTAGATCCCTGAATGGTCTTTTATGGAATAGAAATTTGACCAGAAAAACAAAAACGCGATTATACAGACAATAATAGAAAGTATACTTACATACGGATCAGAATCATTTACATTATACTACCCACAGTGACTCATATTTTTAATGCTTCCCTTATAACTTCTATCTTCCCTATTGTATGAAAACAGTCTAGAGTTCGGCCTATACCAAAAATAAGTACACCTACTAACTGTAATGACTTCCGATCGATTAGCATCCTTCCGACATTATCTAAAGCCCTGGAACATATTGTACATTAGCAAATGACTGAATATCTCCAAGAAAATCACCTCCTTGATCCTTATCAATCCGGCTTTAAATCTGGTCATAGCACAACCACAGCTTTGCTAAAAATTACCGAAGATATTCGTGAAGCCGTGGACAGACGTCAATTGACTCCTTTAACCTTACTTGACTTCAGCAAAGCTTTTGACACAGTAGACCACGACTTACTTATGATAAAGCTCAAGCACGTACACTTCTCTGACAGCGCTATATCCTGGTTCGACTCATATCTGCACGGTCGTCAACAATACGTTTCATTAAACTCTAGATCTTCGTCTTGGCGTAACGTGCCGGCTGGAGTCCCCCAGAGCAGTGTTCTCGGACCTCTTCTTTTCTCAATCTACATAAATGATTTGCCAACTGTACTAAAGCACTGCCGTTATCACCTCTATGCTGATGATCTCCAAATTTACCTACATTCACCTCCTCATTCTCTCTATAAGAGCTTGATGAAAATGAATGACGATCTCAAATCCATCTTTAACTGGTCTTCAAGTATCGGTCTAAATCTAAACCCTTACAAGTCACAAGTAATTCTAATGGGACAACAAAGACTGCTTACAACCTTTGACATATCTACACTTCCAAACATTATTATAAATAATATAATTATCCCTTATTCTTCTTCAGTAATAGATCTTGGACTACATCTAGACGCAAATTTAATCTGGCAAACACAAGTGAAACACATATGTAAAAAGACTTTCTTCATCTTACATTATCTTAGACGTTTAAAGAACTTTCTCCCAGTTTCGTTAAAACAAATCCTAGTGCAGAATCTTGTGTTACCACACTTCGATTATTGTCACATTATATATAATGATCTAAACTATGCCTTGTCGCAGAGACTGCAGCGTGTTCATAATGCTTGCGTTCGATTCATTTTCAATATCCGCCGTTATGACCATATTTCCGAACATTTTAATAACCTCTCTTGGCTCCGTCTTACTAACAGACGTAAATTGCACTCTCTTTCACTACTTTTCAAGCTTCTGAATACCTACATTCCTACTTACCTGGCGTCCAGATTTGAGAAGTTATACCCCTACCACAATATTGACACTAGGTCACAAGTTAGCAGTCTGCTAACAATTCCTCTTCATAGCACTTCCTCCTATTCTACTTCCTTCACAGTAGCCTCTGCCCGCTCCTGGAATCTCCTTCCTCAAGATATCAGGGGTTGCCGCACACTTGGCACCTTTAAGTCAAGCTTATACAGTTACCTGCTGTCTAATAATTAATTTTTCTCTATTTATTTAATTTTATACTATGTCATTAATCTTTTCCTCTTTTTTTATATATCTTGTACATATTATATATTTAATTCGTTAAATTTAGAGTAAATCAAAATACATTATAAATATTAATTGTATTGTATTCATAACTTGTGATCGTATATATATATATATATATATATATATATATATATATATATTGTAATTTAGATTTAAGACTTTTCTTTTGTATTTTTTTAAACCTGGTTGAGTGGTAGACAAGGCCTTAAGGCCTTAACTCTGCCAGGTAAAATAAAGCTATTATTATTATAAGCTATTATTAAAGCTGGACAATAAATGAAAGGATGCAGAAAATAATCTTGGCGACAGAAATGGATGAATTACGGAGACGTATGGGAATATCCAGACTACAACATATATCGAAATACATATATCAGACAAGAAATGGATGCACAGGAAACTGTTATCGATAGGATAACAAAGAGAGCTCTACAATGGTATGGACATGTACAACGGATGCCGGAAGATCAGTGGCCTAAAGAGATGTTGGATTGGATGGTACCAGGCAGAAAGAGAAGGGGAAGAAGTAGAAGAACATGGTATGAGTGAATATATGATGACATGATGAAGAGGGGTATGGAAGATGGACAATGGGAAGATAGGAATCTCTGGAAAGCAGGAATCAAGGGCAAACTGATGTAAAGTGGAAAGCCTGCATTAAGTATTAAGTAAGTATGTATGTACGATATTCTTGAGATTATTTGGAAATGCAAGTGTAATAACCTATATTGAGTTATATAATAACTTATATATAAGCATTTGCATGTTTAGACCTTTTTCACCTGTTATTACATATTTTAACTAAAAACTAGTGACAACGCATATTTTCGCGCATTATTTACAACATCTTAGAAATCTGTTGTTGTTTTACAATGAGCAATTCGAAGCCATCAAAAGTATAGTAAACGATTTCGATAGTGCAGAGGCTTTGGCAGTTTGTCAGTTCAAGGATGAATTTAACGATTCCAGTATTTAAAAAAAATACATTGCTGTGATTAGCACTCATTTTTTCCATACACCTGCAACTATTAAAAAGTTTGAAACTCAAGGTTTGGCGTTGATTGAATCTATTCAGTTAATGCATAAAATTCGTCAACTGAACTCGTTATTCCCGGAGGTATTCCCAAGCAAACTTTAAGGAAAAGTTTGAAAACATTTTGAATGATAACCCAGACTTTGAACCGTTGTGTCGACTTATTAGTTTTGCAAATGGGACGGGCGAGCTTTTGCCAGAAATAATATGTGTCAAAATAGCACCCAAATTCAAACACTGCCCAATTACTTCAGTTGACATATAACGGTCCTTTTCTGTTTATAAACATATTTTGAGCGATCGAAGACACCATCTTACTACCGAATACCTGGAACAATATCTGACCATTTCTGTTTACAACAGTAGCAAAATGTAGAATTTTTAATTTGTGAAAAATACTTTCTCGTGATACTGATTGATAATTTATCATTTATCATTGATAAATGATAATATTAATAAGCAGTTCGTAAAAATACCAATTACTATGTTAATTTAGAAATGAAATATCTGAGAAACTAATAATTATTATGTTCTTTATTATTTGGTTTTCATGTAATGACTTTTTCATGCATATTTTAAGCATTTTACATGCATATTTCGAGCTTTTTTGTTGCATATAATCCGGTCTCTAATAATAAATAACTCTCTGACACTATCGAAACCTGTATCTCGTAGCCATGCGTACATAAGCTCTCCATACATCCTTATCCTAGGTACTGCTTTCCAATAATTCCCTCTAAACCTTTTACTCCTGAAATCATAGTTAATATAATTCTTCCATCTCATTCTAACATACCTACTGTGCTATTTCCTCTGGTATTCCAACATAACATTTCCATGCTCGTTTTTAATTCTCCATTCATAACATAATCCTGCTCTTGGCGTTCTACGAGATTTAACTATTTCATTACTCTTAGTTTCGTATGCAGATCACATAGCACATGTTATGCAGTTTTGTCTTCATTCATAGTTTGGCCTGCACTCTTTGATACATAAGTATTTCTGTGAACTTTATTTTCAAATACTCTTAATATTTTCGCTTCTATTAATGTGGAGACCCAGTTTTTACGTTAGTGAATATAGATGAAGGTAACAATGAAAGAAACAGATATGTAACTTTTCTTTCGAGATGGAATTTGTATTGTTATTAGATTGTTTATGAAAACCACAATAATTTAGAATGGTTAGAGAGGAAAACATGCAGTTTACTTGTAGATTTGCGATGGACTAGTGGTTATGCTCCTTGCCTCTAGTCCCAAGGGTCGCGGGTTCAAACCCGGTCGGGGTCGAAGGATTTTTTAGGATGGAAAAATCCAAGGAGCAAGTCCTCCGGGAGGGACTTTAAGCCGTGAATCCCGAGTCTGAAGATTTTCAGGCTAGTAAAAGATCCTTAAGCCTGAATGAAAATGCTTCTAAGCAACATTTACCGAATATTCCCGTCCAGGTACTACCTTGGTTTCCAAGATAACAGTACGAGGCGGAACGCTGATCACGGACCACTCAAATGATATCTATACGAAAACAAGTGTAACTAAATTTGTATGGTTCAAATTCTTCCCTATAGGGAGGGAATGCCTAAATCTCTGTTATGGGAAACATGGGCTTACAAGAAGATTACTTCTATAGTTTATTATACAAGTAAGGAAGTACGGATATATATAGGGAAGTTAGGACAATGTGAACCCTTGTGTTTGAGTGAACCCTGTTAATATCTGCTTTAATTGGTGCTGCCATCGAAGAAAAAATATGTTAACTGCTTCTCCTCATTAACGTTGACGGATTCAAGGCCAGTTTCTTTTATTCTCTATACGAAGAAGGGTTCATTTGTGATATTAGTGAAAATTACCACTTTAAAAGTTTTCAAGCTAAGAATCAATTCTTAATTTCTGCTCTTTATTCATTACAAAAGTAGGAAAAACCCCTAAATATATTATACTATGTAGATGCTGTTTTAATGTACTGACGGGTTTGGTTTGACATGGTGGCTGTATAAAATAATTAAACATAAGAAAGGAATTCGGTTTGATATGGACCCACTCTGGGTCCACTTTACACGAATACGTATATTTTATCAATGAGAATGCTCTCTCTAAAAATCATTCACTTAATTAATTTTATTTAATATCCTTGTGATTTAACTAAATCCTGAGACCGTCGCTTTCTGCAGTTGAATGACATGTGAATGATATAATCAACCTTAATTTTTCAGAACATTACATAAATATCAACCATTTTAATTATGACCAGTCATTAATATTGTCATATTAATCTGTGTCTCTCTGTATAAATTAATAGAGGAAATAAACTTAAAAATAGACTAAAAGTTAAGGTGGACTCTGGGATCAACTTTATCCAAATATGGAAGTTAAAGTGGACCTTTCCTGTAATGTAAAAACGTTTTTACAATATGAAGGTGTTTCCATATTTGAATAAAATATCAAAGCTATTTCACAGTTGCAACAGTAATGTTATCCATCCAGCCATAGTAATTCTGCCCGAAGGCAGGCCCTTCACTGTAATCATAGCATTTTCATGCTATGCTTGCAGCTCTACTAGGGAATTGTAGGTGTGGTAGCTTCCCGTTGTTTTCCACACCGGTGAAGGATGATGATGTTAATGATAATGATAAGGATGCTGATGATGATGATGACCATATGATTTAGGGCCTTAAAGTTTTCCTAGACAAATGTCAGGTGAGAAAAAACCCCGATAAAAACCTCACCCAGAAAAACTGCCACGACCAGGGATCGAACCCGTGCCCGCTTCGTGACAAGGCAGCACGCTACCTCGAGATCACAGCGGTGGACACTAATGATATAATCACTGTAATTAAACAATATTAAATTCCCTAAATTAAAGCAGAAAAACAACAATTTTGAAACAGGGGTCAAAATTACCCGAAGTTCCTCTCTCTCTCTCTCTCTCTCTCTCTCTCTCTCTCTCTCTCTCTCTCTATATATATATATATATATATATATATATATATGGTATGATAAGAAAAATAAATGCCTGGACGGGATTCGAACCCGGATCTCAGAGTCTGTACCTCAGTATGATATATATATATATATATATATATATATATATATATCCATAGTCATTCTGACCGAGGGCAGGTCTTTCACTGCAATCAAAGCATTTTCATGCTATGCTTTGCAGTTTACTAGGGAATTATAGGTGTGGTAGCTTCCCGTTTCTTCCACACCGGTGAAGGATGATGATGATAAGGATGATGATAATGGCCGGATGATTTTCGGGGACCTGACATTTGTCTTACAGGTGAGGAAAAAACCCGAAAAAATCTCACACAGGAGCCTGTCCCGAGCGGGAATCGAACCCTGGTCCGCTGCGTGATAAGGCAGCACGCTATCTCGAGGCCACAGCGGTGGACATATACGTGGTACAGTCATTAAGTTTTGAGAGTGAGCGCATAGTGGCGTTTTGATGAACTATAGCGCATCGGTGGCGCCGTGATAAGACACCTTGTCAGTGAGTCTCACATACCAGCAAGAGATATTCGAGTGCATGCAGTGCAAGCAGAACTACGGTGTTTGTCGTGACGGTGATTAGAATGCGCACGTCATAACTCTGGATGTCACAGTTTGAGCAACAGACAAACAATAAGTTCTGTCAGAAATTAGTCCAAACGGGTCCACAACGTTTCAAATGTTGCAGCAAGTTTACGGTGAGGGCGCATTGAGTCGCAGTGTTGTGTTTAGGTGGAACCGACGTATTTTGCAAGGAAGAGACAGTTTGGAAGATGATGTGCATACTGGTCGGCAACAAACAATTCGAACTGAACGCAACATCGAAGAAGTTGTAACTATGGTGCATGCTCACCGCTCCCAATCGGTAGACGATTTCGCAGCAGCAGTAGGGGTCAGCCATGACATTTGCTACAAAATTCTGTCTGATGATCTAAACATGTCTCATGTTACCCAAAACAGTGTGCCACGAATCCTCTCGTAAGTCCAACCTGATGATCGCATGACGATTTGTAAAGACCTCATCAGTAGTTATGACGAAGATCCGAGTTTCTCAACCGGATAATAACTGGAGACGAAACATGGTGTTTACTTTACGATCCGCAACTGAAACGACAATCCGACACCTGGAAATCGCCATTATCACCACAATAGAGAAACCGCGACAAGATAGGCCAAAATGCAAGGTGATACTTAAACGTTTTTGATTCAAATGGAATTGTTCACAAGGAGTTCATCCCAGAAGGAGCAAATGTAAACAAAACCCGCTTCAAAGAGGTCCTTGGCCGTTTTCGCGATTCAAGTCGCCGTAAGCGACCTGAGCTTTGGCATAAAAAGAATTGGCTATTGCTACATGACAGCGCCCCTGCACATCGTTCCGTCCTTGGCCAAGAGGAACTTGCAAGGCAACAGATGACAGTTTTGCCACACCCTCCGTACTCACCTGATCTCGTACCATGCGATTTTTTTCTCTGTCCTCACAAGTAAGCCATCCTACTTGGGCGTAGATTTCATTCTTCTGAAGAAGCCATGACTGCCACAAGAGAAGACATACGGGACCTTCCTGCCAACATCTTTCACCGATGCTTCCAGGAGCTATAACAACGTTGACAAACGTGCATAACGACCAACGTCGACTATTTTGAGGAATGATGCATTTGTGTTTAAGTGTATGTCGAGTTATCGGCATTTTGAGACACATTCAAATACTTGTGGGTGCCTACCCTCCAGGCGTAATGTCTCAGAACTGTAGTATATATAATTGTGAATTAGCAATATATAAAAACTAGGAGTATCAGTAAGAATGCTACAGATCTACAAAGATGGGAGTGCACATTCATGTAACCAGGAAACTTTATATTTTCATTCTCCATAGCTTCATAAGCATATAAGGCCTTCCAACCAAGAGCTGGCTACACATCCACATATGTTATTGATACAGATAGTGATCACGAAGCCAGTATTGGTGTAACAAGTGTCAGCATGACTCGTTCCCCAGCCTTTACAACTGTTTTTTCTACTTAGTGCCGCTACGTTTCATATATACCCATTTTTCGAGATACTAAATGGGCATCGGTTTCATACCCAGGCCGAAATCCCATAATGAATTGTCTTACCCCATTTGGAGACAAACAATCGCGGGTCCCATAGCTCTGCAACAAGGTATTAATCATGCCGTATACAGTTCATCTACCGGGAATAATTACTTCATTTCTGTCCCTGTTAAAACACATTCAATAATAATCTTTATAGTGGGAAAGTGATGTAACTGCAGTTTGTATAATTTTGTTGAAATGTATTATTTGTCTATGTGTTTAAATTGCGAGTTCATTAGTATAAATATAATGGAGATTTTATAGGTGATGCTAATCTTCCTGATCCTAGTGTGTTTTATGTATATACAGTAAAACTTGTTTAATCCGGAACGTGAATAATGCCGAAATGTGTCCAATGTGAACAAATTTATTGGTCCCGGCGAAATAATAGTAATTTTATGTGTATTTATTTTGCATAAAACGGAATCTATCTAATGCGGAAACGGAAGGATATTTCTACATAATTTCCGAAATATTATAAAGCGGAAGGACAGATACATAAATTAGTTACCACTTCATTGAAATCCCGTTATGCCAAAAAAGTAACCACCGGGTGAAGTACAGATTCTACCTGTACCTGAAATTTTATTTCGACCACACTGCATACCCGTTATGCGAAATACAGACAACTGTCTTACAAATAATCATTACACTGTAAAATCTTAAATTGTTTAAGTTCTGAGACCGATCTTTCACAGCCAGCCTTCTGAATTTCCTGAGTAAAGATGACTAAAACGTATGTATCATTGTCAATAAACGGAAAAAGTGAAAGTGATTGAAGATTAATCTTAAAATTTTCGGACCGATGCTCTAAATTCAAGCTCTACCTCTTGCTCAGTCCCTAGGGAATAAGGATTTCAAGGCGTCTTTGGATTAGTTGTGCAGTTTTAAAAGACTACACAATGTAGTGTGGGATGAAATATGCGGGAAATCAAAGGATGTGGACGAAAGTGTAGTTAGTGAGCGGAAACCAAAGCTTACATACTTTAATTTCAGGATACATGCCTAAGAGATATTTTTAACGCTGACGAAATGGGGCTGTTTTTTTCGGGGGTTACGTCGAAGTCGTTCATACATACTATACTTAACTTTTCAATGGCAGCGGAATAACAATTAATCCAAGGTACATAAAAAGACATACAAGGTACTCTATAATCTAAGATTATTAATAAGTTTTAGTTTTTTATAATGCGGAATTTTATGTAATGTGGAAAAAATTTCATCTCGTGCGATTCCGCTTTGAGCAAGTTTGGTATACTTACATATATTTACATCAATTCCCGACTCAGACATTTATTTTTCTTTTCATGTCATAATTAGCCTTCATTACTAAATGTCAAAAATATAGTTATAACATCTAAATATAAAAGCGTTACTGCTATAAAGTAAATATTTAAAAAAATGCTTACCTGTTATAGTAGCCAATAGATTGCAGTTGGAACGATATCCCGCTGCCTCTCGTGCAAATTGAGATTAATATATGTACAAGAAAAATAAATGTTTGTGTTAGGATTCTTGAGTAGCTCAGTTGGTTAGAGCGCTAACGGATAAATATAGATATCTCGGGTTCAAATCCTCACTCAAGCATTTATTTTTCTTTTCATTTCATATATATATATATATATATATATATATATATATATATATATATACTTACTTACTTACTCACTGGCACTATCGAACCCGTAGGTTCATGGCCGCGTGGACATAAGCTCTCCATACATTCCTATCCTGAGCTAATGCTTTCCAGCTATTCCCTGTATAATCTACTTCCCTCAAATCATAGTTAATTTTATTCTCCTACCTCATTCTTGGTCTACCAACTGGGCGTTTTCCCTCTGGCTTTCCTACAAGAATCTTCCATGCAAGTCTTTAATTCCCCAGCAGTTACCTGCTACTAAGTTTCAGAATGTAGTAGACTGATAATTTAACTATGCGGCTGTGTTACCATAATCATTTGTCATACATGAATGAGCTTTAAACACGGCGGAAAAATATTCACGTTCCGAGAATTATCATGTAAGTTATATTCACGCTTTTACGATACATTTGTACATAACGATTTTTTGTCTCTAAATAAAATGCAGAGAGTAGTACACATATTGGACAATACCCCCGTATAAAATTTACTTTGTTAATTTCATTTTTACTGATTAAAGAGGAAGCCATATTAGAAATTAGTGTTGGTCTTGGAGTCGCCTAGTACGTTTTTCCTAATATGAAGGTTCAATTATCCACGGATTAATTCAGACTTCAGACATGATTCCGATGTGCAACAAATGTTGAGAGTACGTACGAAATGAGACAAAACAAACAAAAAGACAGAACCCCTACCTTTGCATAACTTGTTGCCGTAAATAAAATAGTTATTTCTCTATTTCAATTATGCTTTCAAATTTTACGTAGATTTCTCATATTTCAGCTCAAATTCCGTTAATTAATGTGAAAAATCTAATGATATTGTGTATATGTAAGCAAGTATTGCTCTTACTTCTACAAATAATTCTTGGATCAGTATTTATGTAGAATGGGTAATATTTGGAAAACTTTGTTCAAAGAGTGAAAAACTCGCCCATTCTAAGTGAAAACGAATTATTCTCTTATGATGCTAATAATGAACGTTTAAACATGGAACGTAGGGTAATGTGGACCCCTGTTTTGAATTTGTTGCTTTCTTATTTTAATTAAGGTAATTTAATTTTGTTTAATTACAGTGGTTATCATTAGTGTTATAACTATCAAATAACATTGTTATTTTATTCAAATATGGAAACATTTTCATAATTTATAAACTTTTTTACATTACAAGAAAGGTTCATTTTAACCTTCATATTCGGGTTTGCTTTTAGTATAATTTTAAGTTTATTTATTCTATTTATTTATGCAGACAGGCAGAAACTAATCTGAAAGTGTTCATGACTGATCGTCATTAAAAAAGCGTTGATATTTATTTACTTAATGCTTTGAAAAATTATTGTTCGTCATAACATTCACATCTCATTCATCTGCAGAAAGCGACGATCTTTGGTTTTAGTAAAAAATACAAGGAAATTAAATAAAATTAACTGCGTGAATGGTTTTTACAGATAAAATATACGTATTCGTGTAACGTAAATCCAGGTCCTCGTAGAGGGTCGACATTAACCGAATTCCTATGTTATGTTTAATTATTTTACACCGCCGCCATGTCAGGTAATGTCACACCAAACTCGTAAGTATATTAAAACAGCTTCTACATAAAGTAATATATTTAGGAGTTTTTTCAACGTTTGTAATATTCAATAGCAGAAATCAAGAATTAATTCTTAGCTTGAAAAACTTTTAAAATGGTCATTTTCATAAACATCACAAATAAACTCTTCTTCGCACAAAGAATAAAAGAAACTGGTCTTGAACACGTCAAAGGTGATGAGGAGAAGAAGTTAAAAATATTTTCTGTTCGAGGGCAACACCAATTAAAGAAGATATTAACAGGGTCCACCCAAACCGATGGATCCACCCAAACCAAATGGTCCACATTACCCGAAATTCCTCTGCAATGCATTCATTATAATAAGCATCCCATATTATGGCAGTTTTTATATTTTATATGGCTATAGCGAACCCTTAAGCGAACATTTTTACCATATACTTACGTAGAAATTAAATTGTTTGTTTTCATTGAATTAATACTTGCTACAAGTTATGTAATGTTACGCTATATGACGAGATGCACAACCCGCTTTATGGGTAACTCTGTTGCAGTAACGTCAGGGGTTTGGCTGAGCCTTTTCAGACAGAATCACTATTAATTTTGAAAACATTCCATTCCATTCAATAGACACAAATTTACCTCTCACCTTATACTTTTTCTAGCCACATTGAGCCCTACTGTGGTACGACCTGTCTGGAGAGGGAATTTAACTATGGATCATACATTTTTTTAACACACAAAGAACATGGAGGACCTCCCAAATGGTGATCTGTCCAATGTGAGGGCCTCACCGAGACAACACAACATTATGACGATACACACTGTCTCTCACACACATTCGCACTAAACATATCGTGCATGATGATGATGATTATGATAGTCAGGTGACGTTCAGCTTCGATATTACCTGACATGTGTCGTGAAGGTGATGAAAACCACCTAAAAATGCCATAGTAATTTCTCCGGAAACTTTTCGTGACCGGGAATCGAACCCGGGTCCGCTGCATTTTGAGAAAGCGACGTGACGCCAGGGCAAGACCACAGCGGAACATTTCGAAAACATATCTAATAATAAGAATAAAAGAGTAACACTAGAGATGCCGGCTTGACGGTCGACATTTCTGGATTAATATATACTATTTCTTCCCTGCAGTTGTAAAATTTCCCCGCCAGATATTTTTGTAGGTTCCTTTACCTACAGTGGGTTTAAGGGCACCGATTACTTGAGTTAAAAAGCGATTTTTTTTCATTTTCCTTCACAAAATCCAGGATGGTTTATTTTATCGATGTGTAATATTATTTTATCGATTTTGGACATGTATACCCATAAAAAATGAATTTTAAATGTGGCGCCTCTGTGTTCTGCTAATGTGAACACTGTTATTCTTTTTTGTTTGCATTTTCCCGTAACTTTTATTTTATTTTTTTCATATTTTGGTACACTTTTCTCTGAAACTATAAAACATACGAAAATAATTTTTGGCATGCATATGCAAATTAACGAGATCTTTAATAATACGGTAAATGTATATTTGTGTTATTGATAGTATTTGAAATTAAAAAAAGTATTTAACATTTTAACAAAAAACTTTTTTGGTTTTCGAATTTTCTAAAAATAAATCACAATCCAAATCTGAAAACAATCAAACGATATAATTGTCAAAGTAACTATGGACAATAACATACTAAAGTTTGGAAACAATTTGATAATTAGTTTTTGATAAAAATGTACCAAGATAATACTTTTAAGATGTTAGATTTTTTATTTTCATTTCTTGTATTTTAAATTGCTCGTGAAAAAATAACTAAAAAGTTAGCCAGAGTGTCATTATATTCAGGACGACTCGTTTAATTAGTGACATAATCTTCATTCACATAACTTAAGAATAAGCTGAAAAAATGATTTTTGTATGTTGCATATTTTTAAACCAAATTTTAAGGAAATTAGTACCGAATGCCTTAGAGCTCAGAATATAACATTATTGACCACTTAAACGTTTATTTAAATTATAAACCTATATCCATTTCATATAAATTTATAAACAACCATAATTTACTAACGACGACTTAAGTTTCGTAATTACAGGTAAGGTAATTAATCAAAAGAACTTGCAAATTATATATTTGAAAGTTAACTTACAACGAGTTTTAATGTTTTTCTGAAACATCTAGAGTGAGGGGAAACAACATATAAGTATTATTAAACATACATATAACACAAGTAATGTTCTTACTACTGGCATGCTACGAGTTAATGATAAATCCAGAAAATTGGTAAACTTGGGTAATTTCTGGACAAAACGCGGAAAATAAGAACAACACTCATTCAGGAATAAATACATGTTATCAAAATGCAATATCATTAATTCTTAATAATTCTACATAATTAATGTATAATGCTATTGTATTGTTATGTAATTGTAATATTATTGTGTTTTCTTTATATAATTGTAATATTATTGTTTTCTCTTTGTTTTATCTTTATATTATTACCAAATATTAATTTATTGTAACGGACTGTCAACAGCACGTACGGCTTACTGCCCGTGCGACCCATATTTGTAAATAACATTGTATATATCTTACTTGTAGTCTAATAAAGTCATATTACTACTACTTTCTCAACAATTCTACAGCGAGAAAAACCAGCAGCTATCAGGAATTATGTTAATCCTATAGAAGACGAAAATAGTATGCATACTAACATTATGATTTAATTATCAGACACACATTTCAATCCCGCAAAGCAATTAAACGCTAGCGCGATTCATCATGCATATAATGCATGACAAATTAGCAGGTAGTATAGTGCACATATTATTAACTGAACCGCAGCGTAATAAATGTCCTATGTATTGTAAATTCAAATTTCTTAAACGGTGTATCGATTATAACGTCAGAATGTGATGCAGAAAATCTGAACACTTTGTTTTAATGTGCAATATGCGTGACAATCACTGGCTCAACTGTTTCACTTTTCCCTCATTCAACTAAAGTTCATGAGCGACAGCAGAAAGAATAGGTATTTTACACAAAACAAAATTGTTGTACTTTGTGGCGGACCATCACAATTGCTTCACTATTTTTTAATAAAATAGGAAAAGGATTTTGTTTTTGTTTTGTATCAGAAGTAAGATATTGTTTAATTTACGATCATTCATCATGTGACAAATCTAATTTAAAAATATAACCCCCTTTCAACAACAAAACATATCAAAGAATAGAGAAAAAGTGTTTTTACCGGTAAGGTATTAATAAAGTTGTGAAATACTCTTAAATTATAACTACATTTCAAATATCATAGACTATACCAACAACGTGAAGTGCTAAAGATGGTCATCATACTTATTTGTTGCTGCTCTTTAAGTCACAACTGTTATTGGTTGTAAAACAAAATTCATTAAAATGTAATTGGTCATTGACTCCCATTTGGGGCATGAGTTAAATAGTCCCATTTTAATCTTTGAATTCTCAGGGAAGGCAGGATACGTTCAAATGAATAATAACAACAACTTCTATGATTAAGTCAGTATTTCATTACTCGTTGTATTACGAGATTGATCTGTTAAAATTCTCTTACAGTGTTGAATGTCTTCACTTTTTTATAATACTTATTGCATGTAATTAATCTAATACGCTACTGCATTTTGATCTCTTAATTTTTCCTTTATTCATTATTTATATTGTTTTAATCCTCAGAATGGCATTTATTTCCTAATAATAATGTTTCATCTACATGATTTCCCTTGGGAAATCGGTTAATGAACCATTGATACAATTTATAACGAATGCTATTCCATTATTTATTTTAACCGTTCCTAATTAAGTTCGACATAGTTTATTCTTATATTGATGTCATGCATTAAAATCGCCACTTAATTTAAGACCGTAGGGTACTGAAATAAAATAATATGGTATGAATTTACATATTATATTTACTTTTAATATGATCTTGTAAATGAAGTGAAAATAAACTCTCTTCACTTTATCAATTAAGATAATAAGTATTATATTTAACGGATATTTATTTTCACAAGATATAACATTGAAAGCACTAGAAATCAAAGTTATCAAATTTTAGGATATATTAATAGCGCAACAAATAGATGTCTTACGAACGGCAGTAAGAATTCACTCAACATAACAGCTTATCACATTAATTAAATAATATTTATTATTAATATTTTGGCATAACATTGAGTTGCTCTTCCTATTAATATTTATCTTTTGTCTTTGTTAAATTTTCCAGTACCTAACTACCTAGTTATTCTCCTGTACTCTTTATTTAATAAGAGTATTCAACTCATGCCCCAAATGGGAGTCAATGACCAATGACGTTACAATGATTTTTCATTATAACCAATCACAGTCGTGTTTCGCCTAGAATTTACCAACTTAAGTTTATCATAATAAAGAAAGCACCTCCTTTTCAACATTCTGAATAGGTCATAGCATTATTTTTCAGTGAGTGACTCACTAAGAAATACGGCTACCAGATTGTACATATAGTGCATGAATGTCAACACATATCGCATGCGGGAGTTAATATAAAAACATTTGTAGCAATTGATTATACCACAAAAAAACGAAACCACTGTTTGCACTTTCTTAAATGTATTTTTTCCCAGAAAAATATAATTGCCATATTTATATCATAGAACATCAGAAATGAAGTATTGTACAGTTTGATGTGTTTAATTTTTTCTCCACTAGAGTGCATTCTTACAATATTGCGTTCCTTTGGCAATAAATAATATGATCTGGTTGCAGTGACGAACAAAAGAAGCAAATGAAACATACCGATCGTTTCTCATTTGTTTTCAAACATCGCCGATTATATTAAATATATAAATATTTCAAAATAAGTCCACCGCTGTGGTCTCAGGGCAGCGTGCTGCCTTGTCACGCAACGGGCCCGGGTTCGATCCCCGGTTGGGACAGTTTTTGTGGGTGAGGTTTTTATCGGGGTTTTTCCTCACTTGTAAGACAAATGTCAGGAAAACTTTAAGGTCCAAACGGTCCCCGAAATCGTATGGGCATCGCAATCATCATCATTCATATTCATCTTAGGTTAAGCTTAGGATTAGGGACTCTCCTGGCACCATTGTCATCATCATCACCCATCATATAATCGGGGCAACGTAACCCCGCCTTCCAGGCGCCCCAACCTCAGAAGTGGGTTACAAGTACGCCATGCCAGGAGAAAAAAAACAGGAATGTCGAAAGACAAACCGGGGGCATTTGAATAAAACAAATATTTCAAAATAACTATATTTAAATAATGATATGTGAATAAACAGTTTAATTGTATTCGTTAAATAGTCCTAACAAATGCCACTCTTGATTTCCAAATTCTGTAGATAAATTGGAAATCACTCGTGGCATTACTTATAACTATTTTCCTTAAATCTAATATTTAAACTACTTTATAATATAAATAAAATATTCAATGTTCTCAGAACCCGACCGATAACTTTATCAACTTGATTAGATTAAGCTAACCTTATCACTGCGTACTGCTGATGCGTATCAGTTTATCAGTACTGTAAACTGCACACAGATTGAAACCATATCATTAGGCATTGTCTGATTATCGTAAATACTCGTATAACTTCTGTTGGCCAAAAATGTACAAACCGCAGGGGACATAATGTTTTAAATACTTGACCATTTAAAATACGAAAAGTATACTCATAGGTTGGTGAATATAAATTCCTGACGTTTTCAAAGATGATTATTCCAATTAGCAGAACCTAAATTAACAGGGTATGTGACTATTTAACTCATGCCCCAAATGGGAGTCAATGACCAATCACGTTTCAATGATTTCTGTATTACAACCAATCAGAGTCGTGTTTCACCAAATATTTATCAGTGTTATGATTACCATATTAAAGAAAGCTCCTCCTTACAATATTGCGTTCCTTTGGCAATAAATAGTATGATCTGGTTGCAGTGACAAACAAAAGAAGCAGTAGAAGCGTACCTATCGTTTCTCATTTGTTTTCAAACATCGCCGTTTACATTAAATATATACATATTTTAAAATAACTATAGTTAAATAATGATTTGTGAGTAAACAGCTTAATTTTATTCGTTAAATAGTCCTAACAAATGCCACTCTTGATTTCCAAATTCTCTAGATAAATTCACTCGTGGCATTACTTATGATAAGATTATTTGAAATTGGATAATTTACTTTTTAGGATTTTCTTTGTATCCCCTTTTTTAACATTTCTCATTCCTCTCATATTTCATTAAATAACCTCCCCCACAATTGCATTCTACTCTCCATTTTTTAATCAATTTACTCCAGATGTATTGGTTTCAGAGAGCGTTGGTTCGGTGGAACCAATTGGTTTGTGTGACTATTTAACTCATGCTCCAATTGTGAGTCAATGACCAATCACATTTCAATGAATTTTGTTTTACAACCGATCACAGTCGTGTTTCACCTCGATAAGTATCGAATTTTGATTACCAAAATAAAGAAAGCGTCTCATTTTTATTATTCGGAACAGGTCAGAGCATTATTTTGCAATGACAGACTCTCTAAAAAATAACGGTTTTGGGGGGGGAATATAAGAAAGAGATGAACAGATTCCTTGGAACTACACATTTGATAATTGTGTGTTCAATATTAATTTTACTGAGTTTTGTTTCCGAAAAACGAAGATGTAATAACCTATAATATTGAGTATACAGTGTAATGTGTTTCATTTTTTATCCATAGAGTGCATTCTTACAACATTGCGATCCTATTTGGCATAACATCGTGTGATCAAGTTGCACGTGTTGAACAAATAAAACATAATCAAACATTTATCATTTGTTTTCAAACATCGCCATTTACATTAAATATACAAATATTTTAAAATAAATATATCTAAATAAAAATTTGTGAGTAAGCTGTTTAATTTATTACTTAAATAGTCCTAACAAATGCCACTACTGATTTCTATATGCTCTAGACTCTAAATTTATCGATAATCACTTGTGGTACTACTAATTGTAATACAATCTTGAGTACATCTTCCATTAGAAAGGAAGGAAAGATTTGGAACCCTTGCCGTAGATTTCAGGTACGTACAATAGCCTCAAGGTTTTTCTCCATCACGCAAGATTTCCCAGAGACTTACTTACTTACTTACTCACTGGCACTATCGAACCCGTAGGTTCATGGCCGCGCGGACATAAGCTCTCCATACATCCCTATCCCGAGCTAATGCTTTCCAATCATTCCCTGTATAATCTACTTCCCTCAAATCATAGTTAATGTTATTCTCCCACCTCATTCTTGGTCTACCAACTGGGCGTTTTCCTTCTGGCTTTCCTACAAGAAGTTTCCATGCACGTCTTTCATTCCCCATACGCGCAACATGTCCTGCCCATCGCAGTCTACGAGACTTAACTGTTCTTATTATATCTGGCTTCCTATAAAGACCATGTAGTTCATTGTTATGAAGTCTTCTCCATTCACCTGTCTCTTCATCTCTCTTTGGTCCAAAAATTTTCCTAAGAACTTTATTCTCAAATACTCGTAATCTCCTTTCCTCCCTTAAAGTAAGAGTCCATGTTTCGCACCCATATAATATAACTGGTAGAATAATAGTTTTATATATTTTCAGCTTAACGTTTTTTGAAAGGAGTTGGGACATCAAAAGTCTCTGTAATGCATAATAGCACGCATTTGCAGAATTGAGCCTATGTTTAATTTCTCTGTGCATCTCATTCCTATTTGTGATTATTGTTCCTAGGTATTTGAATTGATTTCCCAGAGACAGGAACTTATAATTTCAAACATTTTAATATGTTCTACATTCGTAACTACACAATGTCCACCGCTGTGGTGTCGAGGTAGTGTGCTGCCTTGTCACTCAGCGGGCCCGGGTTCGATCCCCGGTCGGGGCAGTTTTTCTGGGTGAGGTTTTATCTGGGTTTTTCCTCACCTGTAAGACAAATGTCAGGATAACGTTAAGGCCCAAACCGTCCCCGAAATCATATGGCCATCATCATCATCATTATCCTTCACCGGTGTGGAAAGCAACGGGAAGCTACCGCACCTACAATTCCCTAGTAAAGCTGCAAGCATAACATGAAAATGCTATGATTACAGTGAAGGACCTGCCTTCGGGCAGAATTACTATAGATGGATGGTAACTACACAATATTCGAACATTCGGACTCATCTAGAAAGTAAGAAATTACGATTTTCTGATATATTTTGCCTGTGGAGCATCCCTCTTGATGGTCCAACAATAATCGGCCAGCATATTAGGATTCCATTTGCCTTGATATCTCTTTTCCATAGCTGAAATCTCCTGATGAAAGTGTTCCCCGTGCCCATCGCTCACTGCGCCAAGAAGGACAAATGGACGAATAAACGTTTTATTAAAAAAATAATTATTTAAATCCATTAATTGAAATTTAAATAAAAACAACTGTGGGTGATGGTGAGATTCTGAATACATATTTGAAAACACGATAAAAAAACTGCATTAAGCACAACTATTGCTACTGCTGAGACAAAAATTATGTTGACCAGTGTAATTAAGATGAAAAACGTTAGTCTTATAGAATTAGGAACACTTAAAGCTGCAAGCAAAAACTGAAGAAATGTATGGAATTGCTTGACAGATGTTATTAACGACATTTCAGGAAACTATGAGTAAGAAGTGAACAAACTAACTTCGCTGATTTCCATTTTTCCGACTGTTTAGAAATTTTGGTGATACAGCACATTCATTGGTTGGTAGTTCAGCGGTAAATTTTAATCTGGTTGTCAAGTGGACGATAAGAGTGATCGATAATCAGTTCCAAGAATGCCGAGGACGTGAAGAAGTATGATTTATCATCCACAGTATTTCAATTCTTTAGGTCACGTAAATTTTAAATAATTTAATTGAAATAATATTTTTATATTGTTAATAATTATATAAGTTTTAGACGGTATGTGGAACAACGCGTAGAACATTAATAATAGAATAAAAAAAGAAACAAAAATGATAATGTATAAAGTCATGGATATTCCCACAATATTATAGGTTCCAACTAAAGAACAGAAAGATAGAATACAGACGGCGGAGATGAGGTTCCTCAGAGAAGTTAAAGGATGTACAAAACTTGATAGAATTAGAAAGTGTAAGAGAAGAATTAAAAGTGCAGCCATTATTGGATAAAGTTACGGATTATAATAGGTAAAAGTGGATTGATCACATAATGGAATGAGTAAGGAGAGATATCCGTTATTAGGAAGATATTATCATAGGTAATGCCACGAGTGATTTCCAAATTATCGATAAATTCAAGACTCACGAAGTGAGGAGTGAATTTATCTAGAGAATTTGGAAATCAAGAGTGGCATTTGTTAGGACTATTTAACGAATAAAATTAAGCTGTTTACTCACAAATCATTATTTAACTATAGTTATTTTAAAATATTTATATATTTAAAGTAAACGACGATGTTTGGAAACAAATGAGAAGCGATAGGTACGCTTCATCTGCTTCTTTTGTTTATCACTGCAACCAGATCATACTATTTATTGCCAAAGGGACGCAATATTGTAAGAATGCTCTCTAGTGGAGAAAAAATTAAACACATCAAACTGTATATTAATTCATTTCTGATGTCGTATGATGTAAATATGACAATTATATTTTTCTGGATTGTTACCTGGGAAAAAATACATTTAAGAAAGTGCAAACGGTGGTTTCTTTTTTTGGTGGTATAATCAATTCCTACAAATGTTTTTATATTAACTCCCGCATGCGGCATGTTTTGACATTCATGCACTATATATATACAGTCTGGTAGCCGTATTTCTCACAAGCTCAGTCACTGCAAAATAATGGTCAGACCTGTTCAGAATATTAATAAGGAGGAGCCTTCTTTAATATGGTAATTACAACGCTGATAAATATTTCGTGAAACACGACTCTGATTGGTTGTAAAGCAGAAAACATTGAAACGTGATTGGCCACTGAGTCCCATTTGGGGCATGAGTTAAATAGTCAAGCAAAAGGAATACGTGATGTAGGAAGACGTAGAAAACTTTGGGCTGATTCTTTACGAAGTCGAAATAGCCAATTGCCTAATCCTTGGAGTGACGACGATGATGATGGTGGTTCATGATGAACCACCGTTGAGGTTATTGTGCAAAAGAATAAATTCTTAAATTGCATGCCTATTATTTGAGTCGTCAACCAATTAATATCTCAGTTTAAACACTTCGTAATAATTGTGTAATGTAATGGAGATTCTATCAGGTAGGTAATGAGGTAGAGGTATTATTGCACTGTCATTTTTTCTAAGTTTAGAAACGTTCATGTTGCAGAGGTTAAGTAATGTTCAAAGGATAACTCAAAGGATATGTTTTCTGGAACAAATTAGTTCGTAATACAAAGCTAAGTCTAAAATCAGGAAACATGTGGTGGTTAATTAGATTAATGTAGACTAACATCAGACCCACTTTTAAGAAATACAGTTGAGGCAGATACGAAGTGTCGTTTTATGAAGTTAGAATTTCTGTCTGTCTTTATTCTCAAAATTGTTGGTACTTATACAATATTCTGTAGACATTACATCAGCCATATTGGGTCATAGTAAACGTAAATAGCTAGAAAAGTAACAAAATCACATGTTCCCCATTTTCGGGACTCACAAAACGTTTCCAAAGAACTTTGTACTCTGTTTATCTCAAACAACAAACATATATGTATAAAAACGGTTAGATGTACAGTGGGAACTGAATAACGTACATCTTAATTACACACTTGTATAAATACAGTATGTAAATATAATTCTTACATATTTAAATGAATTATTAATTATAACTCTTTCTTTTCACACATTATATTCCAAAACACAAATTCAATATATTTTATTTGTACACCATTTGGATACATAAATATGATACATTGAATTTGGGGTATCAATATGTGTGTAGGTGTTGTTTTACTTATGTTTATGACGTCACGCAATATATTTAATTGGTAAGAGTACAGTGTTTTAACTCTTAGCTTACTCCCCTCTCTCACTCACTCACTCATCACACTTCTTACATGATTGAAGAAGTGTTTAAACTGAAATGTTAATAAGTTGACAGAATTCTCAGGTTCACGTTTTACGATTTTAACTTTCTGTAATAATACTGCAATATATGAAATATAATTTATGGATGTAATTTAAATCAACATGGCAGCGGTTTAAATTCTCTCGTATTATTAACATAACAATCGCAAACATAGTTAATTCCGTAAAATGCAATTAACTATAGCACAATATTGCGATTGTGGAGCACCTCTTGATTTTTAGAAAGATAAAATTGGAATTACATGCCCGAGGGAGTGAGATAGTTTTGCCTGCTGGGTTAATTTGTCCCCATCCCCTCTCAATTAGAGAGCGAAGCGCACAAATCGTGCTCAAGTGCGATATTAGTAAACGGTTTTGAAGAGCGCTCTACATCTAAAGCTTCGGGACGTATTAACTGCATGTTTAATAACGCTGCCATCATTTAATCGACTGCTAACCATTCGCCCGTCGCTAAATTGCAAAATGCACGCGGACCATGCACTAATATTGTTAACGTTAAAACATTTAAATTTATAAAACTAACACCACCACCAGAGGTTAGTTTAGCATAATTGTATGATTTCTCATATAACAGTTCTTACGAGTCATATACTAAATTGAAGAAGAGCAATAGGCTGTTAAATTCCCAACTGGATTTAAATATATCACCTCTTATAAATGTATAGTATGACAATGTTTGTAACACTGTTTTTGTTTACATTCAGTTGCATAGTTACACTTTTTACGTACTTGAGTGTATATATATATATATATATATATATATATATATATATATAATAAAATTAATTTGTATTCCTAGTATTCGTCTGAAGAAGGTACAAAGTACTGAAACAGACGTAACGAATTTGTATTAAAATAAATGTGAAAATCGTATAAAACTTTAACAGTTTTAATTTATTTAATCACTAAACATGTACTATTCGACTAAACTGTTTAGTTAATAGCTATAAATTATACTTATACTGGATATTCGTATCCAGTTAGATATTTCTAGTACAGGATGTACATACAGCTTAAAAAGGGGGAAGGCTCCAGAGGTTTAGTAGTGTATGTACTTCCCATTTTAAATTAAAATTTATATTTACTTTTTGTGAGATTTTAATTGTATACACATCATCATCATCATCCTTGCAAGTATTAGACCATGTAGGCTGTTACGGTCTCAAAGTGGAATTTTCCATCCAGCGCTTTTTTGGACGTCCCAGCGATCTTTTGCCTTGGGGTGTGGCAAGTCATTCACTCAGCCTCTTATTTCAGATAAATAAGTACTTTCATCAAAAGTGAATAATTTATGAACCCGTAATTATTATCAGAAGTAGGGCATATTTATATTCAAATGAATTGTAATGAAAATAGGAATTCATTTGTAACAAAATTAAAATGATATAACCTACCACAAAATAATTTAATAAGCAATAAATAAAACAGTAGTACCAAGCAATTAGCGCCAGTCATAGACCTGGACCCTTGCTATTGTAGCGAACGAAATTAGTAAACATCTTACAATGGACCCGTAAGCCCTTATACAATGGGGAAAAAGTCTGCAGTTTCTTTTGTTAAGAGGATTTACAAGACTGCACTATTATCAAATTGCTATAACAATGCTAAGCCCAAAAACTTCCTACAAAAGGCTGGGAAGTCACAAACAAGCAATTGGATTTCCCTAGGTAACTTGTGGAAAGAGTTATCCCCAAACTAATTTCAACTAGTACATGTAGCTGACAGCGGGTGACTCCTTTGCGGCGTAAGGTAGATGCCGACAGTAGATAGCCGCGCCCTTAAAGAAAACTCCATTTGGTCAACCCTGAAAATTTTATATGATGAGGCAACTAATTTAAAGGGGGGGGGACGAGGCCACAAACTTCTAAGTTTAACACCTACGACAACGCCCTTAAGGTAAAATTTACCAATCAAAATTAGTATAACATATAAACTGTTTGTGAGACGATAAGACTTTTGGTGGAAGGGACTAATGCCGGCCCACTCGAAATTAATAAATATTTTTACATAACCGAAAACTAGTTAGTTCGACAGTTAGTTAGGCAGTTCAATAGTCGGTTGCGAGCAGAGTCGCGACTGGCGAATGTGCCGGTAGATAAGTTACATCGCTTGGTTGAGTGTTACAACCATCATTAGTTCTGACCCACCAACAGCCTTCTCGTCAAATTCGTCGTCCAATACGACGAATGTAATTCAAGTGACAATAAAAGTGCATCGTCAATTTCAAGACATCACACTGGGCCTACTGTTTTTTCCCCAAGTGAACATCCTTTCCTCACGGATTCCCGAGATTTAAGTCCATTGTTTTACCGAAACCTGAACCCAACTAGTCCGGAGCACAATTGTCCATGAACCCATATCCTCGGACCTAAGTAAAACCTTATCCCCGACTATAATCCTTCTTTAGGGGGCAGTAGCAAAGTATGGCTTTTGGAATTCTATGAGACGGCATTCGTTGAAGATGGACTTTCCAGTTGTTCTGATAGTTTTGTATATGGTGAAGAATGGGTTCTACATCCAACTCTTCCATAATTTCCTCATTTATTTTATAGTCCCACTTTGTGTAGCCTGCTGTTCGGCGCATAAATCGCATCTCAATTGATGTTATTCGGCTTTCATCTCTTCTTCGTATTGTCCATGCTTCACTACCATATCTTAATATTGGTCTTGCGAGAACCTTATAAAGCCGTAATCTTGTGTTCTTCTGTACTAAAGATGGTTTCATTATACTGTTAATTATCCCCGTTGTTTTTGTAAAATTTGTGATTTTCTTTGATATATCAGCTTCATCTTGAAATGTAAATTATAGCTCTAATAATTAAATTCGTTTACTTCTTCTAAAATTTCATCCTCCAAAACAATTTTGTTAGGTATAGTGTATTTCTCACAAAAAGTTTTCTTTGTATTCATTTCCATATAGTGCCTTTTTGCAATTGTATTAAAATTGTGTATAGAATACTGTAAATCTGTTTCTGTTGAAGCTATTAATACCAAATCATCTGCAAAAAGCAAGAGTCTATTTTTTGGTTTCTATTCATTTGGATAGAACCATGTTTCACCTGTCGCCAATCTTGGAGTATTCTATCCATGTATATGATAAAGAGCAAGTGCGAGAGGCCACATCCTTGTCTTACCCCCTATTAATTCCGGTCCATTCTGTTTGTGTGTCATTGACTTGAACTGAAATCAAATTTGATTTATAGATATTGTATAAATTTAAAATATGCTGTTGTGGTAGATTGTTGTCAGCTAAAATTTCCAACAGTTTATTCCTATTGATTTTGTCGAAGGCTTTTCTGAAGTCCACAAAAGCTAAATGTGTTTCTACATTGAACTCCCTGTGTTTTTCTATTAATACTTTCATGGAGAAATAACCATCACAGCAGGATCGACCTTTACGAAAGCCATTCTGTTCTTCGCTGAGGAGTCTGTTAAAATGTATGTATAATTTGTTCTTACTTATATTGGTATAAATTTTGTATCCAGTATTTAATAATCTGATGCCTCTGTAATTTTCACAGTTTTTCTTGTCTCCTTTTTTAAATATTGGCATTAAAATAGATTTTGTCCAACTTATAGGAATGTCTCTCCCTTCCCATAGTTTATTTAAGAATGTTAGAAATCTGTCTAAAAATAGAGGATTTGCATTTGTAAATAGTTCAATGCTGATTCCATCCTCTCCAGGAGCTTTGTTGATTATCATTTTCATTAATACTGCTGATAGCTTTCCTCTGTAATCAAGTCTGTAGATGTGTTATTGGATGATGGTAAAGTGAGAGTATTTGGAGTTTAGATCCATAGATTTTGAATATAATTTGACCATTGTTTGGCTGGGATGACTTTAAGGTTGAGATTGTCTTTTGTTTCACGATTCAAAATTTTCAAGATTTTGTATGTTTGTGTTGCGGGTCTAGTAATATCATTCTCTAATTGTGACACAAATTCCTCCCAATTTTTTCTATGTCTCTTCCTGGTTTCCCTTTTCGCTATTGCACTTGTTTTGTGTTATTTGACTTTGTCTTATTCTGATTTATTTGGTAAGGACTTGTGGTATGCTTCTTTTTTGTCTTTGATAATTTGCGCTATTTCTTTATCCCAATGTCTTGTGCCATTTTTTAACCATCTCTTTTTTGTGCCTAGGCTATCTTTTGAGATTGTTTTAAGATGTTACGAAGTTTACTCCATTCATCTTCAATATTTTCGGAGACAGGGCAATCCTTCATAATGTTTTGCATTCTTGTCTTATAAATCCAAGCTGTGCTGGGATCTCTGAGGGCGCTTACCTTTGAACTTCAAATCCAATAATTGTATACACATATGTATTAAATGTTAAGTTTTGATTCTCTTCCTTCATTCATCTATATCCTTCCAGTCACCATCCTGCAGTCCCCTCTCCTTCATTAAATTCACAATTCCCTTTATCCATACCGGTACCTTCTTCGGTCTCCGTCTTCTTTTTCCTCCGATTTGGAATCCACTCCAAACTCCTACGTGGCAATCGTATCTTCATTAATCTTCTTCACGTGTCCAAACCATTGTAATTGTTTATTTCTCACAAATTTTAAAATTGTTTCGTTATAGTTCATTTTTTTTTCTCGGACTATTTAAACTCATGCCCCGAATGGGAGTCAATGACCAATCACATTTCAATGATTTTTTTATCTAAAACCTGTCAAAGTTGTTTTTCACCTCGACTTTACCAGTTTAATTTATCACTGTAAAATCAAGCCCCTCCTTTTTAACTTTCTGAATATTGCATTATTTTGCAATGATTGCACGTGGCTACACAGTTGTATATATATATTGCACGAATGTAACCAGGTCGTGGATGCGGGAGATAGTATAAAAACATTTGTAGCAACTGTTTATACCTCAAAAAATAGAAAAGAAACCAATGTTTGCAGTTTCTTAAACGCATTGTTTCCCAGGTAATAACGTTACAGAAAAATATAATTGACATATTTACATCATAGGACCTCAGAATTTAATTAATATACAGTTTGATGTGTTTCATTTTTTCTTCACTAGGGTGATTTCTTACAATAATGCGATCCTTTGGCAATAATTAATATGATCTGGTTGGAGTGTTGAACAAATAAAACATAACATTTCTCATTTGTTTTCAAACATCGTCGTTTATATTAAATATATCAATATTTTAAAATAACTATATTTAAATAATGATTTGTGAGTAAACAGCTTAATTTTATTCGTTAAATAGTCCTAACAAATGCCACTCTTGATTTTCAAATTCTCTAGATACATTTACTCCTCACTTCGTGAGTCGTGAATTTAACGATAATTTGGAAATCACTTGTGACATTACTTATCATAATACTGTTTCGGATCCTGTCAATGTAGAACAACTTGCAGATCATAAAAAATCCATTCCTGTAGGTTGCAATTTTGACTGTAATTAGGAATTTATATTCCATGCATCTGTTCCATAGCTCATTAAACTTATTACTATTGATTATAAATTAAAATTACCTCGAGATATATTAAATTTGAGCTATCTGAGATTGACATATGGAGGTCGAAATATCACACGAACTGCCATTGTACTGTCCAGAGAGGGATAGTATAGGCCTACTTGACGTCTTCATTTCTTCTCGAATCCACATCCACTTACTCTCATCCAGAAAATAAGGTATTATGCTTCGATTCGATTTTGTCACATGCTAATGATGCCTGATATAGTATACGTATTGTATGGCGTAAATGTGTTAATTGCTATGCAAATAGCTCTTTACAATATATGAAATACACATGGAATTTCATAGTTCTTGTGTGCATCCTACTTCAGCTTGGAAACCGACCAACGTGGCTTACATTCCCGACAAAAGTAGGATAAAACGCACCACGTGTTAATTGTTCACATTTAATTACAATTAAATTTTGTAAAGTTTTACCTAATAGCTCGCCATAATATCTATTGTGTAGCTGGCTTAAGTTGACAGAGAGAGAGATGGATATACAACGGTAGATCGTTGACCGCTTTAGTCCAGAAACAAAGAAAGAACCCACCCTGTTGTCAGTTTTCCTCTTCCCCCTTTTCCCTATTAACATCAGGTGAAAAGCTGACAACACTGGTGCGAGTGAGAAAGGTGAATACAGTTGTCTCATTCTAGAAATGTCTCATAAAGTTAAACCAGAGAGACTTTAGTTGTTAATTCAGAACCGGAAAGCTGGCTGCCCTGAGCAACTCGACCTGAAATTTCTATAGCGCTTCCCAATATTTTGAAGATGAGTGGATTGAAAAAATCTACTGTGGCGGTATTATGTAAATTTTAGGTCATCTTCTCGGTTGGGAACACCAGGTTCTATTTCTTGACCCAAACCGCCATTTTGATTAGCCCCCTGGCATCAAGGGGTACTACAACCCTCTCGTTGGCTCCTTCTGTTCTTTTATATTGCTCAAGCTGTTATGGGTCACATTATATCACGCAAACACGTATTTTCAACATCTTTGGATTGCCAAACAAACCGGTTCAATGAATTTTAAGATAGAAAAATCCAAGAAACAAGAACTTCGGGAGGGACTTTCAGCCGTGGGTCTCGAGTCTTAGGATTTGGGTACTCGTAAAAGAATCTCGAGCCTAAATTAGTGTCTCTGAGAAAAATTTAATCGACCTTCCCATCCACGTAATTCGTTAATTACTTACTAGATGTCTTCTTGAGGCAATTGGCTGGCCACATGTCACTCACTTTCATCTGTAGGGAAATAAACTTAACTAAATTAGCCTGGTTTTGAAAAGCCCCCGGGGCTAGGAGAGTATCTACGTCTCCACGAGGAGCATAGAGGGGGTATGCATACATACTTTGTATAATTAATTCCTTAAGAGCTTGTTAATTGCCGCTAAATAGATATTTTAAATTAAATTACATATTTTAAATAAAATATATTTTTACAAAATTAGTATAACAAGCCTAAAACATAAACTAAAAATATGTGTAATTTCATGAATAAAAACTGGTAAAGTTAAAATATAGTTATAATTACCAGCCATCAGGCAAGAGATCTCTGGGCAGACCCTACAAACTTTGGATTGAGAACATAACAGGCCACTAGGTATATCACATGAAAGGAAGAAGAAAAAGAAGAAGAAAATTTAAAATATAAACATTTAAATTTGATGTTAAACTATTAATAACAAAATATGTATTTAATTATTAATTATAATATATGTATAATATATAACCTCAACTCGTGTCCTACTCAGGGTCGGGTCGAGGGATGAGATGAGATGATCCCTTATATGGAGGTCTGTAAATGACAAGAGTGCCGGCCGACCACGCCTGACGCACCATCTCGCGGACAGACGAATGAAATGAAATGAAAGGAAATGGATGAGATGAGTATGGAGAGATGGTGAAATGAAATTGTGGCAGGAGAAAGAAAACGGGAGAAATCCCGAGAAAAGCCTGCCCAAGCTTCGTTTCGTCCACCACGAAACCCACATGGAGTGACCGAGACTCGATCTGGGGACCCCTAGCTGGTGATAGAGAACAGCGTCTAATTTCTTGCGTCTCGGAGCCGCCTGAGGAAAATTAATTACCCGACAAAAATCATTGTATAGGTTTGACTTAAAATATACAATATTATGCACAAAATACTTATATTTGATAGAGGGATTTCCATGAGCGGGAAATGACTACTATAAAAAAGTAGAAATAAAAGAGGTCTTATGAAGAATTATGGTTAACAGAAAATAATGATGGCAACATAACTGTAGAAATCTGGACGATTACTAATTAGCTATGCAGAAGTTTTTAAAATGGGAAGTAATATAATTTATGTTATAAAAACATAACCTATATATAAGGAAAATTAATTCACAATCGGGGCTACCCATCTCTCTCTCTAATTTGAAGGCATTTTACAGATGACTATTTAATTCATGCCCCACATGGGAGACAATCACCAATCATATTTCAACGAATTTTGATTTACAACCAAGCACAGTCGTTTTTTCATATTGAGTTTATCAGTTTAATTTTATCATATTAAAATCAAGCTCCTCCTTCTTAACAATTTGAATAGGTCAGAGCATTATTTTGCAGTGACTGACTCTCTAAGAAATATGGCTAGCATATTGTATATATATATATAGTGCACAAATGTAAACAGATAGTGCTTGCGGAATATAATAGAAAAACATTCTTAGTAATTGATTATACCACAATAAAAAGAAACAACTCTCTGCACTTTCTTAAACGTAATATTTCCCAGAAATTTACGTTCGAGAAAAATATAATTTACATCAAAGGATATCAAAAATTAATTAATGCCTATAATTTTGGTTATAAACAATTTAATATGTATCATTTTTTCTCCACTAGGGTGCATTCTTACAATATTGCGATCATTTGGCAATAAATAATATGATCTGATTGCAGTGATAAACAAACGAAGCATAACAAACATTTCTCATTTGTTTTAAAACATCGCCGTTTACATTAAATATATAAACATTTTACAAAAACTATATTTAAATAATGATCTGTGAGTAAACAGCTTAATTTTATTCGTTAAATAAGTCCTAACAAATGCCAAATTCTCTAGATAAGTTGGAGATCAATCGTGCCATTACTTATAATAAAATTATATCTTTCAAAAATAAAATTGGAAAGGAATATAAACTTCTAATCTTCCTTAGAATACATTGGATGTCGCACAGAAGCACATCCGCATCGGAATCTATAAAACATTAACTAGTACTGTATTGCATTTTGACAGTGAAGCTAGAACAATTCGTCATACGGACCTCCAGAGATTAACTGTGTCAGAAATGAAATATATGCGACGTACAGCGGGATACAGTAGAGTACAAAATATAAGACATTACAAACAATATGGAATATTTTACTTTTTTATTCATTGCCAATTTAAAATCCTTCGTTTATAAATAGTAAGTAAATCTCATATATTCTGTTGACATGTAGGTATACTCACAGTACCCCCACAATATACAAAGCTAGTAACATCCTTATATTAATTTGAAACAAGGATGATCTAATGTTTTGATTTTTTAAGTTCCCCTATTTCTCCTTCCATTTCTAGAAGATTTCGACAATCCACAAGTGGGTGACCGTATCGAATTTTGTTTTATTTCATATATTATTAGCGTGCGCTGCTACACCTGAATAATTGAAATATGTTTATATAGTTGACGAAGAAAAAGGAATATAATTATAAATTTGTGTTGTGATTATTTGTAGATACCGGCATTGTCCGGAAATCTACTTAACCCGATCTTCTTGGCACCAATGAGCTGAATGACGAAAATCGTTATTGCATATTATCCATAAAAGATAGTCGAATGCTCTTCCGGACTTTTTTGAAGAATTTGTTGAGATATTCAACTCTGTTTACATTACTTTGGTACATTTGTTTTGGTTAGGCATCGTAAGCTACTTAACCGATACTTTTAAAATTCATGACAAAACACCGTTGAGGTTACTATGTAATATACATATAATATAAAAATAAAATACCTGAGTTCTCAGTCTTCCTCAACTTTGGAGTGGGGTGTGGAGTACTTTCGAAGCATATGCTTCATCTTTATCTTTTAAATCGGTACTGGTTGTTGGTGATAATTTGTAGAGCGGGTTGACGTCACTGGGTGAGTTCTCATTCAGTAGGTGAGTGTTTTTGGTTTCTTTAGTATCTCGAATTCTTTGAGAATATTGATTTTTGAGTGTGTTTTCTCTATGAATGACGGAAGAAGTGCTGTCCATGGTATTGAATTGATGACCTATTTCTATGACATGTTTTGCAAAAATAATTTGCCTTTATTAAATCTAAAGTCCTTAAGGTTATCATTATAAAGTATGTTGCAATGTCTAGTTATTCTGCCAATATAGCTGCTTAAGCGCCCAAAAGCAACTTTTTAGTGCACTGATCTTTTTTTTTTTTAGCTCCGACAATAGTATGAACGGTAAACATTAAAATCGGTAAAGTAGTTTTCAGTCAATGAAGTACAGACAGTCGTACTCACAGATATTCATTTTTATCTATAAAGGTAGAATTTGAATATTTAGATCACGCATGTCATTACAGGCTCAATTGTGCCACAATCCCTAATCGTTTATTCACTCATTGCACAAATATTTAACAACGTCAGCAGAAGGTACGTATATTTCGCTCAAAAGAACGTAGTAATCTATGGCGGATCATCACAAGGCTTTACTGTGACGTCAGTTAGTGTGGTACGGGGAAATTCGCTTCTCCCCCCCTCTTCTACTTATCGACACGCCTGATCTAGATGGATGCTGGTATCATTGACATACGATGAAGCTGCAACAATCGACCAAGGAATTTTGGACTGAAATTACTTCAAAAATGAAACAATTGTGGATTACAAACAAACTTATAGAACAATGAGGAAAATCGATTACGCCGTTTCAGAAAAATACCCATCTACATCGTGTTTAAAGAAAGTCACACATTGATAAATTTATAATTCAAACACTATCATAACTAGCCTGACGTTTGATGGCTCATATGATGCACTTGATTAATTTTGTTTACATGTTCCATACTTTTTTTGTAGTCTGGTGGTAGCGTTCTGAATTTTGACGCAGCGGATCACATTTCGAGTCTCGGTCCGATGATGTTACCTGGTGAGGTTTTTCTGCACTTGTAAGATAACTGTTAGGAAACTTTAAGGCCCAAAGGGTATCCAAGCATCATTTGGCTATCGTAATCATCATTCACATTCGCCTTAGATTAAGTTAGGATTAAAAATTCTCCTAGCGTACTTCTATCATCACCCATCATGCCATCGGAGAGGCGTAACCCCGCCTTTCAGACTCCGCAAACCTCAGAAGTGGGCTACAATTACACCAATGCCAGGAAGGAAACCAGAAAATGTCCAAATAATAAATCTGGGGATTGAATAACTTTTCTGTCTATGATAACTATTTTTTTTTACTGTGTTTTTACACGTTTGGTTTATGTAACAATAGAGCATTGACAGTTTGTGTGTAATTCGATCGAATTAATTGTACACACGGCCATTTTGGTCTACGTATGAGGAGGCTCCCTCCAGAAAGTCGATAGAGAAATTACTAACCAATGAATTTGTCACAATTGATAGTTTATCTCCAAAAAAGTAGTGAACCTTTAGAAGTCTTTCGTGAAATAGTTGAGCTTGTAAGGGAAATCTTCCAACGTAGTCCTGATAAGTCCTATCTCTCTAATTCGGTGATCAGTTTAAGGGTGACAGCAAGATAAAGCACATTCTCAGTACCACTGAAAGGTTCGTAATTATCTATCGGGTGTTTCCAGAACGTGGGGTAGGTTGAATACAACCTCTTGTAATGGTCTTATGAAAAGATCTCCGCTATCTGAATACTACTACATGTCATATTTTCTGTGGGGTTAGATTAAGTACAGTGTTTACGTCTCTCCTCTACCACGACCGACCTACGGAAACTTTAAATGAGGATTGAAGAAGCCGTAGCTACAGTGACATTTGACATGTTTTTTTCAGAATGAGGCAAGGGTTGGACTGCCGCATGTATGTTAGTAGAATTTCGCACGGCGTCCACTTTAAGGTAATTCAATACAATGCCTCGTTAAAAAACCTACATATCCAGTTCCTCATATGAGCCATACGTCTCAGCTTAGGTATGATTGTACATGAATGTGCCTACCTTTATAAACACACTGTAGAATACCATGAGTAAATATTAAGTACCATGTTATAAACAAAAGAGATCTTAACGCATTCTAATCAAGCCTTGGGAAGTGACATATCGAGACTTCGAAACATTACCTGCAAGGAAGGAAATGCAAGTAAACAAAAGAAAGCTAAAGTTGCAAACACATTTGAAATATAGAACCGTAATTTCTACAACTCTATTCGTTCCGTGTCTCCTATAAAAATATCCACGGCGCGAAAGACTTAGAAGACCCTTAGCCCCATCCAGCTGCTGCCTCACATCCACATGTGTTAATAATTACAGAAGAGTACGAATTTTTAGCCAGAATAGGGGTGGCATGTGGTCATCATATCGAATCCTACGTTATAGCAGGTTTTCCCAAGAATACCTTGTTAACTCCGTTTACAAAATTATTAACTTATTTAACCATTCTTCCGGTCTCGAGTCGCTACTATTTTTACTACCCAAATTGCTCAGGGTGCTGGGTGGGAACGGCCCCATAATGGCCGAAATTCCACGGGAAAATTTCTTCCCCCATGGGGACTCGAACTAGCGGAAGTCCCGTAGCTCTGGACCAATGCACCATGCCTTAAACTGCTCAGCTACGGCTATACCGAATAAATATTAATACACGAGAACCTGACAAATAAACAAATTTAAATTTGCACCAGAAAGGAGAAGATGAAGAGAAAAAGGAAGATCAAACATGATTTGTAATGTAAAAAAAAAAGTAAAACAAAATCTAAGAATTGTAATAATGATACATGTTCTGCATTTAAGGTCAAACGCCATTTCCGTGAGCTTACAAATGATTTTCATGACTGTAATGACAAAATGAACTCAGGGCAAATGACTTAATGCGACTTACATTCCTTGGAATACGTTATACAATTTTTAAAAACAGTTTCGAAAACCAGGAAACTTTTGGGTCCCAATATAAACACACATCCATTTTTAAAGGTACCTTACTCACAAGTTGGTGTAATAGTTAATAACTATTTTTAAGATATATTAATAATTCAATTATCGTAACTTAATCTCTCACCTTATAGGTACTTTTACATGCCACACGCCACTCGGGCCTTACAGTGTAGTGGCACACCTTGTCGGGAGAGCGGTTGTAACTACGGATCGCACACATACATTTTTGACCACCCAAATACATGGAAGGACTCTCCAATTGAGAGGTCAACTCCTGCCAGGGCCACCTCTTGAGACAACATAACATTAAGGCGAAACACACATTCATACTTTAGTATGACGAATACGATAATGATGAATAAGATAATGTTCGGGCACCATTCATCCTTAAGGGCTCCTGATATTTGTCTTATTTGGTGAAGAAAGAAACCTGAAAAAAAAATAAGAAAACTTATACCGATCGGGGAACGACGCCATACCGAGAGCATAGTGGTGGACAAATATTAATAAAAACAATAAAAATATTATATTTTACAACTAAATAATTTAATTGCAATACAATCTCTGGTGTGCAGGATACTAACATTATATACCATGAATAAAATAACAACTGGTTAATAAATTATATTAACTAATGAAGTAGGAAGAGATGGAGAAATAAATTAAACGTAGGGTGAATTCTGGAAATGCGTGCTACTATGCATTACCGGTACAGAGACTCTAGACGCTCCAACTCCTTTCATAAGAACGTCAAACTTAAATATATAAAACTATTATTCTACCAGTTATATTATTTGGATGCGAAACATGGGCTCTTACTTTAAGGGAGGAAAGGAGATTACGAGTATTTGAGAATATAGTTCTTAAGAACATTTTGGACCAAAGAGAGATGAACAGACAGGTGAATGGCTGACTACATAACAGTGAACTACATGCTCTTTATAGGAAGCCAGATATAATAAGAACAATTAAGTATCATGGACTGCGATAGGCAGGACATGTGGCATGAATGGGGAATAAAAGCGTGCATGAAAGCTTCTTGTAGGAAAACCAGAAGGAAAACGCCCAAATGGTAAACCATGAATAAGGTGGGAGAATAACGTTAACTATGATTTGAGAGAAAGTAGATTACACAGGGGATGAATGGAAAATATTAACTCAGGATATAGATGTATGGAGAGCTTATATCCGCGCGGCCATGAATCTACGGGTTCGATAGTGCCAGTGAGTTAGTTAGAGTTAATTAATGAATTAGCCTTAAAGTTGGATTAATATTACCTCATATATAAATACGTAAGGAAATTTTATGAATTGAGAACAACTGCAATTAATTGAAGTTAATGAGAGAGATTTATGAAATCAATCCAATATTAGCTCTCAAATACACTATGTACCAAATAAAAACACAATTGTTTAGTGTAATTATTTTTAATTCGCCTATTGTTCATTTCAGATCATTGCATATAAAGGGCAGAAAAAGCTGCCTCAATTATTAAAAAAATAATCCATGAAAATAGAAACGACTTTAAGCGTAAAATTAAAATACATTACTTAAATTATACAAACATGGCCTCAAAAACTGGTGTAATTTACGATATAAAAATATTTTATATCAACATACCATATTATTTAAACTGTATTAGAATAATAAACGAACTTATTCGCAATAGTATATTGCAATGCGAGGTTGGGAAGTGGTTTTTACAGAAGGGAAGATCTGATTAAAATCCGAGCGAAAGCGAGGTTTTTAATTTCCGAGATTCTGTAAAATACTTCAGAAACGTGCGTTGGACATTAATTTTTGCGCGTTGGTGTTTTCAAAATAATAATTAATAATAAAATAGCATCTTTCTTGGACATATTTTCGTTCATTATAAACAACTGACTAACAGTAACAATGTGATCAATTTTTATACGGTAAATACCGAAAATAATTTAGGTGAGACTACATCAGGCCTGACACCAATTGGAGATAAAATGGCGGCAAGTATGAATTTATTGTTTTATACTGTTTCAAATAAACTTCAGTTAATTTAAAATGCAGTCATTTGTTTCGTATAATGTAGCCTATATTAACACTACCTTTTGGATATTTTTTTGTATATACCCTTGTACGTAGTATAATAAAAGCAGTGGTTTTAGTTCCCGCACGAGGTACGTAATATGTAATATTACAGTACAGTTATTTAGGTTGGCAACCGCGAAATTTAGTAAATTGAACTTTCAATCATGGTAGCCATTGCTGTAAGTACGACAGAACGCAATATTGCGCAAAATAATATTTTAATCATTTTAGTAATATTGCAAATAAATTGATTCTTTAAATTGTTAAACATTCTCGAAAGAGTATTAAAACACTCTTAGACATTTAAACGTATTTCTGTACATGTGGATGCTCACTAATTTTCATGTTTGTTGTGTCCTTCAGCAGGTGGACGCCTCTCGTACAGGTTATTCATTGCCTAAAGCCTTCCATTTTAATCATAACACTGGGGAACAAAAAAATATTTTTTTCTTGGTGCCTGAAATTTTTCACCTGATTCTGGGTATTTCGGCACTGCTGATTCCAAAAATGTCATCCATTTTGTTGCAGCAGCTCTAGTTTGCAAGATATTGATGATACTGCTCTTATGTACCACCATTGTAAATCGATTGTTTGCATAATACTAATTGATTTAATCCAAGTTATATTCATGTTGTTGTTGCCGTTTGCATATGTAATTTTACTAATTTGACAATTGTTTATCCTTTTTCTAGACTGACATGGCTTCAACACGAAGAAAATGTGTGAATAATCCTGATGTGTTTTGTTTCATCTGTGGGGAGTACACATTCACTCAACAAAGAAAACCTATAACTGACTTTGTAAGAAGAGCTTATTTGGCCTATTTCAAAGTACAACTGGGAGATCAAGATAAGCCTTGGGCACCTCACATTGTATGTAAAACGTGCATAGAGCATCTACGACAATGGACAAATGGGAAACGGAAATGCTTGAAATTTGGGGAACCAATGATCTGGCGAGAACAATTAACCATAGTGATGACTGCTATTTTTGTTCAGTCAATGTAAAGGGCATCAATAGCAAAAACCGGAATAGATGGGTATATCCCAATCTACGCTCCGCAAGACGCCCTGTTCCACATTCAGAGGAGATACCTGTTCCAATTTTTACCAGTCTTCCAGAGTCACCAGAAGAAGAGGATGATTCAACTGAAAGCTATTCTGAGGGAAATGACAGCGATTTCCCAGGACCTTCATCAGTTTCATCCGGTTTTAGTCAAGCGGAACTGAACGACCTCATAAGGGATCTAAGTCTTCCAAAGAAGTCATCTGAGTTGTTAGCTTCCAGGCTGGCGAGAGAAACAATGTCTGTTACCGGGAACAAAGGTCACAGTCTATCGCAAAAGAGAAACAGACTTCCTGCCATTCTTCACAGTAGAAAATCAATTTGTTTTTTGTATGAATGTTGAAGGACTGTTAATGAAGCTGGGTGTAAGAAAATACACACCAAGTGAATGGCGGTTATTTATAGATAGCTCCAAACGCAGCCTAAAATGTGTTCTTTTGCATAATGGGAACATATACAGGTCAATCCCAATTGGTCACTCAGTTTCTATGCGTGAAAATCAACATAAATAGCTACAGTGCTAGAGAAGATCTCTTACCGTGATCACCAATGGGTAAGTGTGTCGATCTCAAGATGGTGAATTTTCTTCTAGGACAACAAGGTGGGTACACCAAATACCCATGCTTTATATGTTTATGGGACTCTAGAGCCAAAGATCAACATTGGGTGAGAAGGCATTGGCCTCTTAGAGAAAGCATGACCGTTGGAGAAAAAAACATCGTTGCAGAACCTTTGGTTGACAGAAACAACATCATCTTGCCACCACTGCATATTAAAATTGGTTTAATGAAACAGTTCATCAAGGCGTTGAATAGAGATGGAACATGTTTTGGCTACATATGTACAAAATTTCCTGCACTGAGTAAGGAAAAAATAAAAGCAGGTATATTGGATGGACCACAAATCCGCCAACTTATTAATGACCATCAATTTCAAGACTCAATGAATGATACTGAAGCAGCCGCATGGTCTTCGTTCTGTATGGTAGTGAAGAATTTCCTTGGAAACTATAAGTCTCCTAATAGTGATGAACTAGTGGAGAATATGCTCACTGCTTTTGTGCACTAGGTTGTAACATGAGCATCAAATTACACTACCTACACAGTCATTTGGATCGATTTCCAGACAATCTTGGAGATGTAAGTGAGGAACAGGGTGAGCGTTTTCACCAGGAATTAAGTACAATGGAAGAAAGGTATCGTGGACGGTGGGATATACATATGATGGCGGACTACTGTTGGAGCATCCACCGAGAATGTCCAAGATCATTGCATCGGAGGAAATCACAGAAACGGGGATTCTGCGACCTGATGGAGGAAAATTAATGATTCTAACGAGACTAATGTGTAAATAAATTATGGTAGTTATATAGATACAGTTGTTTCATGAAAAAGAAAGTATTTGTTCTTTTGTATTTAATTGTATGCGAGTAATATAGTTGTATATGTGGACCAGTATTTTTGAACTGGTATATAATTTGAATAAACTCTATCTCAAAAACTAGAGCTGATAGGACGAAACTGAAATCATCTTTGGAATCAGTGACCCAAATATACCCATAAATAGGTGAAAACATTAAGGCACCAAAATCACTGTTCCCCAGTGTAATTCATTGAAAAAATTATACATTTACAAAATAGTTATTGTACTCTGTGTACGATTTACACCTATAAATGTTACAAGGAAGTGAGAAAGAATTTTAAACATTTTATCTCAGAACAAAGTTACTGTACCAAGACTTGTAAAATAAAAAATAGGGATAAGAATTCCCAGGATTTGGAATATGTTGTCATATTATTATTTGTTATAAGAGGGTATTAGTAGGTTGTAGGTTAATAATGGAGTTGCGCCAGGATTACCGAAAGGATATCTCCGTGTATGAGATCTTAGGTTGCTCAGATTGGTAATCGGTAGAGTTGAGGTTCTTTCTCAGGGATAAGCAAGGAGCTGGCCGGCGCAAGACTACGCGAGATGAAGTTTAATAAAAATATTTTATTAATTGATGGACACTATACATGTGAGATTGCAGAGACATTTGATGTCGGACAAGGTATTGACCGCAGTAACGCATTTAGAGCTCAAGTTGGAGTCTCGAATGAACAAATTATAAGTGAAGTTAGGTTTGTAGTTTGTTAATTGATCGCCATGCCGGTGAGTCTGTCCCGACTCTCGTCTCAGTGAGTTCCGACGGACTCAGGACTCCGAACGCTGAACTTAGAAATGCAGAACTACAACTCAGAATGCTGGACTAAAAAGTAACTTAATATATTTATTGTTGGTATAAGGTAAACTTCGCTACCCTCTCTCTGGCATCGTGTCGTCATGAGATCATTACCTTGTCGCGATACAACACTTAATTATATTGGTTGACAACGATTCCTTAGTACCAAAGGAGGAATCGCCGTCTTTCCATTGGATAAGGATCCACCATGTTCCCTGTAGGACACTCCTTTGGGTCAGTGGCCTTTTCCCGCCTGTTTGCTAGGCTTCGCGTCTTCGCGGGTTGTCGATTTCGTCATACTGGGTTGTTTACTCGACGCTGTGGTTCCCCAGCCATAAATCATGCCTTGTTAATGACCTGTCAGCGAAGCTCAGTTTAAGATCTTGGATTACTGGTCCACAAAGAAATGTCCAGTAATCCGCTAGTGAAATAAGTTTTCTTGAATTTTAACTCTTTTGTAGCCGCATCAAGGGCCTGTCGCTTAACAAAAGCGGTACCACGTACTTGTTAATGGTTTCCTTAATTATTAACTAATCGTTTATTCCTACTTGTATCAACTTCGTTTGATTCAATTTATTTTAATTCAATTATATGAAAATCAAAATCCTCGTGTTCTCACGGTTCGATTACATATAAGTTTCATATACCTGCGGTTATTTTTTCGTCCTATACATTTAGCATGATATATAATGTACGTCCTAATCAATTTATTTATTCTAATTTATTGATCTAGAAGCCGGAGTGAAAGATTCTGCTTCAAGTGCCCTATATAATTGATAATCAATTTATGCTTGCGTAAATTTTATTAATTATGTAAATCTCGCCTATATATATTATCGGGTCTTGGTGGAACCTTGGTGCACATAAATAAATTCAAAACATATGTTTACATAACAACAAATTATCTTTTAAATTTACCCTTCTTACCTGTTTTGTCAATAGTGACAATTTGTAAACAATCTACCTGCTTGTCAACAATTTAAAACTAATAGTGTCAAATCACAGTCTTGTTTGCACACGCAAATAATGGGATTCTTAACTGGGTATTAAAATCACTTCACACGCAATTCTTATCCCCAAAAAAAATAAGGTAATTTACAATTATTTAGACATGTTCACCGATATACAGGTTTGAACGTCTTTTGTCTATGCTATGAACCAGTATTTTCTTTTGCAAAAATCTGCGTTCAATAAATTTCAACAAAAAAAATAATAAAGATAACATGATCAAATAAATATTTATATATATATGGACCTGTTTTCCTACATGGGTCGTAGATAAAACAATTTTTATATGCCCTTTCATTTTAATAATCGTTACGTAAATTCATAGTATTACATTAGAATGGCTATTAGCATTTATTATATATTCTTGGTCAAATATTATTATGTTCTCAGACAATCGTAATTAATTCATTAATTATTTATAAAATGAAAAATGTTGCATAATTATGGTTAGCTTTATTATTTTTTATATTTGTATTTGCCGCTCCTAGCGTTAAAATTCATTTGATGTTTATAGGCGTTCTTACTTACGCGTTCTTGATGTGGATATTTAATCATTATTTTGATAAATTATTATACTCAATCTTTTATTTAAATAACATTTAGGCATCTCTAGTCTTTCCAATTAATCAAAGCAAATCTCGCTTTATTTTTGTCAATTAACACATTATCTGGTTTGCACAAATTATTCATAAAATACAGAGTCATAAAACAAATTATAATCGTCGATCATTTTCTTTCATAAATCTTAAAAACATATCTCATCGCTGAGGGTTCTACTGCCCTAAAATTCATGTATACAACACATAAAGAAAATTATACGAAGTTTCCATTACCTTACGTATAAACAAATATCTCGTCGCTGAGGGTTCTACTGCCCTAAATATGTGTATACTAGACACAAAGAAAATATACGAAGTCTCCACTGGCTTACGTATAAACAAAAGAATAATCGTACTGAGGTCCTATGTTATCCTAGTCGATTTCTCAATAATATCACTCTGTATGTAATTCAACACATACTAAAATTCGTGCATTTGGTTCATTAGCTAATTGATCGTCATTAAGACAAATCATGCTTCAACATCTCATCAATTCCATTAATGCCTTAGGTGTCTTTTATTTTTATAATCAAGTACATTTTTATGTAATCATAATAAACTTTAGCGTAAAATAAAATCGCTTTTATCCAAATTAGTATAATACGTTATGGATTTTATGGAGTCCACATTAGGAGCGTTTATAGAAATATTTAAATGTATATATAAAAAAATGTAAATCATTCTCATCATTAGAGTTCACGTCATTTAAAATTATTTAATGAAAGGTTAATCTTTATATGTTATTATTGTTATCACCATAGTCAGCATTATTGTCATTCATAATATTTATCAGTAATTACTCATGATTTTTAATTACACAGGTCCATGTTGCTTATAAATTCCAAAATTAAATGAAAATCTAACCCAGTTCCATTTGAAAATTTCTACATCTATCATTCATCATTATTGCTGTAAGATTAGTATGGACAAATTATTTACCATCATTTGTCTTCAAAAAAAATATATATATAAAGAAAATCTCTTAATTAATAATTAATAATTGACATTCTTCCTTGTATTATCATTAATGAGCAAGATAAAATCTGCCCTTATCTCGCCATCTTTTGAATTGAGTTTTAATTGAATTTGAAATACACGATATGTCGGTATTCTCATTTAGTTATAATAGAGTTCTTAATATGCAAGATTACTCTTGTGACTTTCTTACTTCAACAATTATTTAATATTCTCTATTAATTTACACTATAGATATTTTTTTTTATCAATTAGTCCTGGGTTCGATTACATACTGGTTCATGCATTTATTGTCCCCTTTACTGAGCAAATATAGATTGTATTATAAATATGTTATGGTTATCCATGATGGCCAACCTCTTGTCAAAGTTAAAAAGATTATTCGCGCTTTTATCCATTATCACTGTGCGGTATGGTTGCGATGACTTCGCGCTACTCATATCGTAATCGCGCCTAATTTTTCGCCTTGTGGCTACATTTATTTGGCTATTAGCAATTTGCTCGGAAGGTACGCTTGTAACCCATTTATTTGTAAAAATCTGTTTTGCAAATACTTGGGTTCTTTGTTCTAACCCGCATACACCGAACCAAGATACATCTGACTTCGGATCTTTCAAATATGTCAAAAACTTTAAGTAATTGTTAAATGCACATCTACTTTTCAAATGTCTTCTGCGAGCTACCTGCGTTTCAAGTTTCACGCTTGATTTATTTGCAATTCTATCTCTACCGGCTACAAAAGATCTTTCATATCTGGTGTATCTTGTTCCGACAGTTACAATTAGAAACATGCACACATTACACTCAGTATTTTCAATTATTACTTTACGTTTCATTAACACGTCTTTAGGTATTTTCCCCTGATCCCTAATGATTTCTTCTGTTTGATCACTCGTTGATTTATTTATTTCTACTCCTACAGTTCTAATTTCCTCATGTATTTCTGTTACTGATTCCCTGCTAACCTGTTTGTTTCCTCTAAGTCTTTAGGGTTTTCATCCGTTTTGTTTACCTTTATTCCCATATTCGCTACTGATTCATCTATTTTTGCCCCTAACATCTCTCTATCTTTTCTCATCTCATCCCTTAATGTTTCTCTAAACGCCTCTAAATAATTTTTGCTATTTCTCTTCACCGCTTCTAAATCCTGTTTCCAACTCCTCTCAGTCGCCTCTAATTCATGTTTCCAACTTCTGTCCATTGCCTCTAATCTTAACATTATCATTTTCATATATTTTATAGGGCCATTGGTTGAGTTTCCCTTATCCTCCATTTTATTTATTTTTGATTCCTTTCCTTTTGTTCTAATTTAGAATTTCACACGAGTATTTAAAAGAAAATATGTATTTCTACCTTTTGCTGGTCTTTTGCTCTTACTGTTATTCTGCCATCTCTCCGGGGTTGTCTGCTCGTCCCTTGTCCTCCAGGTCAGCTTCCAGGTCCATTCATCTGCTTCACAGTCCAGGATCTCTTGCCTTAGTGGGATGATTTCTCGTCGGTACGTTCTTGGTGTTTCGATATGTTATCACCAATACTTAGACGAATATTCGAGCGCACCACGTTGATGGGCCATTTACGAGAGGGGTATTAGTAAGGTTGTAGGTTAATAATGGATGTTGGGCGCCAGGATTACCGAAAGGATATCTCCGTGTATGAGATCTTAGGTTGCTCAGATTGGTAATCGGTAGAGTTGAGGTTCTTTCTCAGGGATAAGCAAGGAGCTGGCCGGCGCAAGACTACGCGAGATGAAGTTTAATAAAAATATTTTATTAATTGATGGACACTATACATGTGAGATTGCAGACACATTTGATGTCGGACAAGGTATTGACCGCAGTAACGCATTTAGAGCTCAAGTTGGAGTCTCGAATGAACAAATTATAAGTGAAGTTAGGTTTGTAGTTTGTTAATTGATCGCCATGCCGGTGAGTCTGTCCCGACTCTCGTCTCAGTGAGTTCCGCCGGACTCAGGACTCCGAACGCTGAACTTAGAAATGCAGAAATACAACTCAGAATGCTGGACTAAAAACTAACTTAATATACACGGTGATTACAAATGATTGGAACGATTTCATGATTTTATTGTAGCGATCTTATTTGACATATCTTCACAGAACTTTAAAGTTATGTATAAAAACTCATAAGGTTTTTTTTTTGTTTTCTCTCGCAGCCGTGTTTCAGCTTTAAACCGAGAGAGCGCAGCAGTTATCAAAGATGGCGACAGGCGAGGAGAAAGCATATGCTGTGCTTGAATTTCATTCAACTCAATCTGTGATAACTGTGCAACGACACTTCAGAACGAAGTTCGAGAAAGATGCACCGAGTGCCAACTCCATTCGGCGATTGTATGCGCATTTTAAAGCTACAGGATGCCTCTGTAAAAGGAAATCAACGGGTCGTCCTTCAGTGAGTGAAGAAAAGGTTGAGAGTGTGCGGATGAGTTTCACACGTAGCCCACAGAAATCAACACGAAAAGCGAGCAGAGAGCTGAACATTCCACAACCGACCGTTTGGAAGATCTTGCGGAAAAGATTGAAGCATAAACCTTACCACTTGCAATTTCTACAAGCCCTTACGCCCATTGACAAAGTGAGTCGGTTTGAATTTTGTACACAAATGCAGCAGTTTATGGATGAGGATGGTTTTTGTGAGAAACTTGTCTTCAGTGACGAAGCAACATTCTTTGTGAATGGCAAAGTGAACAAACACAATGTGCGAATCTGGGGCACAGAAAATCCCCGCGTTATTGTGCAGCACATTCGCGACTCCCCAAAAGTTAGTGTGTTCTGTGCGGTTTCTCAGTTCAAAGTTTATGGCCCTTTTTTCTTCTGCGAGCAGAACGTTACAGGACACGTGTACCTGGACATGCTGGAAAATTGGCTCATGCCGCAGCTGACGACCGACAGTGAGACCTTCATCTACCAGCAGGATGGTGCTCCACCACACTTCCATCACGATGTTCGTGAATTTTTAAACATGAGATTGCCAAACCGATGGATCGGTCGCAGTGGAGAGAATGATCAGAAATTGTTGTCATGGCCTCCACGCTCCCCCGATTTGACGCCGTGCGATTTTTTTGTTTGGGGGTATGTGAAAGATTCAGTGTTTGTGCCTCCTTTACCAGTAGACTTACCAGAACTGCGAGCTCGCATAATCAATGCCTTTGAACAAATTAATAGGGACATGTTACGTCGAGTATGGGACGAACTTGATTACAGACTTGATATCTGCAGAATCACCAAGGGGGAGCATATGGAGCACCTGTAACATCTCAAAAAAACCTGGGAAGTTGCTCTATGTATCTGTAAAAGTTCGTGAAAATATGTCGAATACTACAGCTACCATAAAATCATGAAATCGCTCCAATCATTTGTAATCACCCTGTATTTATTGTTGGTATAAGGTAAACTTCGCTACCCTCTCTCTGGCATCGTGTCGTCATGAGATCATTACCTTGTCGCGATACAACACTTAATTATATTGGTTGACAACGATTCCTTAGTACCAAAGGAGAATCGCCGTCTTTCCATTGGATAAGGATCCACCATGTTCCCTGTAGGACGCTCCTTTGGGTCAGTGGCCTTTTCCCGCCTGTTTGCTAGGCTTCGCGTCTTCGCGGGTTGTCGATTTCGTCATACTGGGTTGTTTACTCGACGCTGTGGTTCCCCAGCCATAAATCATGACTTGTTAATGACCTGTCAGCGAAGCTCAGTTTAAGATCTTGGATTACTGGTCCACAAAGAAATGTCCAGTAATCCGCTAGTAAAATAAGTTTTCTTGAATTTTAACTCTTTTGTAGCCGCATCAAGGGCCTGTCGCTTAACAAAAGCGGTACCACGTACTTGTTAATGGTTTCCTTAATTATTAACTAATCGTTTATTCCTACTTGTATCAACTTCGTTTGATTCAATTTATTTTAATTCAATTATATGAAAATCAAAATCCTCGTGTTCTCACGGTTCGATTACATATAAGTTTCATATACCTGCGGTTATTTTTTCGTCCTATACATTTAGCATGATATATAATGTACGTCCTAATCAATTTATTTATTCTAATTTATTGATCTAGAAGCCGGAGTGAAAGATTCTGCTTCAGTTATCAATGACTCTTTGGTGTCCTCAAATGTACCATAAACATAATCGAGCTCTGACCATTCAACTAGAATAGAATAGTAAACTAATCTTGTATTGCCCTATGTGATACTTCAATATACTTGTGACTTAACACTTAATGTTTAAAAGATCATCTCGGTAGGCGCGCGGCTGTCTAGACTCAATATCAGGTTCTAACCCTGGCGGTTCCAGAGTGATGTTGCTGATGGCCCATACCTAGATTTTTCGGGTTTTCTCGGGATGATACCTTTCCCGGAATTTCATCCAACAACACTCTTCATTTCCCCTTATCACCACTTCATATAATTTAATTTATCGTTCATTAATTTCATATTAGGGAGAAAATAGTTTGTTTGGCAACTAACAGGTTTTGAAATCTAAAGGGGCGCCTACCAGGGTGCTGTTTCATGACTCCGAGTCTGAATAATAAAAGGGCAGAAGAGTCCGAAAGAATGATATTTAGTTCCCCTCGCGGCCACCGGCCTAACCAAAAAACGGTATGTATGAGGACACTAAACCTGGTGTGTTGTACCTAGAAGACGACTTATAACTTACATAACACCAAAAACACGTCTGGGGAAAAGAATCGTATATACTCAACCTAGGATTTAAGGAGAGATCAGGGCTTGCTTGGTTTAGGCTAGGGGCATGGAAATTTCTAAAAATTAGCAACGATCACGAATGCGAATATGTCCAATGTGCGGGAACTTTGAAGATGAGATACATATATTAGGAAAATGTAATGATTTAGAATATTGGAGACGTCAGTTATTACCGGAAAGATTTCTAAATTCAAATCGGGAAAGATTGGCATGCTACGAGTTATTGGTAAATCCAGAAAATTGGATAAACCTCGGTAAATTTCTGGACAAAACGCGAAAAATAAGGACAACACTCATTCGTGAATAAATATATGTTATCAAAATGCAATACCATTAATTATTAACAATTATATATAAATTAATTAGTGTATAATGCTATTGTGTTATTATTTAATTGTAATATTAATGTGTTTTCTTTATGTAACTGTAATGTTAATGTTTTTTAGTGTATAATGCTATTGTGTTATTACTTAATTGTAATATTGTTGTGTTTTCTTTATGTATTGTAATGTTAATGTTTTTAGTGTATAATGCTATTGTGTTATTATTTAATTGTAATATTATTGTGTTTTCTTTATGTAATTATAATGTTAATGTTTTTAGTGTATAATGCTATTGTGTTATTATTTAATTGTAATATTATTATTGTGTTTTCTTTATGTAATTGTAATGTTATTGCTGTTTATTTTTCTTTACACTAGTACCAATTATAACTTTATTATAACGGACTGTCAACAGCACGTACGGCTTACTGCCCGTGCGACCCATATTTGTAAATAATATTGTAAATATCTTACTTTTGTCTAATAAAGTCCTATTACTATTACTACATAACACCATAGAGTAAACTTTCATTTCATTCATCTTGAAAATAAGGCAATTTATCTTTTAGATTGAGTTGTTCATGGTACACTGCCCTCCCATTTCCCAATCAGGAGCTAATATCTATTACTTAAGGGGAGAAGGTACCTTGTATCTCCGCCATGTTAAATATTCTAATTCCAATGTTCCTTTTCACAAGAACTGTTAACAGTAGAACATTTTTTTTTCTCAGAGAAACACCCACTATTTGGCAATAAAATTACATTTTTTCCAAAACACAGCATTAAAAATGAAACAGTAAGAATTTTTAAAACAATACTATTTTACGGTGCATTTTGAAAAGAAAATAATTTTTGGTGTCCTTAATAATAACATTAAAATGTTGACAAATTGCCAGAGTGTGCCTTAGTACCAGACAAATGAACATTTCATTTATCTGAGATGAATAGGTTCAGAGAAAAGGGACATAAGGCTCGGAAAAACAAAAAATAGCGGGAAATTGAATTTCAAGTTTTACATTACTCACAGTCCTATCCTCCAGCATGTCCTTTAAACTCACACTTAGGACCTTTAAATATGTTTGTGGCACAAAACCAATTTATATTCATATAGAACACATTTCAAGGTATGAATATGAGTGAAAAAAAAAAAAACAAAAATTCAAATTTTTCCCGTTTATAAGATACCTTCTCCCATTAAATGATAATGTCGTAGGCTTCTATTTCTTGTAAACATTAGTTTTGTTAAGTAGTAGTGGTAGGACTTTATTAGACTAAAAGTAAGATTCATATAATGTTATTTACCAATATGGGTCGCACGGGCAGTAAACTGTTTGTGCTGCTGACAGTCCGTTAAAATAAAATCATGTTCGGTAATAATATAACGTAAAATAAACAAAAAATCAATAATTCTACAATTACATGATCATACAATAACATTACACATTAATTAGGTAATGTAGAATTAATAAGAATGACGACCGTTGACGAAATTATTAAGTAAGATAATACAATGATATGGCAACAGTTTTTACAGTAAACTAGTACAATATTTTGTGACGATAATAAGGCAGTGCACTATCGTTTGCTTAAGTTTAATTATTAGCTCAATTTGAAGCGCAACGTGTTTTCTCTGGCGAGTGTGTTTGTGTTCTTGTTTAGTATGAGAAGCACTCTTGAAACTAAGAGCTCTTCTCTTTTTTCTTCTGCTTCAAATGTCACAAAGCAGCACCCTGCTGGGGAACTCACCACTCGGAGCGAAGTATAATCCCACACACACACCACATACACAAACACATACAGACACCTATATTTATTTAATACTTACTTCATGTATATACTTTAATTGTATTCCTTTTAGATGATCCAATCTAAATAAAAATCGAGCCACAAAAATATACTTTCTGATATGAAAAAAAAAAAATCTTATCTTAGATACATTTATGCAATATATAAGAAATAAATGAATAATAAAAATGCCAGGTTTGACTCTTTTAATTTAGATATTCTTTCCACCAATGAATTATTAAATAATAATGTGTACTATATTTGTAGTATGATACAACGCAATGGTAAGATGCACATAAATAAACATTAGTTGAATGTTAAATTAGTCATCAAGTGAATCGCTCTGCATACGTAGTTCAAACAATCTACTTAAATAAATAATTAATTTCCGTAATGATTGATGTTTATTTTTTACGCGCTTTAAATTAGCTTGACCTGTATCTATCTATCTATCTATGTGACGGAATATTCAACGCGACTTTCACCCACTTACCATCATTGCATCAACTTGAAACTTTGTATACTTGTAAAGGACCCGAGACAATACAATAATTACATTTTTACACGCTTTATATTAGATTGACCTGTATCTATCTACATATCTATCTATCTATCTATCTATCTATCTATGTAACGGAAACTTTCAACGAGATTTTCACCCACTTAAAATCATTGGATCGACGTGAAACTTTGTATACTTGTAAAGGACCCGTGACGATACAATAAGTTCATTTTTGTTTCTAAAATCATGGCCAGAATCATCAGAAAATCAAAAAAAGTGTCTTTGTATCTATGTAACGGAAAATTTGAACACGATTGTCACACACTGAGAAACATTGGATCGACTTTAAACTTTGCATACTTGTAAAGGAACCGTGACAATACAATAATTTCATATTTATTTTCTAAAATGCTGGCCAGATCCATCACAAAATAAAAATAGTGTATTTGTATCTATATAACTGAATCTTTGAACACGATTTTCACCCACTTACAAACATTGGATCGTCTTCAAACTTTGTATACTTGTAAAGGACCCGTGACAATACAATAATTTCATATTTTGTTTCTAAAATGCTGGCCAGAATCATCAGAAAAAAATAAAATAAAACTGGTATAATAGGTTGCGGACTTGTCGACTTTTTAGTCAATCGTTGTAAGAGCTCAGTTGGTAGAGCGGTGAACTGTAGCGGTATATCATTTTATTAATCCATAGGTAGCTGGTTCAAATCCGGCTGGGACGATTTTTTTAGAAGAGTATTATTTCTAGCTCATACTACAATAGTATCAAATTTAAAGATATTTACATTTTTATCTTATTCTGTAAAATATTAAAACTAAAAAAATAAAAAAATAAATAATAGTTTTAAAAAACTAAAACAACACGCTTTATTAAAAAAACCGAACTTAACAAACGAAAAATAGTTTTAATTTCCACCATGCTTGGTATAAAATTAAAGTGGTCAACAAAAAAATCATCTCCAACACATATAGAATAAAAGTAGAATTATCAATAAAAAGAAAATCATTTTATCATCAAAAGCGTGGGGTGCTCTATATCAATTAATATATTTGATAATAAGCAGATATTGGTAAAAGTAAAGTCTCTAAGAAGAACATGTATAAATCATTAAAAGCACCCCACGCTTTTGATGGTAAAATTATTTTCTATTTGTTGATAACTCTAGTTTTATTCTGTATGTGTTGGAGATGATTCTTTGTTGACCACTTTAATTTTATCCCAAGCGTGTTGAAAATTAAAATTATTTTTCATTTTTTACTTCGGTTTTCTAATAAAGTGTGTTGTTTAGTTTTTTAAAACTATCATTTATTTAGGTAATGGTTACTGCAGTGGTGGATAAGAGTATTCTCAAACAATACTTACATGGATTTATAAATTGACATTCGTTAAAATATTTGTCAGTGTATTACATTTTAATTCATATTTCTGAATTAGCAAACTTTATTTGAATCTTTGATCATAAACCCATTAAAATTGATTGTATATGAAATTAATGTTAATGGTGCAATTTGAATAGTCATAAGAATAAAACAATTATTTCAGCTTAATCCTTCTATAACTCTAGGAAATCATCAATGGAGAGGGGCTGCACCTCTTTTTATCAACAGAAATTATTGAAATTCTACAAATTATTGACCAAGTTAGCTTTATAATAATTTAGTAGTCAGAAAATAAGTATAATTTAGAGTTTACGCTCTGCAATTGAGACTTTGATAGACATAATAGTAACCAATCAAACAATCTAAAAAATACATTGTTCAAGAACTTTTATATTATTTAGTTTAATTTGATATGAGCTAAAGTTCGAATGAAAAAATTAAATTAAATTTCAAGATAAATAAAAAAATTATCATAATTTATGTTAATTTTACACTTAAAAACATAATATGTCCACCGCTGTGGTCTCGAGATAGCGTGCTGCCTTGACACGCAGCGGGCCCGGGTTCGATCCTCGGTCGGGGCACTTTTTCTGGGTGAGGTTTTTATCGGGGTTTTTCATCACTTGTAAGACAAATTTTAGGAAACCTTTAAGGCCCAAACGGTACCCGAAATCATATGGCCATCATCACCATCCTTATCATTATCACCATAATCAACCTTCTTCACCAGTGTGGAAAGCAACTGGGAGCTACCACACATACAATTCCCTAGTAAAGCTACAAGCATAACATGAAAATGCTACGATTGCAGTGAAAGACATGCCCTCGGGAAGAAATAATATGGATGGATACTTAAATACGCATATATAATCCGAAATTGCAATGTTTATCATAAGTAATTCCACGAGTGATTTCCAATTTATCTAGAGAATTTGGAAATCAAGAGTGACATTTGTTAGGACTATTTAACGAATAAAATTAAGCTGTTTACTCACAAATAATTATTTAACTATAGTTATTTTAAAACATTTATATATTTAATGTAAACGGCGATGTTTGAAGACAAATGAGAAACGATAGGTACGCTTCATCTGCTTCTTTTGTTTATCACTGCAACCAGATCATACTATTTATTGCCAAAGGAACGCAATATTGTAAGAATGCTCTAGTGGAGAAAAAATGAAACACATCAAACTGTATTTTAATTCATTTCTGATGTCGTATGATGTAAATATGACAATTATATTTTTCTGGATTGTTACCTGGGAACAAAATACATTTCAGAAAGTGCAAACAGTGGTTTCTTTTTCTGGTGGTATAATCAATTGCTACAAATGTTTTTATATTAACTCCCGCATGTGGGATGTGTTGACATTCATGCACTATATATACAATCTGGTACCCGTATTTCTCACACGCTCTGTCACTGCAAAATAATGGTCAGACCTGTTCAGAATATAAAAAGGTGGAGCTTTCTTTAATATGATAAATATAACACTGATAAATATTTCGTGAAACACGACTCTGATTGGTTGTAAAACAGAAATAATTGAAACGTGATTGGTCATTGACTCCCATTTGGGGCATGAGTTAAATATTCATTATAACATAATTATTGAATTAAACGTAAGAAATTCGACTCATTGCCTTACATATAAGGTTAGGCCTACAGACAAACAATTTGAGGTATGGCATCCAACTGTCAAAAAAAACAAAAGAATCTAAGTTGTCATTTGATAAGTTGTTTCATTTTGCTCATAGTTCAGAAATACATTTAAATAGTGGTATTGGATGGAGTGGAATGGCTTCAGATTTTAATTGGGGATTGCATAAAACCAAACAGTATTTTAATTTATATTTTGAAAATGCCATCACTCAAGAATTATATGAACTAAGCGAATTCCAAAGAAAGTTGAATCTATGGCCCTTTTTTCAAATAAATATTTGACAAATATAGATATACACTATACTAATTATAAACAGTTAAATATACAATAAATGTAGCAAAGTAAATTTCATGTACAAACAACATTTTATAGGGTAATAACAATAATGATACGATAATAATAATATAACTATGATAAATTATACGAGAAACACCAATTAATACATATACCTTACACTGGGTAATAATGAAGTCGAGGTTAGATCAAATATAAATTTATATTTCTTTTAAAAGATGCCAATGTCTTTTTTCTTGGTTTACGGAATACATATTTCTTTTATTAAGCCAGACAAACTCAATTTCTTATGCGTGATAATAATATAAATGTGTTTGACCGCAGTGTTAAGAGAGAAAGATTTTTAATATCGTGTTTCAGATATCCCTGATTCTAACAGACGGATTTGGCTGGTTTTTTGTAAAATATATTTATAGGTCATGTTTATTTTCGGTGTACACTAGTCAAATTGAAGAAAAGTTCTATTTTTACTTTTTTTCATGAGAAAACCCTCAATAACTTCATTCCTTCGGAATTAGCTAAAATGTATGCGTACCTTTGTAATTATTGTGGATAGTGTAAAAGTAAAGTAAAGTAAAGTGATCCCACAACAGACCCGGAGGCCCTTGGGGTAGTAGGAGGTTAGGGCTCCTACTTTTTCTAGACAATCGGCACTTATGTCAGCCGGGTTGTCAGCCCTGCGTGACGGCCGCCTTTACCCCCAGAACAAGCGTCTGGTACTCATTTACGTTAGAGGCTGAATCGACCCCAGGGCCATGGTGCCGCCAGAGGGTTTGGGTTAGTTTAAAAATCCTGACCCCAACGGGACTTGAACCCTCGACCCTCTGGCTTGTAGCTCAGTGCTTTAACCACTACGCTACGGCGTGTGTTAAGGTTGGATTTTAGATATGTAGTAATTCCTAGATTTTTAAAATGTTAAATCAATGAATTGACTGTATTATCGCCTCTCTATGGTGCTTGTTCCTTTGTATAAAGTTGGTGCCGCGCGACAATGCTTGATAATGATTAACGTGCGGAATTATTATAGTGGCGGTAGTCGGCAGCTCGGTATTTAATTATATGTACATAACAGCAGCGGGGAAACAGAACGAGCCGCAGGACAACCATCATAGTGAGGCAATAATAATCTTACTTTGGTGTACCTCATATTGGCTAAAATTTCAGAAATATTAATTAATATTTATATTAATTATTGTGTAGGCCTACCTGATGTCGGCCGCAGTGGGCTAGTGACTGTGATTCAGTTCCGAGGGACGTGGTTTCAAACTCGGGCGGTGTCGAAGGATTTTTAGGATGGAAAAACTTTGAGGTACAAGTTCTCCGGGAGGATTTTATACCGTGGGTACAGAGTCGGAAGATTTCCAGGCTCGTAAAAGAAACTCAAGCCTGAATAAGAGGCCTCTGTCAAAATTAACCGACCGTTAACAATCCAAGTAAAACCTTACATGCCCACTAGATGTCTCATTGAGGCGATATGCCGACCGAATATCACTCGCTGAGATCTATGGGTAAATGACCGTAACTAAATTATTTTGGTTAAAACATTCTCACTAGAAGTCACCCTAATTCCCTCGTCTTGAATTACGGGGCATGTAGATATATAGATGTATCGAGATTACATACATTTTAGGTGAAACCTTTGCGTTTTTAAGTTAAAAAGTGATAGGTTAAGTGATAATTTAGCGTGCTTTTTTTATTTAAAACTAGCTAATGCTAGCATTAGCTGCTACGCCTAAATAAATATAATATCGTTAATCCATAGTATCCATAGTAATATTGACCAAGGACAGGTCTTTCACTGCAATCATAACAAATTTCGTGCTATGCTTTGCAGCTTTACACAGGGAATTATAGGTGTGGTAGCTTCCCGTTGCTTTCCACACCGGTGAAGGATGATGATGATGATGGTAAGGATGATGATGATGGCCGGATGATTTTCGGGGACCGTTGGGCCCTAGGTTTCCCGACATTTGTCTTAATTTTGAGGAAAAACCCCGAAAAAACCACACCCGAGAGCCTATCCCGGCTGGGAATCGAACCCGGGCCCGCTGCGTGACAAGGCAGCAAGGCTACCTCGAGACCACAGCGGTGGACATTACCGATAACGTTTTTAAATTTTCGTTTCAGGAAAACCACTACTCCTAATGTTCTTAGACGATAGTAGAAGCTAAACACTCGCCGAACATGAAAATGTGTATACACAAAGTTTATATTACAATGATACAAACATAGCGGATTGCTAGAGTAAATTCTTAATTTCGAATTTCAGGTAAACCCCCTCCAATTGTAATAGTTTGATTTTGCTGTGTTCTGGATAATACGTAACTATGTTTATTTTGATAATTGTATCGAGTTTCGTTATGAAATATCGAAAATTGCGACTGCTGGAGCGACTTTTTTATTTTTTGTTTTAGATGAACTCCTACATCTAATTATTTTAGAGGATAATTGAAACTGTCTAAAACTCGTGTACTTCGAAAAATAAATGTAGAAGTTTTCATGAAGAAGATCGGTTGAGGGGTTTAGAAATCTATAAATCACAAACATACGCAAGTTGAATGATCTTTATACAGGGTGTATCAAAACTGAACGGCAAAATTTCAGGAATAAATTCCTCATATTGAGAGAAGAAAATAGTCTAGTAGAATATGTGTCCGAAAATGTATAATCACAGAGTTATTCGAACTTTATGAATGTTAGTAAAACACTGAAAACAGACATAATATCTTCTCAGCACATTATAAACCACTGAAAACATACTTCTTTCCATCACACTGTAATTAAGGAAACATGTTGTGAATAAAATTGTTTTCCAGCCGAAAACGTGTTAGCACCTGCAAATGATTTCCCGTCACATTTAGATTACTTAGCCCTATATGGTCGGTTAGTCTGACGTCTGCTTTCAGTGGTTTAAATTGTAATGGGAAGAAGTATGTTTTCAGTGGTTTACAGTGTGCTGAGGAAGTGAGAATTATGTCTGTTTTCAGTGGTTTACTAACATTCATAAAAGTTCGAATAATTCTGTAATTATAAATTTCCGGACCCATGTTGTACCACATTTTTTCTTCTCTTAATGTGAGGAATTCATTGCTGAATTTTTGCCGTTGAGTTTTGTTACACCCTGTATAAAAATATTTGATTAACAGGGATCTCTAAAGTCACTATCCATTTCAATGAAGGATGGCAATGATTGAGAAACCAATGTTATTAAGATGTTTTACACATATTCTATTGCATTTTTACATAACTACCATCTATGTATAAACGAAATGTTGCCTTAACATTTAAACCGCAAAAAAGCCTGCCGCTTCTGTGATACGATTGCGTAAAATAAGCAGACGTGATTAGGACGTTTTCTTAGAGTGAAACGTAGAAATTTCCACATTGTGTTGCGAGGGGCTTTCAACTTCCTACTGAGGCGTTTAGTTGATGCTTTCGAACTATCACTGGCAATTTAAACCTGTGCTCTCTTTCTGCTAATACGCGTGGTCGTCCATAACGTGCCTAATCACACACACTGCTCGTACGATTAATTTTTTTTACAATCAGAAGAATGTGTGCCGTCGTTGGGGCTGTTTTACAGAATTAATGTGTAAATTCAGCACTGGCGTCTTCATATGACAATCCGCATACCCGTGCGCAAACAATGGCAACCCGTGCACAAATAGTGGCAACCCGTTCTTTCGTGCTAGACATGTTTCACTAAGCTATTTATGCAAAGAAAAACTAATAATAGTGTTTTCATGGAAATGGGTAGTGACTTTAGAGGCACCATTTAAATACATTAGCTTACAAAAAAAATGTAGTTAGCAGCAAACATTTATGCAACCTTCAAAATCTAATAACCAGAATTATGTATTAGGACATCAAGTGCAAAAAAAGAAAAAAAAATAGTTAAATTATTAAATTAATATAACAGATTTTCATAGAATAATGTAAATAAGTTAAATAAGTATTGAAATTGCGACTGGAAGTGAATATCAATACAACTAAAAATATGGCCTGACATAGAATTACATTATATAATGGAAATGGATAGCTATTAAAAAATGATGGAAATTTTGAAGAAGTGGCATAATTCAAATACTAAGGAACAATAATCACAAAGAGGAATGAGATGTACAAAGAAATTAAACATAGGCTCAATTCTGGATATGCGTGCTATTATGCATTACAGAGACTCTTGATGTTCCAAGTCCTTTCAAAAAATGTTAAACAAAAAATATATATAAAATATTATTCTACCAGTTATAATACACGAATTCGAAACATGGACTATTACTTTAAGGGAGAAAAGGAGATTACGAGATTTAAGAATACAGTTCTTAAGAAACTTTTTGGATCAAAGAGAGAGCAGACAGGTGAATGGAGAAGACTACATAACAATGAACTACATGATCTTTATAGGAAGCCAGATATGATACGAACAGTTAAGTCCCTTAGACTGCGATGGGCAGGACATGTGGCACGAATGGGAAATGAAAGACGTGCATGGAAACTTCTTGTAGGAAAACCAGAGGAAAAACTCCCAGTTGGTAGAACCAAGAATGAGGTGGGAAAATAACATTAACTATGATTTGAAGGAGGTAGATTATACAGGGAATGATTGGAGAACATTAGGTCATGATAGGGATATATAGAGAGCTTATGTCCGTGCGGCCATGGACCTACGGATTCGATAGTGTCATTGGGTTAGTTATTTAGTTAAATAAGAATTTACATTATAACTAAGCACTTAAATTTCGTACATATGAAGTCGCCATGGTGAAGCAGAATGGAGAGCACGTTCTACTTTCAGGACATAAATATAGGCAGTGGCGCATGAACAAAGTGAGTGGTTATGATATTGGAGGAATTCGTGACTAGCTAGCTGAGGGAGTCACGGAGTGTTTGTCACGGGGCGGAACACGCTCTCTTAATCTTAGCGTGCCAAGAGAAGACATCAACCCCCTGCCGCAGATTTATTTACATTCCTTTCCCGCAACAAGAAACAAAATGTAGTTTATTTCATTCAAAGCCCTCATGTCTGAGCCACACATCATTCTATAAACTCACCAACTTCAACTGTACAAGGAAATGAACTCTACTGACAAAGTTTCAGACCTTTTCACAGATGTTTGCTTGGTGTTCCATGATGTCTGGGTACCTTATTATACAGTCATTTCATGTTAATGTATCACATGCGTTATGGATTTTGAAATTGCAATTAATTGAATAACTCCCACGGAAAAGGATGTCACCATGACTTTTTCGAAGGGGGTTTTAAGATGCAATAAGCCTGTTTACTATTAATTTAAATAATCTTTCTCAAAACTTACTCTGCAATTATATGTCACACTACTAGGTGTGATTTTAGGGAAGTGAACATATAAGATCAAAAAGCTCTAGAACAAGTAACAAATTTTAATTCTTTGGGTTGTAATTTTACTGTAAACACATAAACTGAAAGAGACGTAAATGTGAAACTGCCAAAGATTTCAAATGATATGTGGAACTAATAATAGAACATTAAAGAACAAAACAAGAGATGATGCTAGATTGAAGTTTTATAAAACATTGGCAGTTCCTGCATTACTTAATGGGAGCGAAACTTGGGTAATGACCAAAAAATTACAAAGTAGAATACAAAGTGTAGACATGAACTTCCTTAGAAGAACAAAAGGCTGCACGTGAATGAATCGGTTAAATAATGAAGATATAAGAACACAGTTAAATATATGTCCATTGAATGATAAAATCAAAGAATATAGAGAAAATATTTTAGACATGTAGAACGAATGAATGTAACAAGATTAACAAAATCAGTATTTAACTACAAGCCAAGAGGTTCAAGAAATGTAGGAAGACCAGTGAAAACATGGACAAAACAACTGTGAAGATAGCAAGTATATTAATAAAAAATATAAAACGAGTTTATCAACTTAAGGGTATTATTTGAGGGATAGAAGTATATCATAACATGATTATTTCATATTGACATCCGGAACAGACATTTTGCCTAGCCCGTGAAGTGAAGAAGAATAAGAAGAAGACTGCTAGGTTTGACATGTCAATAAGAAGAATAGGCGAGAGTAGCGCATTTCCCTGTTCCACATTAAGTGACGCCAGAATGTTGTGCAAACACGATGCACTCTACAAAGCAGTGACGGATAATAGTTAACGTAGTTTGACTATGCAAATGCATTGAATAAATATATATATATATATATATATCTATATGCGTCCATATAGAATTCTGCTTGGGCTAGTTACCATATATATATATATATATATATATATATATATATATATATATATTATAAATATAAATATATTTTTGACATTTGGCAATGGAGGCAAATATGATATGAAAAGAAAAAAGAATGCTTGAGTCGGGATTTGAACTCGAGTCTCTAAAGTCTGTACCTTTAGCTACCCAGCTTGGGTAGCTCAGTTGGTTAGAGCGCTAAAGGTACAGACTTTAGAGACTCGAGTTCAAATCCCGACTCAAGCATTCTTTTTTCTTTTCATATCATATTTGCCTTCATTGCCAAATGTCAAAAATATATTTATAATATCTATATATACAAGCGTTACTGCTATAAAGTAAATATTCTCTTTAATAATTTGCTTAACTGTTATGTTAGCCGCTAGATGGCAGTTGAAAGAACTTTCCGCTACCTCTTGTGTGAATTGAGAATACTACATGTATAAGAAAATTGTATGTTTGTCTTGGAATTCTTGGGTAGCTCAGTTGGTTAGAGCGCTAAAGGTACAGACTTTAGAGACTCGAGTTCAAATCCCGACTCAAGCATTCTTTTTTCTTTTCATATATATATAGAATTCTGCTTGGGCAGAATTCTATATGGACGAAGTGGAATTATTCGACCACTTCGTGCAATTTAATTTCTTAAAGAATGTGCTGTTTAATTAATAATAATAATAATAATAAAAATAATAATAATAATACTTTAGCCTTGGTTTTAGATGAGGCTATTAACCAGGCCCAACGTGTACAGGGGGCATAAGCCGTAACTGTATACAGCTGGGTAATTATTGACAGACGCGTTCTCATTATGGGGGTGAACACTAAGAATCTTAGTGACTAAGTTCTGTCAAGGACCCAATCTCTCGGGGTATAACGAGGGCCCCTGCCCAGGGATACGGGTGAAGACCTCAACGGTTGGATCGGCGAAAAGAACAAGCTTCAATAAAGGCGAAACAAGCGGAAGCGGCATCCCTCCACTTGGGGTTTTTACAGAGGGATGCATGATCAAACACGTTGAGGTGGCAGGCCCACCATTGGACTTACTCGGCAGCAGGTCGATTACCTGCTAAGAGGAAATATAAAAAACAACTCGAACTCCCCAAAGCAATATTCGGACACCAAAACGTCGTTGGAAGGACGACAAGCTTCTACAGCATATAGTGCACCGGGGAACGGAACGGGCAAACAGGACCATACCTTGAAGAAGACGATGATGATGATGATAATAATAATAATAATAATATTATGATTATTATTATTATTATTATTATTATTATTATTATTATTATTATTATTATTATTATTATTATTATTATTATTATTATTATTATGTTAAAGTGCTAGAAAAAACTACGATGACCAGCAGTATTACTTACACATTGTTATACTATATTTCTATGATATTTGAGACGTAATCATATATAACTTAGCACAAGGAATTCGATATAGAAACTCATATCGCCTTCGTTGACTTCATAAAGGCTTTTGACAAAGTAGACAGAAATATATTACTACAAATTTTAGCTGATGATAACGTTCCACAACAATATATTACTAATATCTTCAACATCTATAAAGATAATGAAATCTCTGTTAAACAAGATGGCAAATTATCTTCTTGGGAAAAGATCAACACTCGGAGTAAGACAGGGATGTGGACTTTCACCGGTGCTTTTCATTATATACATGAATAAATTAATAAATGAATGGAGGAAAACACAACGAGGATATATACCCATCAATAGGAACCTCAAACTCGATGCTATTCTTTTTGCAGACGATTTAGCTCTTCTGGCACTTTCCGAAAATGATTTGCAACGATCAATTTATAATTTACAAAAAATAGGTGCCAATTTAATATGGAAATATCAATTAATAAAACTAAAATTATGGCATTTCATGGGAAGGACCCCATACAAAGTAAAATCTGTCTCCAGAATAAAATTTTAGAGAGATCTAATCAATTTAAATATCTTGGATATTATCTCTCTATCTGGGATGAAAAGGATATCCCTGAAAAAGTTACTAGTTATAATAAAAGTTTAGGAATTATTAATCAAGTTATGAAACCATCCCTTGTACAAAAAAAAACACCAGATTACGTTTATATAACACTTTGGCTAGACCAGTGTTGACCTATGGTAGTGAAGCATGGACACTAAGAAAACAACATGAAAGCAGAATAACGGCTTGTGAAATGAGATTCATGCGCAGAACAGCGGGTTACACCAGATGGGATCGGAAAAGGAACACCGATATTTAAAAAGAATTGAAGACTACGCCAATTTTGGAATATATTGAACAGTACCAACTAAATTGGAAACACCATCTTGAAAGAATGAGTTCAAATCGGATCCCCTAAGCTGTTTATAATTATATACCAAGAGGACGAAGATCACTGGGCCGTCCTATGAAACGCTGGAGGGAAAATTTTCTATAGTATCGTAACAGGCCTTGGCCTAATACTTGGAAGGAAGAAGAAGAAGACTTATTTCGCAAATTATAAATAACTATTAATTATAAATAAATAGCAGTAGAAATGGATTTTTTGGAGGCGATCGACAAGTATTTCAAGAAGGGATAAGGTCAGAATAGCAACATAGTGGAAATTATTCAAGTTAGAAAAATAACATATTAGAAATAAATAGAAGAAAAACGTTTGAAATTGTATATAGCCTACACCTCATAAGAATGGAAGAAGTGAGAATACAAAATTAAATCCGTAATTGAAAAACTAATGGAAGAAGTGGAAGACGAAGACCTAGAGAACGTTGGATAGATGGAGTGTGGAGAAGTATGGAAGTTACAGATTTGAGCGAAAGAAGATGCTCTACATAGGAACCTCTGGCGACAAATCACTTTGGGTTGAACGAGAAACACTGTATTGTGGAATATTCCTAATAAAAAAATAAATAACTTACGCGTTAAAATTATTTTGCCACATTATTTAACACGTTTGTTATGGAACTAGAGACCAATAAAAAATGGGAAATGCGACATCCAAGGAATGATCTTGAATAACAGAATATACGGTATTTCAATTTTTAACACCGTTCATGCCGTTGCGATAGATGGGTGCTTCCCTAGTGGGATTTGTTTTAATCAGATCAACATTAGGTACACTTATATCCATTCAGATGTCAGCGAGAGACATGGGGTTAGTCATCGTCTCGGAGAGACATCTAGTAGGAAATAAATGTAATACTCGGACGAAGAATATAGGTAAATTTTGCTAGGAGGTCCTTTTATTCAGACTTAAGGTTTATTTACTAGCCTGAAAATCTTCGGACTCGGTATCCACGGCTTAAAGTCCTTCCCGGAGAACTTGTCCCTTGGATCCATTCTAAAAATCCATCGACTCTGACCGGGTTTCAACCCACTATATCACTGAACCAGACGACGTTTCCTTCATATATATTTGACCAATTCTTGATGAAACATACGGGAAGCCTTGCGTGTTCGCCACAGTTTACTACAGTTGTTTAGAAAGAAATGCCGCTACATTCTCCTGATATTCATAAATTTTAGTGGGATTTGTGGAAAACGGATGAGGGATCGTGGCACAATAGTGAGGGAATTATTTGCACGCGTGTACTAAATAAATGAAAAACTCTACACGTGTCCGGTGTAATGCTAGGTTGAGGGATATGATAAATTCCTTATTATTTAAAGTGTGTGATAAAATAGGATGCTTAATACGCTTGCGTACATTACAGAGGCACATCAAATTAAATGAGGCGAAGTGGATGACATGAGTATGGAATGAAATTGTTGGCATGGGCAAACAGAAAAATCGCGAGAAAAATTTCCCTGGTTCCGATTCGTCCATCGAGATGCGAACTCGGGATGCAAAATTGTATACTTCTAGAGACATATTATTATCTACAACTTGAGTCAGCTTCTGTATAAGATAGTTTTCCACACAATCACATGAAATAGGTGGTTACAACCTTATTCGAGGGAAGTTTTTAATTATTGTAACGCATAAAACATGGGCTCCAGTCACTAAAGAGTATTTAACAGGTGTACCCTTCATTTGACTAAAATATTCTGATTTAACTTCTATAATTTTTTTTCCAAACGAAAATGATAAACATAAAATTGTATGAGTGTGTGTTTTTCAATGCACGTTTCATTATCCCGGCTCCGTGCAAGGCAGTTACATGGTATTAATATGATGTGTTTTAAATGTTACGCTGCCCTTGTACATACCACGGTACATAGATGTGATATATACTTATACACTCTACAGAAAGGAATATACAATAAGTGTTTTGTAATGTCAGCTAGTGTGAGGGATGATGATAAAGTGAAGAAAGAAGCTGAATCCCAATGCCTTACTTTCGAAAAAGTATCAACAGGACCCTCAGGCTTAACGTCCTCAACCGACGGACGAATCGGTATGAAGAGTATCACATGCCTCCAAACAAAAGTACTGCGGAAGGGTTTGGAATTTAATTCAGATATCTAGTACACAATGTATAATTAAAAATTATACTCCGTCACTCTTTCTAATCCTGAGATTAAAAATTTTACAATGAAATTTCCAACCCCACCGAGTATCGAAAACAAATCTGCTGTCAGGATGCAGATATACTACACTTGAAAAACATTCAGTATTTTTCGGGAGAGTTTCTGATATATTACGAGATAATTTAACTTTCAGGTGGATGAAATTAATTGTGTTCTGAAGAATGATATTAGAATGAAAATATTGCGGAACGTGAAAACTGCATTTAGAATAAAGTATTCACTCACTCACTGGTACGTACGGATTCGTAGGTTCATGACCTCACGAACAAAAGTTTTCCATGCATCTCTATCATGAGATGTTTTCAAGTCATCTGCTGTATATCTATTTACCTAAACTCATGGTTAATAAATTAGTGTTATCTCATTCTTGGTCTACAAACTGGGAATTTTCCTTGTTTTCCTGTAATAAGTTTCCATTTCCCTATTTTATTCCCCATTCGTGCCACATGTACTGCCCATCGCAGTCTACGTGACTTAATTGTTTTATTGTTTTTATTATATCTGGTTTCCTATAGGGATAATGTAGCTCATTGTTATATAGTCTCATTCATTCGCATGTCTCTTCATATCTCTTTGGTCCAAAATGTTTCTTCCGATCCGATTGAGGGTCTTTCCACTTCTCAGCGGTTGCCCTTTTACCAGCCGGCTGCTGGCCCTTCACATCCACATGTGTCAATCACAGAGGTAAATGATCAACAGCCAGTGTAGGGGTGACATGTGGTTAGCATGTCGAGTCCCCCAGCCGTTATAGCTAGTTCCTCAACCTGGAGCCGCTACTTATTGTAGCTACCCAATTGCCTCACGATGCTGGGTGGGCACCGGTCCCATACTGGCCGAAATGCCATGAGAAAATTTCTTCCCCCATGGAGACTCGAAACAGCGCAAGTCCCGTAGCTCTGCGCCAAAGCTTCCTACCTTAACCGCTCGGCTACGGCGCGGGACATCCAAAATGTTTCTTAAGAACTTTATTCTCAAATACTCGCTATCTTTTCTCCTCCCTTATAATAAGAGTTCATATTTGGCATCCATATAATATAACTGGGAGAAGAGCATTTTGTTAATTTCCAGTTAATATTTTTTGAGTGAAATTGGGACGACAAGAATTCATGTAATGCATAATATCAGGCATTTCCAGAATTCAGTCTATGATAATTGCTTTCCGCACTTCATGCCATAAATATAATAATATTTTAATTGTAATTATTGTTCCTAAGTATTTTACTTCAGCCACATCTACAAAATATCATTAATTTGTCATTAACAGTCTACTTTCATTATATAATTTATTTTTATGTGTGACGAAATATTTACTTTTATTGATGCATGCTTTCAGTCCCAATTTATAAGTATCAGAAAGATTATTACAATGTGAGTTATTTTATTCTCAATTACGTAATAGTAGATCGCACACTGAAGTGATTAACGGACATTCTTCAGTTTAAAGAGGTACTTTTATAAATCAAGAGCTCTCATAGTGAAGATGTTTATGCTTCACGCTCTTTGTAAGTCAAAGCTTCATTTGAAGTTATTAAAAATTCTGGAAATATACGACATTCCATATACTCATCATGGTATTTTTTTTAATACACTATAGAATATGATATAAACTATTAATCCTGTGGATGTTTGAAAACATAAAACAGTATCATCCAATTTTTTCCCACGATTGGGATTTCAGGTTTGAATCCTAGCGGTTCTGAATGGGTATTTATGGTGAATCAGGCCTGGATTTTCGGAGTTTCCTTGGCTTTTTCAGCTTCCCGAATTTCATTCCATCAACACTTTCCATCCTCCTCTGCCATTGTATCTTTTTTCTGCTCTATTCAATTATTTTATGTCATCTTTCGTCTAATCTTATGTCAGGCATAGAAGTAGCATGATTTAGCAAACCATAGGTGTTTAAAATTTGTCGTCGTGATGATCTAATGGGACAAACTAATATAAGTCCACATGACTCCGTAACTGTGTGTCAACTTATGTATGGCCAAAGGCAGGGTTTTAGGCCCCTCTTCGAGGCCTGGGATGCAGCCCAAAGAAACGACGGTATACGTAGTATGCGTGAATACTTTGTGCTTGTCGAATCAGCAGCACATATGACCGTAGAGTATTATTTCATTTCATTCATTCCACAAAGCGATATGAATAATAAATAAAAGTAAATGTGCTATGTTATGGTCTTAAAACCCGAACACATAATTACTAAACTAACCTAATAACATTGTCTTTACTTTTTACTTTAGTGGGATACCTTTTTCTGTCGGATATACTTTTCCTCATAGTATATTGATTAATATTAGAATTGTATCGATGTATAAACATCTTCGTAAAATATTTTAATTAACACACAGTTAATATGTATTTGAGTGTATGTGTTTGTGTCATGTGTTGTTAGGAAGGGGGGTAAACCCCCTAAAGATAGAAGGGATAGAAATAATAAGATTTTTACTATTTTTTTTCATTATTAATTAAAAAGGTTTGGTTAATAAAAGAGATCTGTAGAGAATTTATAATTAGAATAATTGCAAGGGTTAAAAGTTTCCTTTCTTACATTTATTTACTTTACTATGAGTGTATACCCGTATATCCACATGTGGGCAAGGAGAGTTACTTAACTAACGCTAATTTATTTACGTTTATTTCCATGCAGATGTGACTAGTAGTTAGCCCATCGCCTCAGGAACGCTATTAGTTGGATAGTAAAGTCACATTAAATTTTATTTAGAAGCTCTAATTTAAGCTTAAGTTTATTTTATGAAAATCTTCGAATTCCAGACCTATGGCTCAATTCCCTCTCGAAGGATTTGCCCCTTGCATTTTTCCATCTTAAATAAAATCATCGGCTTGAGGTGGGTTTGAATCCGCCACAACCATTACCCAAATTGCAAATAGTACATTAATTGGTTTATCTTGTCCCTCCAACAATAGAAGATGGTGAAATTTCGAACCCCTCTTAGGGCTACGTTCAGCGGGATCAAAATTAGGAGTACAATCCCTAGACCACCTACACACATTAGTTACTTTATACGTTCGACTAGTGTACATCGTTAAACTACTTACAACAAAATGAAATGTATGTGAAAGCCAGGGTTCGAATTCTTCGACAACTTTTTTATTAATTTGTATTTTCGCAAAATACATCTTATAACATTTAATTCCTATCACTTAATCTACATCCACTTCGCACTATCTTATGTAATATTCCTGCCTTCGTAAACTCTGTAACACTATTTGGTTACCGGTAAAAATTTAATTGTGTGTGCAGTACCACGTTTTAATAATAATACTATAAATGTATGTAATAAAATATAATATACCTTCACATATTTATTTATTACTTATTAGTGAGGAAAAACTTACACCCTTTAATTAAAATATTTAGTTCATATATGTCAAGTCCAGCATAAAAATAGCCCATACATGATTGACAATAAGTAAAAATAATAATAATAATAATATAATAATAATAATATAATAATAATAATGGGATGTATGAAATGATGTAAAAGGTAAAGTGATCCCACAACAGGCCTCAGGAGGCCTTTGGGGTAGTAGGAAGTTAAGGCTCCAACTTTTTCTAGACAATCGGCACTTGATGTCAGCCGGGTTGTCAGCCCTGCGTGACGGCCGCCTTTACCCCAGAACAAGCGTCTGGTACTCATTTCCGTTAGAGGCTGAGCCGACCCCAGGGCCATAGTGCCGCCAGAGGGTTTGGGTCAGTTTAAAAATCCTGACCCAAACGGGACTTGAACCCTCTACCCTCCGGCTTGTAGCCCAGTGCCTTAACCACTACGCTACAGCGTGCCCCCTATGAAATGATGTGAAGAATGTAATTACCTGGGCATCCATATTAGCTCAAAATGAAACCAAGAAAATAAAATAAAATATTGAATTCATAAAGGCAGATCGGTAATAATAAAGTTAAACGGTGTTTTTGTGGGATAAGAACATAAGAATAGAAACCAAATTAGAAATGTATAAATCCATAATTCGAAGCATGCTAACATACGGTGCAGAAACTTGATAGTAGAATAAAAATTTGAATTTAAAGGTTATGTCTACTAAAGTCCACCGCTGTGGTCTCGAGGTAGCGTGCTGCCTTGTCACGCAGCGGGCCCGGGTTCGAACCCCGGTCGGGGCAGTTTTTCTGGGTGAGGTTTTTATCGGGGTTTTTCCTCACCTGTAAGACAAATGTCAGGAAAACTTTAAGGCCCAAACGGTCCCCGAAATCATATGGCCATCATCCTTATCATTATCATCATCATCCTTCACCGGTGTGGAAAGCAACGGGAAGCTACCACACCTACACAATTCCCTAGTAAAGCTGCAAGCATAGCATGAAAATGCTATGATTGCAGTGAAGGACCTACTTTCGGGCAGAATTACTATGGATGGATGTCTACTAAAATGGATTGTTTCAGATGCTCAACTAGACATAATAAATTGGAAAAAAAATCACAAATAAAAACATCACACAAGAAATGAAAGTTCAAAATAGAATATTATATTTTGTGAGATGCAGATAACTAGAATGGTATGGTCGACCTAGATTTCAATGGATGGATGATATAAGAAGAGGTATGCGGGAGATAGGGCTGGAAGAATTGGAATGAGAAAATAGAGAAGAATGGAGAAAGAAGATAAAAATTTTAAAATCTTTGGGCATAGGAAGATGTTTTATTACATTTTAAACCTGTTTATAAATTATAATAATAATAATAATAATAATAATAATAATAATAATAATAATAATAATAATAATAATAATAATAATTAATAATAATAATTAATAATCATTAATAATAATAAGAGTAATACTTCCAAATTGATAATACTTTTTTTCTTTAAGAATGGACATACAGAATAAAACACCCGGGGTTTAGCTATAAACAGAGAGACAGTTTCCAACGACCATCCAGTCTGCAGCCGACTGTTGAGGAGTTCACAGAAAGCACGCAGTATCTCCTGATGATGTCTACCGCAGCAGTAGACGAAACGTCGAGTAAGAAGACAACCAGACCACGGCCTATAAGCCCGGAAGACGAACCAAATATGGATCAAAACAGAAAGCATTTTAACAATTAGCCTTACCGGGAATCGAACCTGTGACCTCTTGCATACAAATCAAGCCGCTAAACACAGAGCTAAGCTTTCGCTGCCTTGTTGTGTTTAGTAAGAATGTTCTTCAAAATAAGAAGGGAAACGTATTGTAGCTCTACTGTGCAGTTAGTTTACTCGTGTCAATCGCGCGTTAGAACTTGAAATATTCGAGATCAAGTGTCAGCCCACTTTTGTCGCTAAGTGTACGTGGTCAAGATTATAGATATGTGGAATCTGCGAGAATACATTATAGAAGCGGTTACCTCAGTAATGTTTCATAACGTTTTCAGGTCCGCAGCAGAGATATGTAAACTATGGATCGGCATGCAGGACGGTCATGTCCTGCTCCATATAATTCACATACTTAGGTGCATTCATTTGATTTCTGCACGTTTCAAATGCATTCGATTAGTATAATGCAAATATTAATCTAACTTCTCGGGCACCTACATATAGAGGAGAATGGGGCAAGTGATTCAGGTGGGCAAGTGCTTACACCCCTCAAATCTAATCAAATATGTTTCAGCACCTACGCGAAGCTAGGATTTAGTGTGATAGTCTTCTAACATATGAATAAGTGACTGTGGTGTTTCGCTTGAATTTCAAGATTTAAGAAGTCATTTTTTGCGTTTACTAATATCGATGTAAGCTAAGTAAAAGGCTTAAGACAGGATTGTTATTACTGGTAAATATTTGTTTGTTGTTAGGTAATATGTGTCAAAACATAATGTTTCACCTATCACTCAAAGGCTTGGAGATAATCCACATCTTATAGCCTCGTTCAAAAGTCCGCAAGAATTACAGATTACAGTATGAAGCAAGTGAAATCGCCTGGATTCACTTGCAATTCCTTGAACTTAAAACGCATAGCATTATTTCTTCTAGAGAAATTGTTCTATGGACTTTCAGTCTCCGATCTGAGGCGTTTGGCTTTAGAGTTTGCTTAGTAAAATAATGTTGTGCATTCATTTGACAAAAGTAGGAAGATGACAGGAAAGCTGGCAGAGTATTTTTTTTACAGAGACAGGGAGACATCTAAATTCTCCGGCCGGAAACAACTAGCTTGTCGAGAGGCATGGGATTTCAAATGAAGTAGTAATGTGTCATACAATAATTTGTAACGGTTGATGGCGATTAGTGACAGACATAAACTGCAATCCCTTTCAATTCTTTTAAAGCTTCTAAATTCCTACATTCCTAATTACCTGGCGACCAGATTTGAGAAATTATCGTCTTACCAGAACAATAAGTGACAATAGGTCACAAGATGCCAGTCTACTAACAATCCCTTTCCATAGCGCTTCGTCTCATTCTCCTTATTTTACAGTAGCCACTGACCGCTCTTAAAATACCCTTCCTCAACATATCAAGGGTTGGCGAACAATTATTATACACATACTTGTTGATAAAAATTAATTTTCCTCGAGAACTAAATTTATTATTTATAACGGTAATTTATAGCATTTTTTCTCATTTTTCCACTTTATTCATGTTACAATTCAGTCGTTAAATCTAGATTAAATCAATATACATTGTAAGTAATTATTATATTGTAGATATTCCTCGTAATAATTTTGTTTATTGTAATTTGTATGTAAGAATAATTTTTGTATTTTTAATCTGATTGAGTGGTAGACAAGGTCTTAAATGTGCCAGATAAAATAAAGCTAGTATTATTATTATTTATCAATTTACAGCAGGGAGAATATTCAACTGCGATGAATCTAGTACTCCTTCCCAGCAGAGACCCAGGGAATTTATTACAAGGAAAGGATGTAAACAGGTAGGATGCATTATATCTTGGGAGAGGGGAGAAAATCCATTGTTGGCAAGTGTCAGTGTTCAGGGAACACTTATTCCCTGATTATTGCATTCACGAGAACTAAAATTAATCTTCAGCTGTTCGGAATTTCTTAAGACGAACTGTAGCACATGCTAACCCTTGATGGATGGATTCAAGTATTTTGTTAAATTTTGTTAAGTTCTTGGAACAATTAATATATTACACACACCCAATAAAGGAGAAACAGATTCAGCTTGTCATAGTAGAAGAGTATAGAGGCTATTTGAGTTTGCAAGGAAGTCATCATAATTCTGACACTGCTACCGCACAACACACAGGTTGCAAGTGCTCGATGTTTCTGTTCTTGGACCTTACAAGTGCTACCTTGATAATGAATATGACTTATAGTTGACAAACCATATGGGAAAAAGAGTAACCGACGATCTGGGTCTCATTGTAATGAACACATTTATTAAGACTTTTATCCTTAAGAACATAATAAGTGGATTCGGAAAAAAAACAGATGTTTCCATTAAACGCGAACGTCTTTGAAGAGTGAGATTTTGAAACTTCGGAATATGTAAGAACCAGTGAACGTGTAAAGGACATTGGCTACCTGACTGATGAATATAGTGTTGTTGATAAAGGAGATGCTAGCATCAGTAATCATCAAGGGGACCCCAAAAACAAAAGGAATGTAATTGTTGCAACATCTGTTGTTTCGGACATGTTATCGCAGATCACTCTAGACATTCAGCGGGGCCAAGTGCCGCATATGCTCCAATTGCAAAGATATCTTCTTTTCCAAAAAAGAAGGACGTTGGTAAATAAACTCAAATATCAGCAGCACCCTGAAGTTTCAGAAGTAACTGCAAGTTCTTATAAAAATGGTTGAAATGACGAATGCACAAAACTGAAAAAAGTAGAAAATTTCTCATACCACAGAGAAAAGAACTAATATACCCAAAGCTGCGAAAATAAAACTACAATTAAATCAAACTTCTAAATTATTGTCTGAACCATCTAAAGAACACAACGCGTTGTTTTTGTAATGTACAGAGAAATATACAGACACAAACATAGAAGAGTAGATAATATATATCAAATGCAGTCTATGGATGTATTGAAGAGCGCATAGGGAATGAAAGTGGAAATTATGGCTTTATCTGCGACGCGTTTCATTAGAATTTATATCGTGAAATCAACAAAGTGAAATTTTCTTAAGATTATATTCCTTATTACTAACTTGATTTACTTACTTTTATTATTGTCTACATTATTATTTTTCTTTTCAATTTATTTTTATGTTTGCTTGCTTGCTTAATTGTCATTTAGAAGTGGCAATGCCCATTGAACTTTAATAAGTGTTAATTAACATTTTTTTGCAGCACATTAAATATATTTATAATTTCCATCTTGACGAAAGTATTAATTGACTCGCTTGACCCACCGGATGGGGCAAATATGTCCATTTGCTGTTTTTGTACTATTATTTTTAAATACATGAAGTAAAATGCATTGACACCTTTAATCATTTAGTTCAGTTGACCAGATCTCAACGTGTAATTTATGATTTTTCCATTATTTTTAACATTACATTTTACCATCTAAGATAACAATAGTCTTACGTGCCATCATTGAATTATTGTCAATAATATAATTGTTATTCCTACAAATATTAATTCTTGATTATAGAGATTATAGAGATGGACAGTACTTTAATTTAAACCATGTTGAGTCTCAGAAACAAATTAAATAACAAGCTCATTGCATTTTCCATGTTTTTCACTGTAAATGACTAATTTATGTTTAGAGATGTAATTAAGTTTTTTTAGAAAGCAACACATATTTCCTTTAACCTCTAATTATATTTCTTATTATTTTGCGTCAATATGTTATTACAACATGTCATTGAGACTTAACTATTGAAATCCTTACAGTGGTAAACCCACATTAGCTGACGTAGTAACGAACATTACCTTACGAATTTCAGTTGCATGTTTCTTGACGTATTCAATCTTCAACGTACAAAGTTAATTGCAAAACGTTATTATAACTAATAATGAAAATGGATGTAGTACATTCAGTAGAATACAATAAAACAGAATTGAAGACTACATTTTTAATATAATGTACAATTTTATTTATAGTAAAAGATTGACGAAAGTTTTGAAGACGTTCTCGTGTTGAAATGGGATAACGATATTTCAATGTCAAAGTATCATATTTTTGACTTGTCATCACTGAAAACATGCAATGTAGTTTTCTGTGTGATGAGATTGTATATTATTCTTTTGAGACACTGTCTCTAAATTTATCGTGGATCAAATTCCATGTTGATATAAAAATCGTTAAATTAATAAATTCCCTTATTATACAGCAAGTATATTTCTCGACATCATATTAAAAGAAAATTATTTTCTAGTTGACATCTATTTCTTTTCCGTGACATTAAAATCAATTTAATGTAGCGTTCTTATCCTATTACGTTCCTTTAAACACAGTTAACACCGAGGTAAATTTTAGAACGTATAAAAAAGGTATAAAGTCTCATAGACTGCGGTGGGCAGGACATGTAGCACGAATGGGGAATCAAAGAGGTGCATGGAAGATTCATGTAGGATAACCAGAGGGAAAACGCCAAGTTGGAATGACTAAGATTGAGATGAGAGAATCATATAAAACATGATTTGAAGGAAATGGATTATACAGGGGATAATTGGAAAACATTAGATCTGGATAGGTACCTGTTGATAATAATTAATGTCCGAGCGATCATGGACCTACGGTTTCGATAGTACCAGTGAGTTAGTTAATTATAGAAGAAAGTTTTAAAAATAGTTCTTAGAACCTGCTTTTGTCCTCAATTTGATTACCGTTTGAAATTGAAGGATTTTCTGAATCCGGTTTCAAACTGAGCAGGTGAGAATGCAACCGGATCCTGAAAGGTCTTAATATTTAAAAACATCCGTCACGCAGTAACTGCGTAAAATAAGTTAATTCTTCAGCAAGTCGAAATTATGGTCCCATTTTACTGGTTTATGGAATATAACGTCCTTTGGTAAATAGGAGGAACTCGGTATCTTATGCTAACTTATTTAAACGTAAAATAAACTCATTATCACCATAAGTAATTAGTTATTACTTTTTGAATACTTTTGTAAAATGTGACACAAATTCAAATAATTTCGACTGATGAAATTTTGTACTAGGCCTAATTCGTTAAAAATATTAAATAAATTAAACTAAATTTATTTTACAGAATACATTACCAGCTGAAGGATTAATTCAATTGAATTATATAACGATACTTAGTACGAAAGAAACATGCCACCTGCTAGAGTGATCTTTTTAAATTTCGGATTTCAGGTAATCCCCACTACTAATGGTCGAATTTGACTGATTTTGGATTATTAAGTTCTGTGAGTTTCAGGGACAAAAATTGTGGGGAGAGAATTTATCATATGCTTCAGGTTTTTAATCACAAAGGTTTTGAAGGGCCTCCACGTATGAGTGATTAGCCTAACGAAGCACGACGAGACAACAAGAACTAGCCTGCTTTTATTTTAATAATATTTACTGAGTTAAGTTGTGAAACAGCCAATACTGAGACTGCTATATTGATTTTTAAATTTTCGTTTCTGATCATCTGACCTAATAATATCAGATTTGTCTGGTTAACAAAGATGGATATACGTTTAATAATTGATTTTTATATGCCAATTTTGGTTTCATGAAACAAAATTTGAGGCCGTTTTAGCGTTAACGGAGATTGTGGTCTCGTTTTTTTAAATATAATGTTAACATAGATTTTATCACTTTTTACAAAACGATTTTCCCGACTTTGTGTTTTGAGACGAAGACATGATATAATAATGATGTAGCCTATGTTTGTAAGGAATTTATAGTTTTCTGCTTACAAGTATCAGCGCATTTCTGTATTGTATCGGGAGCTTTTTTTAACTGCTGTAAAATTATTTCCTGAAACTATTCTAGTACATTATAATAACATGCACTGTTAGCATTCCGTTATAAAAATTTAGCAGTATTTCATGTATAAGTAATACAAATTCGCAGATTAACCCTCCATGGTATCTTTACCTTGTCGTGGTGGAGTGGTTTGCGTAATTAAATGATCCCGAGAGCTATGTCGGCGGTAGCATTGCTGCCGATAATTACCCATGCCAGACTGGTCAAAGGTAATAAGCCAGACGAAAAAAGTACCTTGGTCGAAAGAGTGACGATCTTTCACCATAAAAATACAACCGTCAAGAAATGCGGACATGGGTTCAACTGGCGTAAAACTTTCCGGAGGTCAAATAGTCCCTATTCGGTTCTCCGGGCGTGGACTACTTCAGGGAACCCATGTCAAAGGCTCAAACATAGGGACATGTTTCTAGGAACATGGAATGTTAGGACTTTATACAAGAATGAGGTGGGAGAATAGCATTAACTATGATTTGAGGGAAGTAGATTATACAGGGGATGATTGGAAAACATTGGCTCAGGATAGGGATATATGGAGAGCTTATGTCCGCGCGGCCATGAACCTATATTGTCAGTGAGTTAGTTAGTTAGTTAATGCGCAGATTAAGCGTGTGATTTGATTACTTGTGATGTACATGTATATAGTCATAATACCTTAGGTCCAAAATGTGAGGATATCTCAGAAAAAGAAGAAAGGAAATGTATTGGTGTACAACTTTAAAATTATGGTGATTTTCACACAGTATAAATGGGATATGTAATGACAGTACTTTCCTTTGACTTTTTTATCTCCTGGTCTCTTTTTAGCAAATAATTAAATCAAATTAAATTAAATATGCAGTATTACTAAAATTTAGCAAGAGGAATCGATAGCACTGCAGGAGGTGTGTTACGAATTCTGTTGAAAAATATTAAAGGAAAACTTGCTTCATTCATGTCTCCTCTCTACTGTATACAAATCAGTCAAATACTCGCCATCATTAAAAAGTAATGCATCAATACACATCTGGATTTTTAGTTAATTCCGTAGGAATGAAGCTATTGAGGTTCTTCTCATTAATTTGTTTTTAATTTTTTTACAGATTTTTTACCCATCCTATCTAGTAGATACCGAAAATTATCATGACCAATATATATATCCGTTTACTCTCTTGCGGCCGCAATTTTTGTTTCGTCGAAATCAAATTTGGCATACGGTTATTAAAGAAAAAAGATAAGTTTGTATTTGTTAACCATCAAAATCGGACCATTAGGTGTAGATATTCAGTTGAAATGAACATTTGAAAATCGCTCTAGCATACACAACTTTTGATGTTTCACTCATTATTTTTATGTTCGATTTTTGTGGGTATTTTCCTTTGAATGCCATCACTTTTGACTTTTGATTGGATATTTATATGTTATAGTTTTGAGTAATATTGTATAACAACAATTTGTATCTGATCTTCTGATTGCACTTACAAGGGATCTGTGATTCATTGCATGCCGAGCCCTAACTTGATTTTTTTTTCTTTTAGAGAAGCGCTGTGATATACAATGGACGTGTCAAAAAATCTGCCGATTTAATTGTACGTCATTTAAAATATATAGGGAAATAATACAACACCTGAATTGGTAGATTGGATAACCCTCACTACCTGCTTTCCGCGCAGCATCCCGCCTCCTTTCACTCCGCTTTTACTCACATAGGGAATCCAACTGGTTCGTATATTGGATTAATATTGCTAGATTCAAGCTTCCATTTTTGTACTTTATAGATAAAAGGCAGATAATTTTACGGATACGGCTTTGGTATATGAAGAAGATTATCTGGGATAAATGTGAAGGCAAGTTTCGGCATGCAATGGTTCAAAGTTCCCTTGTAAGTTTATTTGATCGTCAACTAATAATAAGATGTTTAAAAATATATTTCTGTATAAGAGTGATTGATAAAAATTATAAACGTATGTACAGCAAATATTATGGCTATAAGTATTTTCTCGTTCGCTATCGTTTATGGAACTCAATACGATATATTCTACACACTGGAACTTCAGTTATATTCGTAAAGTAGCGCTAGTGACAACCCAATTGAAATCGGAGCAGTAGCGGGCGTGAATTAAACAGTATTCCCTGCTTATTTTTCTATTGAAATTTATTTTTTTACATGAGATGTTATATAGGCCTGAATTATTAAACTCTCAAGATAAAATCTGTATTGCCTCATCAGCATTTAACATTATACACATCATTAACTGTGGGGAAATTGAATGATTATTTTCTTCTGTTAATCCATTCGCTTCATAAGACGAGATATATTCGCTTAACTATGCCTGTTATATGCTTTGAATATTTTGTACATCAGGGCAATCTTTTTTTAACATTTATGAATATTAGAGAACTGTGTTTTGACATTCACCCTTATTGAGATCTCAAGTCCGTTATATTTTATTTGTTTTGAATGTCTGAAATTAGACAATATAATTTAAAGTGACTTAAATCCGGCTTCTGGGGAAATACTTTGGGCATTTAAACCTGAAGCCAATGGGTTAATGGGATATGATTACTAAAAATATGGTCACACATAGAAATGCAGTGTATAGAATGGTAGTGGACAATTAATGGAAAATGCGGAATATTTGGAAGATATGGCCAAATTCAAATACCTAGGAACAATAATCACGAACAGGACTGAAATACAAAAATAAATTTAAAACTGGCTCGAATGCATGCTATTAACGTATTACAAGGAGATTTGCTATTCCAACATCTCTCAAAATATGTTAAAACTGAAAACAAAAACATTTATTGTTCCACATACTTAATTTAGATGCGAAACATAGACTCTTGCTTTAAAAGAAGAGTAAATATTACGGATATTTGAGTATACGAAAAAAAATTAACCGTAGGGAGACAAAAGGGTGAATAGAGAAGACTGCATAACAGTGATCTTCGTGATCGTTATGGGAAACCTGATGCAATAAGATCAATTAAGTCTCGTAGATTTTGATGGGTAGGATATGTGGTGCGAATGGGAAATGAAAACGGGACATCAGGACATTGAAATTCCTTGTAGGAAAACAAGAGGGACAGCACCCAGTAGGTAGATCAAGAATGAGTTGGCAGAATAACATTAACAATGATTTCTGGGAGGTTAATTATACAGGGCATTATTGGAAAATTTTGGCTGAGGATATAAACGTATGGAGAGTTTATGTCCGCGCGACTATGAACCACGGGTACGAGAATACCAGTGAGTTAGTTAGTTAATGGGATATATTATTGTTGTGTATTTTACTTTATACATGTCTAAATCTTAGTTTTTTCCAATTGCTGATATTAAAATAAATCTTTCTTCTACTTCTTCTTTGTTTGTAAAGGTTTTTTTCTATCCGAATACATTATTTCTTGATTCTCGTTTAGTTGGTCTTCTAGGCTAAGCGACCTGTCCAGTTTTGTTCAAATTCATCTACTACTGTGGTAAACACCCTCAGGAGATTCTGCGCGCTCTCTGTGAACTCCTTAACTGTCGGCTGCAGACTGGCTGGATGTTCTCCGAGTAGCGATCGGAATACCAGATCATACTCTTATATATCCCTCCGTCCCCCGTATCCAGATCCGTGGAGCTAGCTGAGTCTCTGTCTGGTACTCACTGTCAGCTGCCACCCAACCTGAAACCAAATGGGGCCCAACCCACGATTGCCAGAAGGGATGGGCGCGTGGTCTGTCCCTTCCTGGCTGGTTTAGGTACTGGGCGTTGTAAACAGTCACCCTATTTATAGGCGGTTCCCAGATGTTTACACCGACTGCGAAAGCCTGCAATGTTACATGATTTCTTCTTGAGTAGTTAGGACTTAATAGTTTAAAGATACATAATGCTACCAGAAAACGTTATTTCTCTTAACTGTTATGCCTATGGTGATACTAATAAAAATAGTAAACATTTAATAGTCTTATTTATACGATGGTAAGCTCTTTGAATTTAATTCCTGAAATAAATTAATTTGGAATTTTGAATATTATTTTGTTTCATATTTGTATTTCGTTTCAAGTACGTATTTAGTTTAAGTAACTTCAATGCTTTTATTTAACGGTGTGTAGTTTGAAAGCTTGTTGATCCTTAATTTTTGGTTATGTAATAAAAAAACGAAAGACCTCCATGCCCTAGAGAACGTCACGGTTCGTTTCCTGAAGTCCACGCTAGGAGTGTCTAAACGAACTCTTTCCAGATTGGTATATGTTCTAGCCCGAGAGACATTCTTGATAGAAGAACTTAGAACGAGGTTTGACCTGCCTTCTATTCCCATCTGGAATAATCACTATACGAGAGGACAAAGAAGAGGGAGGACATCTGGGAAGAATTCTTCACAACGCAAGTATTGATGAACCGAGCCTCGACAGGCAAACAACATCTTCGCTAAGTCGAGACATCTCTAGGTGTTCACAGATATCATAACTTAATGTGTAGAGTTAAATCATTCCACGAGCCAGACGATATGTGTGCATGTGTTCTTTGTGACAATATCTGCAGAAATAGAAGAATATCAGTGATTAACTTTTGTACAAATAAATTAATACTTACAATACTTATGCGCATTATTACTATTATTATTATTGTTATTATTATTGTTGTTGAACCGAAAGTGCCTTTTGCGGTTCAGTTATCATCTTCGTGCTCCTTCCCGCTTACGAACATTTGTGAAGCCTGCCAATGTTTCCTGTGTTCCGTGTGGTTACCCCTTCCTTCTTTACCCTTTCCATTGCGCATCTTGGTAGCGCACATCCCTTCTCCTGGCGAACCTGATATATGCTCGGCAATCTCAGTGGACTTGAGCAGTCAGTCGATCGGCCTAACAAGTGGCGTTTGGGTTCTTTACGAGTGGATTCAGTGTTGGAATCCTACTCTGGTGTACCATGCAAAGGGCGAAGTTAGCATGGTAATGCAGAAGATAAGCATGTGGATTGTAAACCGAAGAATGGTTGGATTTAATTTAATCTAAGTCAGCATGGAAGAAGGATTTCCGATTCTGCTTAGAGACGTATGAGTGTGATTGTTGGAATGGTATGTCGTTATCTTATTATGTTTTGTTTATTATTGGGGTTTGATTGATTGTTCCAAGATATAGTTCTGTTATTTATATTACTTTATTTTTTTATAATAATCCACACTTATTTTGTATTAAAAACCAATATTTTATGTTACGCCCCTTGTTCTTATTTAAAGAATAGCCATTGTTCTCTATCCCATAACGAAATTAGTTCAGTCCATGCAAATTATAATCAGTGTTATATTCATATGCATGTTCAAGTGGAAAAAGAAAGATGAATGGTTAGCCGCCTTCTATGGGCCCGAGGCAGGCTGTTTTGTTGTAAATAACTTCGTTGAATGTTTGGAACCCTTTACTAAGTACAGCAGTATCATAACCCAGCGATCCCGGAAGGTAGCAGTAACGTATTCGTATTCGTACTCTTTCTCTCTCTCTACGTACAAAATGATTAAGCAGCACTTGGTTGGTTCTACCAAGTCGCTACAAAATGGTTTCTCAGAGCGTGGTTAAGGGTTTTTTGGGTTTAATTGCGCCCAAATGGTAACAAAGTGTTTACTTTGTATTTTTCATATTGAAAGATATGCTGTACTTATGTTGAAGTTATTAAGTACTGGTTTACGTGTTTGTTGTACTTTACGTAAACATTGATTCATCTTTCTTCGTTCCAAAACAGAGACTGATTTATGCAAGTAATACTACGTTCGCTTATTGTTGTTTACATCTTGTGTCTATCATACTTTATAAACATGCCTAGCTGGGTGGATGTAATATCCAGAGATAAGCTCGTTTGTGAATTAGGCCTGCTAGGTATAGAGGTTGAAGGTGATGTAAACACATTACGTCAGCGGCTTAAAAATTACATGAATTCTCTCTCCCAACCTGAACAAATATTAATAAAGCGTAAGTTCATTGTAGATGGTGCAACCCAAGAAGATTATTTGGCAGAACAACACAAGAGCATGAGTGATCGTAGACTTAGTTCTATTAAAGATTTATCTAGTGGAACTGTTTCTAACATTTCTTCTTTTATGGAAGAGAATAATCAACGGCTTTTCCGAGAGTTGATTAGAAAAGTTGATCTCTGTGATGGTGAAAATAAAGAATCGTTAGTGGTCTTCCTCATCAAAATTAATTCGATTTTTGAATTGAAATTGGTTTCCGATGAGTATTTTGTAAACTCGATTTTGAGTTGCATCGGAGGAATTTTATTGAATATCTGGAGTGAAGTTGTTAAATTGAGATTCTCTTGGATGGAAAGTTTAGAACATGTGAAGTGTTCATTGTTGCCTCCTAGATTGTTGGAAGACTTTTGGATTAAATTTGTGTCACGCCGATTCCAAATGCCTAAGGAATCTTTGTTGGAGTTTATCTCCAATGTGCAAGGAGCTTCACTTGTGTTGAATCCTTCATTTTCAGAAGAGAAGTTAATTGATCTTATTCTGCAAAATATGTCCCCGGCTACTAGACAGCATTTGATTTTTGCTACAAGACCTCAGAATGTAGCCGAAATGTGTCTCTTAGCCAGGAAAGTGGCGGATTTTGAAATTGCTGAAAGACAGAGGGACTTTAGTGAAAGAAGTAAAACCGACAATTTAAGTAAATCTAATACTTCGACGAATCGTCCTTCTTGGCAGTCGAAAAAGAATCTTCAATGTTGGAAATGTCAGCGGTATGGGCATTTGTCCAGAGAATGTCAATCTTAGTTTACGTAGTTTGTTTATATATGTATATATTTTCGTTTGGGATAGTAGAATGTATTACTGATGAGCAACGTATGGGAAAACTTATGTTCAAATGGTCTGAACCGTATGTTGTAAAACGTTTTCTAACACCAGTTACTCTGGAATTGGAAAGCGTCAATGGCCATGTTATGAAACAACATGTGAGTCAGCTAAAAATATGTAGTGATATCCAGTAAATTCAAGCATGTTTGTTATAAATGAAAAAGAGCTGAATGTTAAAGCTAAATTACTATGTATTATGACACATGTTAAATTAGCATATCTATGGTTCTGCTTTCCTGTTTGCGCCTGTTCTTTGTTTCAGTTACCTTTCCTTAAACATTGGCAGTTCTACAGTCTATATGCCTGGAGTGTTCGGCAGTCGAGCGCTTGGAGGATCCGGCCGACCCCCGAGTGCCCAGCTGACCGACATAGTGGCTTTGGAACTATGGATTCCTGGAAAGCGGTGGAACGGGATTGCGATCCGGCAATCCGAGGATTATCGTCACCCGAGTCTTCACCTGGAACGCCGCAATGTTGTGCTATGGCGGCTGAATCAAATTGGAGTCTATTTTTCAGCGCTGGAATAGTCTACATGAAAGCAGGTGTGGTGATCGTGATATTGGGGACGATGGAAGATTTGCTTTGAAGTTACCGCTGGAATCCAATAGTGCTTATGTTCCCCTCCCAACGTGGGATTGCTTCTCTGGACTTTATTTGGAAGTCTATGGACTTTTTCTTTTTACCCGGAGGGTGTAGCGGGAGCTATTGAACCGAAAGTGCCTTTTGCGGTTCAGTTATCATCTTCGTGCTCCTTCCCGCTTACGAACATTTGTGAAGCCTGCCAATGTTTCCTGTGTTCCGTGTGGTTACCCCTTCCTTCTTTACCCTTTCCATTGCGCATCTTGGTAGCGCACATCCCTTCTCCTGGCGAACCTGATATATGCTCGGCAATCTCAGTGGACTTGAGCAGTCAGTCGATCGGCCTAACAAGTGGCGTTTGGGTTCTTTACGAGTGGATTCAGTGTTGGAATCCTACTCTGGTGTACCATGCAAAGGGCGAAGTTAGCATGGTAATGCAGAAGATAAGCATGTGGATTGTAAACCGAAGAATGGTTGGATTTAATTTAATCTAAGTCAGCATGGAAGAAGGATTTCCGATTCTGCTTAGAGACGTATGAGTGTGATTGTTGGAATGGTATGTCGTTATCTTATTATGTTTTGTTTATTATTGGGGTTTGATTGATTGTTCCAAGATATAGTTCTGTTATTTATATTACTTTATTTTTTTTATAATAATCCACACTTATTTTGTATTAAAAACCAATATTTTATGTTACGCCCCTTGTTCTTATTTAAAGAATAGCCATTGTTCTCTATCCCATAACGAAATTAGTTCAGTCCATGCAAATTATAATCAGTGTTATATTCATATGCATGTTCAAGTGGAAAAAGAAAGATGAATGGTTAGCCGCCTTCTATGGGCCCGAGGCAGGCTGTTTTGTTGTAAATAACTTCGTTGAATGTTTGGAACCCTTTACTAAGTACAGCAGTATCATAACCCAGCGATCCCGGAAGGTAGCAGTAACGTATTCGTATTCGTACTCTTTCTCTCTCTCTACGTACAAAATGATTAAGCAGCACTTGGTTGGTTCTACCAAGTCGCTACATTGTTATTATTATTATTATTATTATTATTATTATTATCGGCCGTGGTGGACTAGTGGTTATGCTCCTTGCCTCTAGTCCCGAGGGTCGCGGGATCAAACCCAGCCGGGATCGATGGATTTTAGGACGGGAAAATCCAAGGAGCAAGTCCTCCGGGAGGGACTTTAAGCCGTGGGTCCTGACTCTGGAGATTTTCAGGCTCGTAAAAGATCCTTAGGCCTGAATGAAAAGGCCTCTAAGGAAAATTTCCCTAATTTTTCCTACCTTGGATTGCTAGATGTCAGTATGGGGCGGAACGCTGACCACGGACCACTCAAATGACATCTACATGAAAACAAGTGTAACTAAATTAGTATGGTTCAAATTCTTCCCTGTAGGGAAACATGGGCTTAGAATAAGATTATTATTATTTTTATTATTAATATTATTATTATTATTATTATTATAAAAAAGTGAAATTAAAACACACATAATGAATATGCTTAACCCCTAAATTGGCGTAAAGCTAATTCATCGAGTCATTTATTTAAATGTTTTGGACCAAGGTAAAAAAAAAATCATTATTATTAGCGTATGCCTATGTGTTTACTGTATATTATGAATACCACACATGTGTTAGTATGTTATGATGCGAGGTTGGGAAGTGGTTCTTACAGAAGGGAGGAAATCTTTAAAAACCGAGCGAAAGCGAGGTTTTTAATTTCCGAGATTCTGTAAAACATTTCACAAACGTGCGTTGTACATTGTTTTTTGCGTGATGGTGTTTCCAAAATAATAAATAACAATAAAATAATAACATCGTTGTTGGAAATATTTTCGTTGATTATAAACAACTGACTAACTTTAACAGCGTGGGCAATGTTTATTAGTCGAGACTACAGCAGACCTGTGACACCATTTAATCATAAAAACATATTTATTGCTTCAAATGTAGTTCCGTTCACTTAAAATGCAGTGATTTGTTTCGTATAATTTGTATTAACACCACCTTTTGGGTATATTCTTGTATATAGGCTACGTTGAACGTAGTATACATAAAGGGCAGTGGTTTTACTTCCCGCACGAGGTTTGTCATATATAATATTGCAGTATAGTTATTTAGGTTGGCAATCCCGAAAAGTAGTAAGTTGAATTTCAATCAGGGTCGCCATTGCTGTAAGTACGACAAAACATACTATCGCTCTAAAAAGTAATTTATACTAGTTTGTGTTTCTATTGTTTTATTAAGAATATCAGATAAGTTATATCTATCTAACAGGATAATTGTCAAGTTAAGAGTTAAATATTTATAGATATATATTGAGAGGTCACTGTGGAAGTTAGAATCCAGATGAAGTCATTTTCAGAGCAAGTCTCTTCTCGGGTAAATTCGAGTTACTTTTTACAAGATCGATATCACGAATTTAAACAAAGTAGGTTTGCAAGGTAAGAGGTGGATTTATGAGGATATTAAAATTGCAAATCCTTCTAAACAGCAATTCAGAGCATTTCCTTCGTAAGTACATAACAGGAGAGCAGTAGCTAAAATTTTATTACGTCTAATAAAATGTGATTTTATAGGCGGATACAATATGGTGCTCCCTGCACATGAGAGCATGCGTACTTCCTTAGCACGAGATTTCTTATGAAATTCTCAGTTGAATTACTTGAGAAGTCCTTTTGGGAATGACAAATTATAGTACGCCTACCTGAAAATATGAATAGTTGATATTCAAACTGCTAGAATATGCGAGTACGCTTGCACTTTGTAGAGCACTTAATATTTCAATCAAAGCAAATGCAATTGACACACTTAGCGAATGAAGGTATTTAAGTTAAACTCATGTAAATATATCTTAAAAAATATTACACATACACATTTTTAACCATGTTACCTAGTAGACACCGAGCATAATTTCCTATATACTGCCTTGTCACGCAGCGGGCCCGGGTTCGTTCTCCGGTCGGGGCAGTTTTTCTGGGTGAGATTTTCATCCGTGTTCTTACTCACCTGTAAGACAAATGTCAGGAAAACTTTAAGGCCCAAACGTTCCTCGAAATCATCATCATCATCATCATCCTTCTCATTGTCAACATCATCATCATCCTTCACCGGTGTGGAAAGCAACCGGAAGCTACCACACTTACAATTCCCTAGTAAAACTGCAAGCATAGCATGGAAATTTTATGATTGCAGTGGAGGATCTGCCTTCGGGCAGAATGTCTATGGATATATATATATATATATATATATATATATATATATAACTAAATTTTTTACATTTAGCAATGAAGGCCATGACATGAAAAGAAAAATAAATGCCGACTGAGGCATTTATTTTTCTTTTCATGTTATATATATATATATATATATATATAGTATGGCCCAAAAGTCGGTTCACAGATGGAAGTTTTCTCAGTAACAAGAATGTGCTATTTTAGGTATACTTTTTGAATCTGAAAACAATGGTAACAATGAAACAATAAAATAAAAAGGAAGTAATTATTATAACAATGAATAATAATAATAATAGATACGCTTTCCCATGGTATCTTTACCTTATCGTGGTGGAGTGGCTTGCGTGCTTAAATGATCCTGAGAGCTATGCCGACGGTAGCATTGCTGCCGATACGGTTACCCATGCCGGACTAGTCGAAGGTGATAAGCCAGACGAAAAAAGTACCTTGGGCGAACGAGTGGCCGATATGTCACCGTAAACATTACAACCCGTCAACTAAATGCGTGACATGGGTTTCATATGGGGTCTGGTAAAATCGTTGATATTCAAACTGCTAGAATATTCGAGTACGCTTGCACTTTGTAGAGCACTTACTTTAAGGGAGGAAAGGAGATTACGAGTATTTGAGAATAAAGTTCTTAGGAAATTTTTTGGACCAAAGAGAGATGAACAGACAGGTGAATGGAGAAGACTACATAACAATGAACTACATGGTATTTATAGGAAGCCAGATATAATAAGAACAGTTAAGTCTCGTAGACTGCGATTTGGCAGCATGTTGCGCGTATGGGGAATGAAAGACGTGCATGGAAACTTCTTGTAGGAAAGCCAGAAGGAAAACGCCCAGTTGGTAGACCAAGAATGAGGTGGGAGAACAACATTAACTATGATTTGAGGGAAGTAGATTATACAGGGAATGATTGGAAAGCATTAGCTCAGGATAGGGATGTATGGAGAGCTTATGTCCGTGCGGCCATGAACCTACGGGTTCGATAGTGTCAGTGAGTAAGTAAGTAAGATACGCTTTCAATTGTGAGAGCTGAGTTTTGTGATCGAGTGAGACATTTTCTCCAGGTGGATGGACGTCAATTTGAACATTTGCGTTAGCTCTGAAATGAAACCATGGATATGAAATTCAAGCAATGTGATTAATTTTAACATTTTAACATTAGCCAAACTTCTCCCATTTGTCAATCGACTTTTGGGCCACATGGTATAATATATGTAGGCATATATGTATATGTATGTGTATATGTGTGTGCTTGTGTCTGTGTGTGTGTCAGTTAACGCTCTACTGTCCGTAATGTTTGTTTAATTGAAAACCAAACTTGGGTTAAGCTATAAATAAAAAAGATGAGGTCCAATTCATTAAACTGCAAAACCGGACCATTAGGTTGAGGAATTCACCTGAAACGAAAATATAAAATCACTCTAGCGATCACAGGTTTCGATATATTATAACAAAACTAAGTAAATGCTATTAAATAACCCATGAAAGTTATTCTCCAAAAAATCAGCGAAATTCGACAATTATAATTGGGGGTTTACTTGAAACCCTTAATTAAAAATTGACTTTTACAATCGCCATGTTTGCTTCGTCGCAATGTTTTAGTATATAATACAATTTAAGTAACCCCTAAACTGTCAATGTATCCTTTAAGATACGTTAGATAAATTTATTTAATGTCTTTTATAGAGTAGTGGAAAAATGAAACGGTATATACTATATAAACATGTGCCTAATTATACAACAATATTGAACTAAGTAATAAGTTAATAACTTACGTTTATCCATAGTTTTCACTACATTCCGACACTTTTAAATAAGTTGGCAACAAAAACTGAGTTTATCCAATGTAACAATATATATATATATATATATATATATAATATATATATATATAATATTATTTTTAGTCTGGACATCTTACCTCAATATTAATGTTGATTTGTTCTTGGACATGTTTCAAAATAATTATGTTTTATCGTCAGCTTTCCCAGACTGGTTTTATTTATGTTGCATTATGTTGCACAACCTGGATGTCGATGTCAGCTCCATCCTGTGGTTGGCCAAAGAACCTCCAAACAAGGTCACCCTCCATCGGAATATCAAAATTCATAACTCTGTTTCTGTTCTTCTGAATATACATTTTTTCCCAAATAGTCAGCTCTTTTGTATTTTCTAAATGTTTTAATAATTTAGTGTCTGAATTTATATTATGTTTTTCAGACCAAACATGAGCAGCAACTGCAGATTTTTCAATTTCTCCATTTTTAATATTTCTTATGTGTTCTTTGGTTCTAATTTTTAGGTTTCTTTTTGTTTTCCCTATATATATCTTTTCACAACCCGTACATTCAATTTGATATATTCCTGACTTTATTTTTATCAGTTTTTTCATTTTTGTTGGTTTTTATTAGTTTATTTAAACTGTAGTTATTTTTGGTGCTAATTTAATATTAAACTTCTCAAATATATTTTGAAATTTATTATGTACCCAAGGGTGATATGTGAATATCCTATATTTTTTCATAGGGGGTTCTTCTTTTTCAAGGTTACTTCTGTGTATCATTTTTTGTTTTTTATACTTCTCTATCCTTTTATGTACCATTTTTTCATCAAACCCATTTTCTCTTGCTACTTTGATTATGTGTTTTTTCTCATGTTTGAAATCTTCTTCGTTTAAGGGTAAGTTTACCAATCTACGAGTTAAACTATTAAATGCTGCTAATTTATGTCCAATTGGATTGAACCCTGTTGATTTTATAAAATTTTCCGTGTGAGTTTCTTTCCTATGAATCCCGAATTCAATTTTTCTTTTTTCTTCGTTTCTGACCAATTTAAGATCCAAAAAAGTTATTTTTTTATTGTCTTCTATTTCTTTGGTGAATTTAATGTTTGTACACTGTAAATGTAATAGTTTTAGGGAATCTTCTACATGTTTTCCTTTAACAATACACATTATATCATCAACATATCTATTCCAAAATTTAAACATTGTGGGATGTGCTTTAGTGATTTTACATTCAAAATTGCTCATAAATAAATTTGCCAATTAAATATATATATATATATATATATATATATATTACGCAAAGCAGAAAAATGTAACATAAATTTCGACTTTTTGATAAATTCGCTTAGTTTACGCAGTGGCGGATTGTTTTTTAGTAGAATCATCTAGTAAATATATTTATGATGAATATGTATTTTTTTTTAATTCTGACATTTAATGTTGTTAGGTTATAAAATATGTTTTACTAATTAATACTTTAATTTTGTTGGAACTTGCACTACTTATGGGACGGAATCTCGGTATGTATCACTGTAGGTATCAAAAAGGAACTGTAAAAATTGCACACCGGAGAGATATATGCAGGCTATCTTTTTGAATCAGTAGTTAGCATTATTTAAAGACCAGCGCTGAAGAAAACAAAATACAGATATAGCAAGCTACAGATTCCCAGTCTCATTTGAGTTTATAAAGTCTTACTCTCTTCCAAGAGAGCTGTTCCATGTAGTAAGTGATTAGCCACTCGCTCTCCAATTCTGGGACCCGTTCTCTCTTCTCGATCTCTCCATTTGGCGCTTGGAAACTAGAATTCTACAGTCCAGTTCTAATAACTGTAGCTGTCTTGGTGCTTGGCAGGAGGGAACATTGCCGAGTGGGGGAGGGAACTAGTAGCCAAGCGAAAAACATTATCTTAATAATAATAATAATAATAATAATAATAATAATAAAATAAATTGTTATAAAAACAGCGTTATCCTATAATGACTACACTAAACTTACTGGACAATAAAAATGTTCACTAACTCAGAAATAGTAAATACGAAATCTCAACGTGTAGTAACTAAGTTTACAACGTTTTCTAAACTGAGGATAGTTGCTAATTGTTTCTTACTACAATAGTTAGGCCTAACCCTTCAAACCAAAGTATTTTTATTTTTCAAAAAATTCCTCTCTTGCGCATTTTCTTGTGTTAATTCAATTTTTTTCACACACATGAATCCATCCATCCATTATTCATGTGGCATTTCTTTTCTCCTTCTGCCTTCAGCAATCCATTCCAAAATCATTTTCGGAATTATGTTTTTCTTCCATTCTTTTAACGTGTTCAAAGTAACTCAATTTTCGTTCTTTAATTACTTGAAAAATATTCTTATCCACTTCCAGAATCTCTTTAAGTCTTTGTTAATTTTTTTTTAGTTTTATTATTTTAGATTTTCGTGCCTCTCTACCCAAATATTCCGTTTCTGTACCCAATGATTTAGTTTCATGCGACTATCTAAATCTCTCTTTTCAGCCTCATATAATATTATACTTTGAACTAATCAGTTATAAAACATTATTTTACTGGTATTAGAAGATTTCGGGCTATAAAGTCATGGCCCATAACTTACCATGGCTTTATAGCTCGGAATCTCCTAATACATTGACTACCGGCCGTGAAATCCTTGCATCCTACAGTTATTTTTGTTTTATTTACAATATTCTTACTCTAATGAACTGAATTTAGCATACCAATTATTTTTCCTACGTGTACTTATCTTTTTTCGATTTCAGCTGAGTTTCTTCCATCAACTTCTAAAATGAATTACAAGTATATACATTTATTAACTTCCTCAATTTCTCTTTGTTCAATCCCCAGTCTTTAATAATTTTCCATTTTTAAAGTTAAGTATTCAGTTTTCTAAAACTTAATATTATATTGCATTAGTATTATAAAGAATTAAAGCATTTACATACCTATGATTGTTTTTAACAAATTAAATCACATACATTAAAACAATAAATATAGACTTAAAAATGCAAACTCCTTGTTAACCCATTGGAGACACGTTTAAAGTGCCTAGCATGTTCACTGGGAACCCATTTAAATCTCCGCGCCGCTACTCCGGCTGCGCTGGACTTTAAATACACATACTCTGTTCTATCACTTATGATTTCAGATATTTTGTTTACCCCTGAATTTCTTTTAGTATCTTGTACTTTTACGAATAGCAAAGGAATGTGGCCTACCTGCTACCCTCTTTTGTGCATTGTAAACCGTTATGTTTTGTTATTTTCAGGCGTGAAAGTTGACAAACAATTCAGAAACCATCTTTTTGTAAAAGTTCTCGGACATTGCCTTGAAAGTAAATACAAATCATATGTTCAAACAAGACCGAAAAAAATAACAAACGCAATATAATACTGTACATAATAAAAATAAATATATGAAATAAAATAAGCATAGACCTATACATTATAAAATCAGGAAAAGTTCTTCGTATATTCTTTAATTATCATAGTTATATATCGACCTGTAAATTATAAAATACTATAGATAAAAACTGGACGAAACTCACCTAATATTTCTACCATCAGTAGCATGCACGGTTACGTTGTCACTGTATATTATTTCATCGTCCGAATCTTCGTTCCATAATAATTCACTACAATCACTCTCACATAATATTTCATCCACTACTTCACTTAGTTTCTCAAAAGCAATACGTTCTCTCCTATTTACGCACATATTGCAAAAAAAAATTAATTTTAAAACTATGAATTTTAACAAATAAGCACTGAATTTATATTCACTTATATTTTACCGTAATAAATGCCTACAACTATAGTCTACTATTCTATAAATAATAACTAAAATAAACTATACAATACACTAGGCCTATACATATTTACTTTACATAAACAAACAACACATTTTACTGATGGTGAACCGAAAATGTAAACCACTAAAGAAACCTAACGTCTTACAGTGGGGGTTATAACACAACAACGAGTCTACCTCGTTGTGGGGCTGTTTGGACTTTCTACCTGCTCACGAGGGAGACTCGTTAAAAGTCTCCAATGGGTTAATATCAGTTTATTGTCTCGTGCCTTCATTTATTTGTCTATGAATCTACAGAATAAATGTATGAAAATATATTCTTTCCTGAAGTATTCTATGGATATGAAATATGTTCTCTTAATATTAAAACAAGAAGTCACTGAAAGTAAGAGCCTATTCGAAAATGTATTTCTGAGACAAATATTCTTTTTTGTAAGGGATGAGAATGGAGGAAGCTTTACGATGATAAACTCAATCATTGTTATGTTTAACATGAGGATATAGCGCTAACGGGGTGTAGCAGACATGTAATTTTTAAATGTTTTTACTGGGAAACTTTGTGGAAGTGATAATTAGGATGGCGTAAGTGTAGGTGGGAAAATAGTATTAATACGAATCTCTTAGATATTAGATGTCGGATTTAGAAAGGGACATGGTCTACTAAGGATCCGACAAGGTATTCAAACAATTGGTTGCATAAGCCATAGGATAAAATTGGTTTTTAATAATACGTATGATATTTAATTAGACATATATACACACTTCTTCTTCTTCCCTGGATCCTAGGCCTACTGCCTGTTGGGAAGCTAGTTTTTCTGCCTTTGATGTGGTATTTCTGGGCGATGTCCTTGCAGGTCGAATATTATCTCATACATTTATAGCCTGTTATCACTCATTTTTGAGAAGTGGTTACTCCATTTGTGCGTCCTTTTTGACACCCATTCATTTATTGATTGAATTTCACATTCTTACCAAATTCATTAATTTATGATTATATCAAATTTGTTTAGTGTAAAAAAATATATTTTCGAGATACGTTAGATTATTGATAATATTTCAGATATGATATAAGGCTAAGTTAGATCCCGTAGGGTGTAACAGAGAGTATTTTGTAAAAATAATCATAACAAATATATTAATGACAATACATAGTTTTGCATATCACTGAGATGAATTGTGACAGTGCTGATGCCGTTTACATCCAAAACTCTGGCGTTATCTGTATGGAGGTGAGAAGAGATGAAAATTTCGTCACTCAGGAACTGCGAAAACTAAACAAATTTCTTAGCAAGTCACATTATGGACTCAATTTGCCGGTTTATTGCATAAACATTAATTTTGTTAATTTGGAGAAACTCGCTATATTTATTTATTTATTTATAAGACTACATAACAGTAAACTACATGGTGTTTATAGAAAGCCAGATATAATAAGAACAGTTAAGTCTCGTAGACTGCGATGGGCAGGACATGTGGCACGAATGGAGAATAAAAGAACTGCATGGAAGCTTCTTGTAGGAAACCCAGAGGGAAAACACCCAGTTGATAGACCAAGAATGAGGTGGGAGAAGAACATTAACTATGATTTCACGGAAGTAGATTATACAGGGAATGATTGGAAAACATTAACTCAGGATAGGATGTATAGAGAGCTTATGTCCGCGCGGCCATGAACTTACGGGTTCATTAGTACCAGTGAGTCAGTTATTTATTTATTGATGCCAATGTAATTTTTGGTGTCTACTAGATAGGATGTGTGAAGATTTGTAAAAAAAAATAATTTTATGAGAACTACCTTAATGGCATCATTCCTTCGGAATTAGCTAAACATAAAATATTCAAAATGGTCGAGTTTAGTATCGAATCCATAGTTTTCGGGGTCACTAATCTGTTCGGTGAAAAGATGTTATCAACGGCGGGTAATCATCACACCGCGGTTAAAACTATGGAACATAGAGTCTAACCTGATTCATTTTATCAATATTTGATGTGATTTTTGTTCATTGCACGACTTCGAAACCCACGTAGAGTCTGTGGCTAAGCGTGTTAAGATGCACTGGAAGCGCCACTTCTTTTAAGATATTGGAGAAAAAAATTATTTATTCTAGTTAAAATACGGTTCAGAATAATTTAGAAATTTATATTTTTTAATTATTTTTATTTATCTATTTATTTTTCCTGATAGAGTTAAGACCGTAACGTCTTCTCTTCCACTTCACCAGGTTAAATTATGCATACAATAAGAATTGTGAATTATCTACATGTTGATTTATGATTCATTATATATATGTAGGCTACACAATATAAAGTTGACAAGGGAAAGAAAGAAAAATAGTAATAATAGTAATTATGACAAAGTAATAACCTATAATTAGATTAAGTAAATGGCTTGGTAAATAATGTTTAAAATATAAAGAAATAATAAAAGTATACATGGAATTCGGTTGTATATTATATTGTCTCAGGAAATATGAAGTGAGTTTCTTTTTAATTTGTTTTTGATTCGGTAGTTTTTTGATATTCGAGGGAAGGGAATTCCAGAGTCGGATGGCTGAAATAAAGAAGGATTATGATTAGTGAGATATTCGTTATAGTGATGGAAGTGATGACCGCTGCAATCATGGTGAAACTACAAAAGTTCCACCAGTTCCACCATACATGCAATTGGAAGATGAAACTTACGCAGCATACGGGTGAATAGCACTGAGCATCACCTGGGGTGTGAACTATTTCTGATCATAGCTCACCGGAAAGTACTTGGGAGGGTTGGTAAGCTACTACTGAAAAGACTCGTATAAATATATGAGCCAGAGATGTGTTAAAAGTAAGAATACATGTCATTTTAGTGTAGTGCGGTTTGTATTTGGCCTATGTCTGCCCAGGAATACAGGGTAGATAAGATTGAAGTGTTTTTTTCTGAATTGTTAGTTATTAACAAAGATGTATAAACATCATAAGTAAACTTTACTTACGTTGGGAGTTGAAAATTTGGTCCCTCTCATATCATGGCTAGTCCTTCTGCTTGTTGAAGCAGAGCGTGAGGGGATGTCTAGTGGGAAAAGGGTGTACGTGTGGCTACAGGGTAAAAAATTCTGAAAAGTGGAACTTTATTCTCTCTCTTATGAAAAAATAGTTAAAATTGAAAAAAAAAGTCTGAATAATGACATTGTCACATATAGTAATGATGTTTAATAGTTTGTTTCTGTAATTTTAACGAAAATCTGTAGGACACGGTGCCGTGTTTATGTGGAAGTTGTATACTGCTAATATTATTCTGCTTGTTATTTTCGTAAAAGAAATACATTTGGAGCCATATTCTGGGGTTAACAATTTAAATAATTTGTTAATGTGTTATTTAATTAGATAATTCTAACAGCGGTCAAATTCCTAACGTACACGAACAGGGTGTCCCAAAAAGTTGTAGTTTTCTCAAATTATTTTCTTTGTTAGGTGGGTGTCAACTTGAAAAAAATTGTGCCCATTAAAAATGACGGGTATTTCAACCAAAACCAAGGAGCATTTAATATCAACCAGTGCGCTTCGGTCCACAATATTAAATGCCATCTTAAATTCAATGAATGGACAAAATAATTTACTCCTCTTCATTTTCAGATTATCATAAATTAATGTTCTCAGAACGAATACGTTGTCCACTGTGGAGTACCTTTCTCTAAAACCTGCCTGATATTCTGTAATCCAATTTTCTTTTTAGCCCATTGTCTCATTCGATCGTAAAGTACTTTACAATATATTTTTTCAAACACAGATAAGAGGCAAATTCCTCTAAAACTTTCTGGTACCTCTGTCCCATATTTTCCTTTGCATAGCGGTTGGGATTACACCTGTAGCCCCCGGTCTTCCGGATAATGCTTCCTCCATTGAAAGTTTTGTTTGTGAGCGCAGTTTTTTAATTAAACTTCTAATAATTTATTGGATGATATCATATTTTTCAAGAATTTCCCCTTGTAATCCATCAATTCCAGGTACTTTACCACTCTTTAAACATTTAATGGAAGAAACCACACCATTTTTCGAAAAATCCTGATCCAGTAAATTAATATATATTGGGGTCGGGGATCTTCCACTAAATTTCCTTGATAATATCTTAACCCTTCAATTCCCAGCACACTATCAAAGTAGTATTTCCATTCCCAGGGCGTTATTATTGTCCGATTTATGGACTGCACTTTGAGTTCCGTTATCGCTTTCCAAATGTCCGCAATGTTCCCACTTTCAGTGGCGATTTTTATTTCTACCGATTTCTTATTTTGCCATTCTAGTTTTTTTTCTCCCAGATATTCTTTACATTATTTTTTTCTCTTGCGCATATTCTTTTCGGTTTTCATCTGTGCTTTCTTTTCTAAACTTTAAAAGACTACTTTCGACAAACATCTTCTTATTCTTTCTACATGAATTATTGTACCACCCTTTGTTCTTCTGATTCATTGTGCATTTAACCTTGAATTTTTCCCCTGCTTTTTGAAACGATTCTGCCAAAATGTTAATAATTTCATCCCCACTAAGATCATTTAATTGCAAATCCTGTATTAGAGTTTCCAAACTCCCGATAAATTCTTCTCTCCGATCCTCGATCCACCTGAAACGTGTAATTGGCCATAATGTTGTTGCCACCTCATCATCAACTCTCTCACTAATACCTTTCATATTTAAAATAAGTTTGTTTGGGAAATGGTGAGATTCGATTCTGGAAACTATACAGAAATTAGTTAGGACCGGAATCATGTCTATTGTGCATATTGAATAATCGATTACGCTCCCTCCATGTTTATTAATACATGTCAGTTCCCTATTTTCATCTTCCTCATACTACCCATTCAAAATGTCTTGTTCAATAGCATAGCAAAAAGATAATTATTGGTTTCCTTTTGAATTTATAATTTTGTCTCTACTACTCCCGCCCTCACCTCGTGTTTCATTATCATCTGATTTTATAGTGATTTTTTCTCCCCATTCCTACAGTTAAAGTCCCCTAAAATTATTATTCCTGCTTCCGGAAACCTATCTTTTATTTCTCCCAACGAGTCAGACATTTCAACGAAAACATTGGATTGGCATATCTAGAAGTTAGTGGTTGGCGATAAATAGAAAACAAGACACCTTTCTGCTCCTCCTGCATGGTAATATTTACAAATTGCCTCTCTTAAAGCAATATTTAGCTCTTTAATATATGGGTCTATGTTAGTTTTATATAAAATGACAATACCACCTGGATATCTACCTCTCTTCAACTTAGTTTCACTACCTTTCAAATAACCTTTCTTATCACATAGATTTACACATTCATTAACGTTTAACCATGTCTCTGATAGAACTAATATATCAAAAGTCTCAATAAACTCTACACATTTGTCCATTGCACGTTTTTGTTTTATCTCTTCGATATTTAATGTATCGATTGTCAACAAATGCCATTTTGTTCCCTTGCCATTAGTCTTATCTGCAATTTCGCACTACCCCGGTCTCTCAATGCTTCCTGTTCTATTGGTAAATTCATTAGTCTTTGTGATTTTCTTGTTTGCGCTCTTGTATCCACCGGTCGTTCACTTATTTGGGGTGCGATATTCCTTTTGCGCTCAGCTGTTTTGTCCTGACTGTCTGCTGAACCACCTAGAGTTAGTTCCGTAGTACTTCCACTCCATTTCTCTCATGTAGAATTTCCTCCTTCATTCTCTGCTGTAAAGAGACCACCCGCCGTTATAGCATCCCTTTTAGATTTTGGAGACGCGCTGGCACTGGCCTCTTGAAATCCATTTTTAGGGTTGTCCATATTTTTTAGTTGTTCCCTTCTCGAGATTCGTTTATTTATAATAAATTTATTAAATTGCAGGATTGCATGGCAGCCCTGCCTCCTCGCCTCGAGCATGTGTCGCTCAAGAAAGTCCCTTTCGCGGCGCACCTTATCAGAAAAGTCTTCGGCAATATTAATACCGGTCCCCTTAAGACATTTGCAGTCTCTAAGGATCCAACACTTGATTTTGTAGTGTGATAATTTGCATACAATCGGTCGCTTTCCATTATTCCAACGACTGACTCTTTGCGCTCTTTCAATGTCACTGTCCACCAAATTAATCCCGATTTGCGCCACTACTCTTTTAATTATAAGTTCAGATTTTCTCCCAGCTCTCCCTGTCTTCTTCATGCACTCCATATATCACAATATCATTACGGCTACTCTGATTTTCGGTTTAGTCTAATTTAGATTCCAGCCGTTTCAGTCTGTCCTCCATCCCATGCATTTTCATCTCAATATATCGAAGTTTTTCACTCATGTTGCGCTTTTCAAACCCCTCTTTCACTTCATTTCGCAATTTTTCAATCAGGATTCTCACTTCTTCCTTAATGCTTTATCTTCTGCACATTTCTACCACTCTAACAAAAACACGTCCGCTCTCCTCGATATCGTCTCGACAAAATTATGAATAACCAGGTTTTCCCACTTGTATTAATAACTAACTAACTCACTGACACTATCGAACCCGTAGTTTCATGGCCGCGATGACACAGTCTCTCCATTCACCCCTATCCTTAGCTACTATTTTCCAATCATACCCTGTATAATCTACTTCCCTCAAATCATGGTTAATGTTATTATCCCACCTCATTCTTGGTCTACCAACTGGACGTTTTTCCTCGGGGTTTCCTACAAGAAGCTTCCATGCACGTCTTTCATTCCCCATTCGTGCCACATGTACTGTCAATCGCAGTCTACGAGACTTAACTTTTCTCATTATATCTGGCTTCCTATTATTATTATTATTATTATTATTATTATTATTATTATTATTATTATCATCATCATTATCATTATTATTATTATTATTATTATTATTCGTAATATTATTATAACTATTTTTATTATGCGGAAAAATAAAAACACCACTGTTCCCATTTCAAACAAGGTATTGATCAACATTTTAGAATTATAAAGATATGAGAATGTGGATGGAAAGCTCTGCGGCCATTACTCAATGTTGGCGGTGAGCGATCCGATTTGTTAAGTTGGAATATATCTAGCTTGCAATTATCAATAATTGCAGATTTTAGGCTGAAATGTGGGGAAGGTAACTTAAAATATTCCCATGATATAGTTAATAATATTATAAAAGTTATTAAAGTTCCGGCAGAACCCTGGGTTCCTCTAAAATACATTAATCCCGGTTTTTTTTATGTTGAGTTTAAATTTGAAATTTATGGTAGATTGTAGTAGAGTTTTATAATGTTAAGTCGGAAGCAGGCCTTTTGGGGTTCTAGTCCATCATTTGCTCTTGGATTCAGGGAAATCGCTTAAAACCTCAATCGGTTTGTAATGACAGTAGGTACTTTCCTTTAATTTTTTTATCTCCTGATCTCTTTTTAGCAAAGAATTAAATCAAAATAAATTAAATATGCAGTATTACTAAAATTAAGCAAGGGGAATCAATAGCACTGCAGGAGGCATGAAAATTTGTAAAATTAGCGACGATCGCGATATGCGAATATGTCCAATGGCCCGGAGCTTTGAATAGAGATACAAATATTAGGAAAATGTAATGATTTAGAATATTGGAGACGTCAGTTATTACCGGAAAGATTTCTAAATTCAAATCGTGAAAGATTGGCATGCTACGAATTAATGCTAAATCCAGAAAATTGGATTAACTTGGGTATGTTTCTGGACAAAACGCGGAAAATAAGAACAACACTCATTCATGAATAAATACATGTTTTCAAAATTCAATACCATTAATTCTTAATAATTATACATCCATCCATAGTAATTCTGCCCGAAGGCAGGTCTTTCACTGCAACCATAGCATTTTCATGCTATGCTTGCAGCTTTACTAGGGAATTGTAGGTATGGTAGCTTCCCGTTGCTTTCCACACCGGTGAAGGATGACGATGATAATGATGATGGCCATATGATTTCGGGGACCGTTTGGGCTTTAACGTTTTCTTAACATTTGTCTTACAGGTGAGGAAAACCCCGATAAAAACCTCACCCAGAAAAACTGCCCCGACCGGGGATCGAACGCGGGCCCGCTGCGTGACAAGGCAGCACGCTACCTCGAGACCACAGCGGTGGACGTTTAATTATACATAACTTAATTAATATATAATGTTATTATTTTATTATGTATTTGTAATATTATTGTGTTTTCTTTATGTAATTGTAATATTATTGTTTTCTTTTTGTTTTTCTTTTTATGCTGTTACCAATTATTACTTTATTGTAACGGACTTTCAACAGCATGTACGGCTTTGTGCCCGTGCGACCCTTATTTGTAAATAATATTGTAAATATCTTACTTTTAGTCTAATAAAGTCCTATTAGTTTTATTGGTGCATATTTCCAGATCCAAATTATTAGTGTTACTCAATAGAATGCGTGTGTTGACCTACGGTATATCCTCGCTATCGCTAATAATACTACATCAGGATATACTAAGTTTATTAATATTATTGAATTGAATAGAAGAGCAGATAGTGCATCTCATTATCTTTACCAACTATCATAATCATCATCATCATCCATGTAAATATTAGTCCATGTTACCTGTTACGGTCTCAAAGAGGAATTTTCCATTCAGCATTTTTTTTTGGACGTCCCAGCGATATTTCCTTAGGGGTAGTAACGAAGCATAGCTTTTTGAATTCTGTGAAATGACGTTCGTTGAAGATGGGCTTTTCAGTTGTTTTCGTCGTTTTGTATATGATGGAGAATGAGTTCTACATCCTACTCTTCCGTAATTTTCTCATTTCTTGTATGGTCTTACTTTGTATGCCTAATGTACGGCGCATAAATTGCATCTCATTTGCTGTTATTCGGCATTCATCTCTTCTTCCTGTTGTCCACGCTTCACTACCATATCTTAATACTGGCTTTGCAAGAACCTAATCAAGCCAACATGTTGTGTTCTTATGAACTAATGATGGTTTCATAATAATGTTAATTATCCCCGTTGTTTTTATGAAATTTGTGATTTCCTTTGCTATATAAGCTTCATCTTTAAATACTAAATTATAAGCCTAATATTTAAATTAATTTACTGGTTGTAAAATTTCATCGTCCAAAACAATTTTGCTAGCTATTAGGGTATTTACCGCAAACGGCCATCACTTTAGTTTTCATTGTAATGATTTCCATATTGTACTTTTACGCAATTATATTAAAATTGTGTATAGAATACTTTAAATCTGTTTCTGTTGGAGCTATTAATACAAACTGATCTGCAAAAAGCAGGGAATCTATTTTTAGGTTTCTATAGATACGTTTCAAAAGTATCTGAAAACAAGATGATCTTGAAGAAGATTTCCGGGCTGTAGGCCATGGCCTCGAGGTTTGAAGTTCCCCGACGTTTCGCCAGAGACTGCGTCTGACATCCTCAGGAGTTGTCATGAAACCCTTGAGGATGCCAGACGCAGTCTCTGGCGAAACGTCGGAGAACTTCAAGCTTCGAGGCCGCGGCCTACAGCCCGGAAATCTTCTTCAAGATCATCATAGCAACTCCGGCCGTGAAAGCTTAAGTCAATAGACATCAGAAAACTGTTAACTATCCACACTCAATATTTGTGTCATTTAGACATTTAAATAAGTCTACTTAACTTTAGGAATTCTGAAGCCCAGCAGGATATTATACAACTTCTCCTCTTAATTAAATCGTATGCTTCTTCAAGTCTCTACTATGAATATAATTCATTTTCAAATATTAATTTGTTCATAGACCACAAGGAAACGTATGATAATTGTTTTTATTTATTAATTTCCAGATTTATGTAAAATTGTATTGAATGCACTTATTTAGGAACACAATTAGACCATTCAGGCGATAACACAGTGGAAATTAAAAATAGAATCGCTCAAACAAAACAAGCAATAATTGTTATAACCTCTGTTTGGTGGAGCAAAAATATTGCAAAAAAAAAAAAAATAGAAAATTACAAATATATCGAACCATAATTCAGAGCATTTTAACATATGGTGTTGAAGTCTAGAAAATTCCTGCCAGGGAAATGAAAAGAATTCTAAGTGCAGAAATGGATGTTTTAAGTTCAGCTGGAAAATCTAGAATGGATAGAATACGAAATAAAGAAATAAGGGAAATTCAGGGTGTACAAGAGGAGCCGGACATCATAGACATTATAGAAAAGAAAAAGATTACTGTGGTATGGTCATGTCAAAAAATGCCAGAACAAAGATTGCCTAAAATAGTTATGGAATGGATCCCAATTGAAAGGCAGAATAAAGGAAGACAGAAGAAAACTTGGGCAGAAAGTGTACAAGCAGCTATGAATATCATGGGATTGGAGGAGGATCAATGGGTAGACAGAGAGAAATGGCGTTTGGTTTCCGGAATACGGCGGCAGCTGCCATGATACCGGATGATGATGATGGCATATATAGGATTCAAAAATAAAAATAAATCTCGCGAAATGAAAGTAATATTAATGGTACCAGTATCTGTGAAATTCACAGAGTTTGATAGCTGTATAAAAAAGTGAAATCTAAACGTTCAAGTAATTACTGTTCTATCTTTGTACTACTGTAATTATAGCACAGTTGTGTAATAGATCTAGTTTGTAATTATTAATAGAATTAAAATTGTAGTATACGATAGTGTATATCAGCAAGTCCTATCAGCTGACTAGCGACATTACTGATGAGTTTAACGGCCGTTCACTGTATTATAGCATCTACGATAACGAATAAGGAAATCTCCATTTAGGTTGGTAGTCCTGCTGAGAAGGATCACGTCCTCTCTCTATGGCTGTTTATTTACATCAGTTTTCCTCAACCCCGTGCGCCATCTGCAACCCAACTCCAATCACGACATAACTTGCCCCCCCCCCCTGCATCATTAGGCAACCCACTCCTTCATTATTAACTCTAAGCGCTCTGATTAATTGATACATTAATCACTTTCATACCATTTTCCAACAAAATTGTACATATACTAAAAAGAACATTAAGATTTCATCTAAAGGCTTTTATATTCGGTAAATAAGGGTAATATGCCTATTTGTGTGATATCCTTAATAAATTCTGTGATAAAATTTAAATTCGTTGTCATGGGAAAAAATAGTTCCTGGGTTACTCCAGACATGGTGTAATCGTTCTTTTTTTCCATTTTGTTGATTTCCCGCCTTTTGAAAAATCCGTCATGATGTTGAAAGTTGTTGATGAAGTTATTTTATTCTCTCTCGTGACTGTCCTTTAGGAAATTTTATATTTTTTGGGTAAGTATCTATTCAATAGTAATATAACAATTCTAATATTGATTTTAATGTAAACCGAATCAACTGATATAAGAGTCTTAACAATATAAAAAGTATAATAATGGTAGAGAATCTTCCGCATTTTCGATTGTTTTATTTATTTATTTTATGACTTGGCTCTATCTTTCATATTTAACGTTTTTTTGAATATCGACCGTAAGAAAATAATTCTTAAGAATATTAATACGCCTTTATACTTGTTACATTACCTAGAAGCCAGTTCTATTAAAATGACATATTTTATTGATTAACATGGTTATAATAAGCTTATAGGCTAAGTAGATATTTGATTGAAACGAATATCCTAAAATAATTTGCAATTGTTTGTACAATTATTGAGTTTTTTCTGTATTCTCGATTCTCATTGCTATTTCTCTACAACATTCTGAAACTACAGGTTGTGTAGATTAAGTCTTTACCGGCCCACAGCTTGCCTTCAGTCCGCCGCGACGGCATGAGTTTTTGAGCATTCGTAAAAAAATGACACAGCAGACGATATGAATTTTAAAACTCGTGGAATTTTGGAACTTCCTATTTTGTTAGTTAATACACCATCTGTATATATTCGATTTTTTAAATATCGTGTACATTATCTGAGATATATTAGGATTTATGTTGTCCATATCTCCATTCCAAGGATCTAATCCAACCAGGGAGGAATAATTTTTAAATGCCTGAATACCCTATGGTTTCCTTCAGGACAAAAATTCGTAGACCTCGTTTCTAAATTTAAGACCAATAAAGATTCTTAATCCTGAGAAAATACCTCTGAGGAAAAATCTTGGCCATTTAAATTCTAGACTTGAATAGCGATGCTAATGACCTAAGAATTTAAAAACGCCATTAAATATATTACTACCTATCTACCTTAGATACAAGAACCGATTGCAAATAACATGAAGTACTTTTTAAGATCTCAGAACATGTGTAAAGTTGGTAACAATGTGTTCCCACTTAAGATGAAAGTAATTATCAAGACATGATATACTAACCAATGGACTGGTTTTTTTGATTAAAAGATACCTTATTATAATAAAAGATATAACTTAAAAAAAATATTTGTAACCATCCAAGAAAGGGGATACTTATTCGATTAGTTGACAGTGAAGGAAAAAAACTAAATGACAACTTACTTACTTACTCACTGGCATTATCGAACTCGTTGGTTCATGGCCGCGCGGATATAAGCTCACCATACATCCCTATCCTGAGATATTGCTTTCCAATTATTCCCTGTATAATCTACTTCACTCAAATAATAGTTAATGTTATTCTCGCACCTCATTCTTGGTCTACCAACTGGGCGTTTTCCCTCAGGCTTTCCTACAAGAAGCTTCCATGCTAGTCTTTCATTCCCCATATGTGCAAAATGTCTTGCCCATCGCATTCTATGAGACTTAACTGTTCTTATTATATCTGGCTTCCTATAAAGACCATGTAATTCATTGTTATGTAGTCCTCTCCATTCACCTGTCTGTTCATCTCCCTTTGGCCCAAAAATTTCCTAAGTACTTTTTTCTCAAATACTTGTAATCTCCTTTCTTCCCTTAAAGTAAGAATCCATGTTTCGCACCAATATAATATAACTCGTAGAATAATAGTTATATATATTTTCAGTTTAACGTTTTTTGAAAGGAGTTGAGATATCAAGAGTCTCTGCAATGCATAATAGCACGCATTTCCAGAATTGAGCTATGTTTAATTTCTTTGTGCATCTCATTCCTATGTGTGATTATTGTTCCTACGTATTTGAATTCAGCCACTTCCTAAAAAATCTCCTCATTTGTCATTAGCTGTCCATTTCCATTATATAATGAATTTCTACGTGTGACCATATATTTATTTTTATTGATATTTACTTCCAGTCCAAATTTCTTAGTGTTACTCAATAGTGTGTGCATGTTGTCCATTAGTATCTCCTCGCTATCAGTCAATAATACTACACCATCAGCATAAACTAACATCGTATTAATACTATTGGGTTGTGAGCCTTCCTCCTTCTCTAAAGATTTAATGGCATGCTCTAGTACAAAATTAAATAGTAGAGGAGATAGTGCATCTCCTTGCTTCAACCCATTCTGGATTTCAAAAGTGTCCGAAAACTGTTTGCCTACACGCACCCTACTCTTTGTGCCATTTATATACATTCGTATAAGTCTAACTAACTTTTTAGGAATTCCGAACTCCAGCAGGATACTATATAACTTTCCCTCTTAATTGAATCATATTATTTTTTTAAGTCTGCATACGGTTGATGCACAGAACCATTATATTCCCATTTATTTCTAAAATCTGTCTTATACTAAGAATCTTGATCTGTTGTAGACCTGTTTCTTCTAAATGCACACTGATGATCTCCTAGAATGTCATCAATATAGGGAGTAAGTCCGCTTGCTAATATATTTGTTAGAATTTTGTACGAAGTTGAAAGTAATGAGATGCCCTTGTAGTTGTTGCAATCTTGTTTTATCTCCTTTCTTATAAATTGGTACGAAAATTGATTCTTTCCATTCTTCTGGAAGAGCGTCTTTTTCCCAAATCATACTAAGCAACCAGCGTATCTTGTCCATCAATTTTTCTCCCCCTGATTTTATCAGTTCTGCTGGGATCTAATCTGAACCTGATGCTTTGTACATCTTCCATTTTTGAATCGTCATTTCTACCTCTAACATACTTGGTTCTGCGACCAGCATTTCTGCTGTCTGTAAATTATCCTCCTTAATGTCCTGTTCTGTATGCACACTTAATAGCTGATTAAAGTAACTTTTACATTTATATACTCTTGGAATCAGCAATCATATCTCAATTTTATTCCGAATTATATTTGTTCTAGCCTGAAACCCTTTCTTCTCTGTACTAATTCCCTGATATAATCGTCTAAATGTTCCTATTTCTTGCATTCATTTCAAGATCATTAATCTTCTCTCTCAAATATTCCCTCTTTTTACTCTTTAGTAACTTGGTGGTTTCCCGTCTAATACTACATAATTTTTCTAAATTTACCCCCTTTGGCTCGTGTAACCAATTAATTTTTGCTAGCTTCCTTTTCTTTACAATGTCGACACATTCCTCATCAAACCATTTCTTGTTTTGCCTTTTTTTAAACAACCAATGCTTTCTGATGCTGACAATTTAATAGTATCTCTTATAGCTTCCCATTCTTTATTTATATCAGTTTCTTCTTCGTTTGCCACATTGTCATCTGAAGATTCCAATACTTCAAATCTATTAGTAATTTTGATTTGGTATTCTTGCCGAATTTCATCATTTTTCATGTTTTTTAATTCAAATTTTACAGAATCGTCTTTAGCGTTTGTTACTCTCATAAGCGATAGCCCTTCTCTGATTTTCTCTCTGACCAGATCATGATCCGAATTGCAGTCTGTCCCTCTAACTGATCTAACATCGATGATGCCACTGTGCCAGCGTTTATCCACTAATATATTATCTATCTGGTTCCGAGTTTCTCCATCTGGGGATGTCCAGGTGTATTTATGAATATCCATAAGCTGAAATAATGTGCTCTTAACAATGAGATTCTTTGATGTTGCAAATGTGATTAATCTCACCCCGTCGTCGTTACTATCTTCATGGAGACTTAATTTGCCTATTGTTGGTTTGAATATATCTTCCCTCCCCACTTTTGCATTAAAATCTCCTAAGACAAATTTTCATATGATATCGTGAAAGGCTATCAAATAAGAATTCTGATTCGCATCCTTTATCTTGTCATCTTTATCTTCTGTGGGGGCATGTACATTACAATTATAAAATCATGTTGTTTACCCTTTAGAATTATGTATGATATCCTATCACTAACAAAGTTAATATCTCGGATAGCGGACAGGATCCTCCTTCTGACTAAAGAACTCGTTCCAAATGCAAGTCTTTCTGCACCCCCGCAGTAGAATGCAAAGCTTCCTGATTCCTGTCTACCTTCTCCTGGCCACCTAACTTCCTGTAAAGCTACTATATCCAAGGGCGATTTATCTGATTCCGTGTTAATATCTGTAGTGCCCCACTATTGTATAAAGTCCTAACATTCCATATTCGTAAAAACATGTCCCTGTGTTTGAGCATTTGGCATGGGTTCACTGAAGTAGTCCCCGCCCGGAGAACCGAATGGGGGACTATTTAACCTCCGGAAAATTTTACCCCAGTTGAACCCATGTCTGCATTTCTTGACGGTTGTATTTTTACGGTGAAAGATCGTCACTCTTTCGACCAAGGTACTTTTCTTCGTCTGGTTTATCACCTTCGACCAGTCCGGCATGGGTAACCCTATCGGCAGCAATGCTTCCGCCGGCATAGCTCACAGGATCATTTAAGCACGCAAGCCACTCCACCACGACAAGGTACCATGGGAGGACTAAATGACAACTAAGGAAATTAATCCAAATGAATACAAGAGTGAAGAATAAACTTTTGAGAAAGTTAAAAACTTCACAAATTTGAGAACTTAACCTACTTTTACGGGAGTTGTTTTAGAATAGATAAAAATCGGATGATAATGATGGTAAAGAAATCGTATTATGCAAATTCGAAACTAATAAGGTCTGAATTATAAAAATATTTAAAAAAAACTATGTTAATGCCTAATATTTATATACGCTGCCGAGATATATACATTCAACTGATCTGATGAGAATAATCTAAGAATAGTGTAACAGAGAATTGCAACATCAATATATGATCTCATCTGCGAGAAAAACACCTAGAGAAGAAGAACAAACTCTAAAATAAACGGAATATTATTTGGAGAAGATATTGTAAGATATATTAAATCTGTGAGGCTTATTTGGTATGGTCTTGTTTTTCGGTTGGAAGATGAGAAAATGAAAAAGCGTTTTAAACAGTTTGATTATATGATTTCGTCGTGGAGGAAGATCTTTGAAAAGATGGCTTCTGGACGTATAAGAAGATTTTAAATATTGAGGACAAACATAAGGCGAAGTAAAAACATTGGATCGAGAAAGCCAAGACCAACCATGTGCTATGGCGCTGTATATGATGATGATTATTAAATTATGAACGGGATTCTCAAATTAATAGTACTTTAAGGGTAAAAAAGGGACTTTTTCACGTTTTCCACTACAAAGGGCGTTTTTTAAGGATGGAGGAGTTGAGTATCTCAACTCTCTTATAGCCTATGTTCATCCCGGGGATCTCCTGAACATTTCGCAAAAAAAAAACACCGTCACAATGGGAACAACGGTATGGCCGCGCATGAAGTACGAACAAACAAACAAACAAACAAACAAACATTCATTTTTATATATTAGATTGGATAGCGAAGGTCAGTATATTTTTTTCACCATTCGTCTTCTATAAAAAGATTACCGGAATATTTTCTCAGTTAAAGGCTATAGAGTATAGGTCTACTCACCCTAAAATCTCTATGAACTGTTGAAAAGTCATTCTCGAGGTTCCTTATTACCCCATCGTTCTACCTCACGCAAATCCGTTGTTTTATAACGATATAGGCCTATATATATTTTTAGTGAATACAGAAGGAATTATGATATTGAAGTTGTTTTAATCAAAATATTTCTAATAAAAATTAAAATATATATGTAGTCAATATGCCCATTTCACCAATTAATGTTTTAAAATGGTCAACAGATCTGGTCTTTAGAATGACAGCTTGGCTGTAGAAACTTGTTGACCATTTTAAAACATTAATTGGTGAAATGGGCATATTGACTACATATATATTTTAATATTATATCACCAAGAAGATCACTTGTGTATTAAATTTCTAATAAAGTTTTTCAAACCTTCACCGATCTAATAGCACTGAAAATGATCATGACCAATCATATATGTATAGTAGATTTTCGAGGATGTAAGTATGATTAAGGAAGTTTTATAAGTTTTTTCCGCTTCATGAACATAAGGTGCAACACATGAAACAGAAGGGTCACAATATCTATATTATAGAATCTGGAACATTGGCTAAAATAAATCATGAAAAATAAAGAATCTACACGGATGCAATAGAAATTGTGAAAAGACCACATTTTATGAACATCCGAAATACCCGTAGATTACCATCTACATGTAACACTGCCCTCGCTGCCACAATTTCACCTCTAAAACTGCGTAGAAGATACGAAGAATAGAATGGTTGGGCATCATGGCACATGGTAAACCCTTGAATGGGTGTACAGCTTCCGAAACGGACCGCAATAAATCGCAATGCGTTTAACTAACATTCAACAATTAACGGCCACTTTTTAATAGCATGTCAGACATGTAATGGTTTAAGACCTATACCAGTAACTCAAATCTCTCATCCCTTGATAATGACAATTGAGATCATGAGGAAACGTCGGAATAAGTGGCCAGAGGCCAACCTTGAATCCATACGCCGAAAAACCGAGAAAATTTTCTTAATCATACTTATATATATATATATGATTAAGAAAGTTATATATATACTAAATATTTAACCAACTCACTGGCACTATCGAATCCGTAGGTTCATGGTCCCATAGGCATTCGCTCTCCTTGCAACTCTATCCAAATCTAACGCTTTTCAATTATTTCCTGTATAGCCTAATTTACTTCTCTGAAATTATGGTTAATGTTATTATCTAACCTCTTTCTTGGCCTGCCTAGTAGATGCTTTCCTTCTGATTTCCTACAGAGAGTTTCCAGCCCGTATTTACATTCCCCATTCGGTACCACATAATGTCCTGCCCATCGCACTCCACGAGACTTAACTCCTCTTATTTCAACTGGCTTCCCATAAATATCATCTTAAACACTGATAAGTACCTTCTCAATTCGCCTGTGTGTTCGTCTCTCTCTTTGGTCCAAACATTTTTCTAAGAACATTATTCTCAAATACTTGTAATCCCTTTTCCCTCATTAGGGTAAAAGGCCATGTATCACATCCATATAACTGGGAGATTAACATTTTACATAATTTGAGTTTAATGTTTTCACAGAGAATTAGGAATGACACACACACACACGCACACACACACACACACACACACACACACATATATATATATATATATATATATATATATAACACACTCATACAAATATATCCATCCATCCATAGCAATTATGCCCGAGGGCAGGTCTTTCACTGCAATCATCGCATTTTCATACTATGCTTTGCAGCTTTACTAGGGAATTGTAGGTGTGGTAGCTTCCTGTTGCTCTCCACACCGGTGAGGTATGATGATGATAATGATGATGATGGCCATATGATTTCGGGGACCGTTTGGGCCTTAACGTTTTCCTGACATTTGTCTTACAGGTGAGGAAAAACCCCGCCTCAGCCAGAAAAACTGCCCCGACCGGAGAGCGAACCCGGGCCCGTTGCGTGACAAGGCAGCACGCTAACTCGAGACCACAGCGGTGAACACACACACACACACATACACACACATCTATATGTATATATATATATATGTGTGTGTGTGTGTATCCGTTAACGCCGCAAGTTTTCGTTTTCTAAAAACTGAATTTGATAATATAAATTAATTAAAACATTAAGGTCGACTTCGTAACCGAATAATCGACCATTAGGTGTAAGTGTTTATCCGAAACGAAAATTTAATAATCTCTCAAGCGGTCACAATTTTCGGTATTTAAAAACTATTCTGAGTACCAAATATGCGATTAAAACAAACGGAGGATGGTATGCTGCAATAATCAGCGAAATCTGAATATTACAAGTGCAAATAACTTGAAACCCGAAATTAAAAATCGTTCTAACAACCGTCATGTTTTCTTCGTCACAATGTATACCGTGCAAATAAAGTAACCAGAAAATTGGCATTGTAATCTATACGATACATTAACGCAAATGTGAAATTCTGGGCAGACTGAGGTTAGGACAGAACTCCAAAAGATTGGGATGCGTTGAGTACGAGAAATGAAAGGGACTGAAAATCGCAAGAATGTGTGGAGAAAAAATAAGGAGGAGGTACTTAGATATAAGCCAACAAAATATTTTCGCTAATGTGCGGGAAAACGCTCACTGTTTTTACAAAGAGATCTAAAACAAGTTTGGGGAAACGAATCTCTTATATACTCAATCTACGATTTGAAGAGAGATCAAGGCTTGCTTGGTTTAAGTTAGGGGCATGGACAATTTTAAAAATTAGCGACGATCACGATATACGAATATGTCCAATGTGCGGGAGCTTTGAAAACGAGATACATATATTAGGAAAGTGTAACGATTTGGAATACTGGAGGCGTCAGGTATTACCCGAAAGATTTATAAATTCAAATCGTGAGATATTGGCATGCTACGAGTTATTGGTAAGCCCAGAAAATTGGATAAACCTGGATAAAGTTCTGGACAAAACGCGGAAAATGAGAACAACACTCATTCATGAATAAATAAATATGTTAACAAATTGCAATACCATTAATTCTTAATAATTCTACATACGTAACTAAGTTAATGTATAATGTAATTGTATTGTTATATAATTGTAATAATATTGTTTTCTTTTTTGTTTTAAGTTATATTATTACCAAACATTAACTTATTGTAACGGACAGTCAACAGCAAGTACGGCTTACTGCCCGTGCGACCCATATTTGTAAATAACATTGTATGTATCTAATTTTAGTCTAATAAAGTCCTTATGTTAGTTTAAATAAGTCTACATTACTTAATGTAAAGTTATGGAAATGTGAATTGGTATATATTATACAAATTAGTATCGATTTATACAACTATATGCAATGGATACTCTTACGACTAAGCATGATTTTTTCTCCTTACATTCCGACACTATTAAACAAGCTGGCATCAGAATTTGGGTATCTCTAATTAAAAAAAAAGAAGCAAAACTATGTTGCTAACCAGCAAAATGGAAACAGAAATTCGTTTGCTGAGTAAGTCGATTAGATTAAGCAGTTATAGCGTGACGGACTTATTTTTTAAGTATAAAGTTGTACTTTTGTCCGATATAAATCTCAAAAACAGCATATTCCGATCATTTTTAATCAACCAATGCAAATATAATAATAATAATAATAATAATAATAATAATAATAATAATAATAATAATAATAATAATAATAATAATAGCAGTTATCTAATTATTATTATTATTGTTATTATTATTGTTATTATTATTATTGTTATTATTATTACTATTATTATTATTATTATTACTATTATTATTATTCTTATTATTATTATTATTCTTATTATTATTATTATTATTATTATTATTATTATTATTATTATTATTATTATTATTATTATTATTATTATTATTATTATTATTATTATTATTATTATTATTATTATTATTATTATTATTATTATTATTATTATTGCAAAATATGTATCATCTTCACGGTATAGGCTCCATGGCCTTTTCCGGCTCAATACTCCATCGCATTCTTGGTCAGCTAAAATATTTTTTCCCTCGTGGTTTGTACATCCAAGCCAGCTTCGGAAATCTGTTGTTATCCATTCGTAGCAGGTGTTCAGTCCATCGCTTCTTGTAATTATAGATTTGATGTGTAATTGATATTACTCCTAACTCTTCTCTTATAGTTTCGTTCCTTATATGATCTCGACTTGTACATCCCTTAACTGCTCGTAAAAATTTCATTTCTGTCGATTGAATATTCTTAATTTCTTTCTGTCTCAGGGCCCAATTCTCACTGCATTATTTTACATGTGCTATATGTTTAAAATTGGTATGCTTAATTTGCAACCTACAATTATTTAAACAGCGGTTTTCCCTTACAGCGAGCACATTAAAGTCTCTCTAAATACAAATGAGAATAAAAAACAGGCTTATATTATCTGAATAGGATTATGTCAAGAGGATTGAAATGTAGGTGTGGTACATTTAATAACATACAGTATTTAATTAATCTATCATAAATGAACAATCGATTTCGTTCATTGATTTATCTTAAATACGACCGAGTCCATTTTTTCTGATTATTCCAACCTACAAAGCACTAGTGATTGCAGTTGAATTAAAAAATAATTTAATTTAATAAATGATCAATAAGTCTAATAACCAAATTATTTTGTTGTTTATAAATTGTAATTCAAATCTAATATTTGATTGTTTGTTCGTATTTCTGCCATACCGTTCATCCGGTAGTAATGGGGCTTTTTTTAAAAATATTCAGGATTTTTCGGGAAGGTTAAAGGCTATAAGGGAGTTCTAATACTCAAGCCCTTCTACCCTAAAAATCACCCTTTGTAGCGAAAAAGTGGGGAAACAAAGTCCCTTTTTGTGCCTTTAAATGGCTTACGCTGCCTAAACCATAACAAAAACACAACATTAATGTACATAGAATTTAATATTTAAAAAGTATTCTATAAAAAAAAGTCCGCGAAGCATATGTTTATCTCTTACGGATAACTCACAATAGCCATTTTTATCTATCATTGATTTCAAGAAGATCTGGAGAAGTAGATTCCTGGGCAAGCATAGCAGCGCATGGCGGGTATTCTTTTACGGATAACTCAAAATAACGAATTTTGTCTTTCAGCTCAAGTTCTTAAGACAATTTTTGGACCAAAGAGAGATGAAGAGATGGGTGAATGGAGAACAATACATAAAAATAAACCACATGATATTTATAGGAAGCCAGATATAACTAGAAAAGTTAAATCTCATATCAACTTTTATAAGATTTGTGATGTGTTCCGTTGAGGTTTATTCAAAATTAATATAAAAAATTATGGAATATTCACCTGAAAGGTCCGTCTCCTCAACTTAATTAATTATTTATCAGTTAAATAATTAATTAAGCTGAGGAGACGCACCTTTCAGGTGAATATTCCATAATTTTTATATTAATTTTAAATCTCATATACTGCGATGGGCAGGACATATGACACGAATTGGGAATGAAAGACCTGCATGAAAGCATCTTGTAGGAAAACTAGAGGGAAAATGTGCAGTTGGAAGACCAAAAATGTGGTGGGAGAATAACATTAACTATAATTTGAGGGAAGTAGAATATACAGGGATGATTGGAAAACATGAGCTCAGGATAGGAATATATGGGGAGCTTATGTCCGCGCGGCCATGAACCGACGGGTTCGATAGTGCCAGCGAGCTAGTTAGTTAGTCTTTCAGCTCATTTGTACCAAGTACATCGGGATATGTGGATTCCCGGAAAACGCCGGGTTATCAGCACGGGGTATCTAAAAATAATTACGATATGGCTTTACTTATAGTGATTGCATGAATATTAAATTTTGGAAGATGAAATTTTATTCACTATTTGGATTGAATGAAAAGTAGTTCGGAAAAGGAATGAATTAGTTTATTGGCTATTTTAGCTGCAATAAGGAAGAGAGTAAATCTATAATTAATGTTCCTCGTACTTATTCAACTTAATATAAAAACACTCTTTCGTCTTTTAGCTAATTTATGCCAAGAGGATTGGGATAAGTAGATTCTTGGGCAATGCTGGGTAATCAGCATGGAGTATCTAAAAATAATAACAATATAAATTTACAATTATATGTCGTGTTACTTATTCAACTAAACGAAAAGCATATTATCATTTATTTATGCATAGCAGCGCACGCCGGGTATTAGCTAATCTAATATATAAAAATTAATGTTTGTTTGTTCGTTCGTTCGTACTTTATGCGCGGCCATACCGTTGATCCGATTGTGATTGGGCTTTTTGCAAATGTTCAAGAGTTCCCGAGATGAACACAGGCTATAAGAGAGTTGTGATACTCAACTCCTACACCCTTAAAAATCGCCCCTTTGTAGTGAAAAACGTGAAAAAAGTAGCTTCTTGGAGGCGTAAATGGCTTGGGCTGCCTAAACCATAACAAATACACACAATTAATGTACACAGAATTAAATATCTCAAACGGCTCTACAAAAAGTCATGTTTATCTCTTACGGATAACTCACAATAACCATTTTTGTTTTTGATTGATGCCAAGAAGATCGAGACAAATACGTAGATTCCTCTGCAAGCATAGCAGCACATGGCGGTATTCTTTTACGGATAACTCAAAATAACGAATTTTGTCTTTTAGCTCATTCATGCCAAGAAGATCGATATAAGTAGATTCCGGGGCAACACCGGGTAATCAGCACGAGGAATCTTAAAATAATCACGATATACAGTTATAATTATTTTCTTATTTTACTTATTCAATTAAGCATAAGAAGTACATTAATTTTCGCTTTTCAGCTCATTTATGCGAAGAAGATCGGGATGAGAAGATTCCCGGAAAACGCCGGGAGAACAGCACGGGGTCTCTAAAAATAATTACGATATAATTTCTCCTCTTACTTATTTAACTAAATATAAAACGCATTAAATGCTCCTATTTCTGCTCATTTATGTCAAGACGATCGGGATGACTAGATTACCGGGCAACGCCGGATAATCAGCACTGGGTATCTAAAAAATATAAATGTATAATTATTTTTCTCTTACTAATTCAACTAAACATAGAAGCACATCCAATTTTCATTTATTTAGGCGTAGCAGCGCACGCTGGGAATTAGCTAGTAAATTATAAAAACTATACGTTTGTACATGCAAATTGCCTGAAAATCACTCGAAAGCGCTACAATTATCCTGGGTCCTGTATGAAAATTCAGTTAAAATTGAGACTCTTCTTTTTTTACTGAAGCATATTCTATTGCTTATGTTAAGTTGTTCACCACTGTGGTCTCAAGGTAGCGTGCTGTCTTGTCACTTATTGGAACCGGGTCTGGACATGATTACTGGTTGACACTTTTTCCGGTTTTTTTCGTCACCAGTGAAACAATGGCAGGAAACTTTAATGCCCAAACGATCCCCGAACACCATCTGGCCATCATTATCGTACTCCCCTCAATAGATTAAGACCCTCTACTGGCGCATCATAACTACCATCATCACCTTTCTTATCATCAGGGTAGCGTAACCCCGCCTTCCAGGCTACCCAAACTCAGACGTTGGTTTCAAGTACGTCTTGCCGGGAGATAATACCAGAAATGTAATGACTACCTGGTGGTACTGATTAAAAACTTTTGTGATGAACGTGTCATACTATTGCAGATACTAGTTTTAGCTTGGAGAGTGGCGTGTTGGGATCTTTTAGGACGGATCGAGAGTGAATAAAAAGCATGCAAATTTTTGGGTACAGTAAGGAAATTACGATATATCAAAATTGTAGATCAGTAAGGATATATATGTATTATCAATATGAAGAATCTCAATATAGTCTTTGTTTTCGATCTTTAATTATATTATATAATAAGTAGGTTTGACAAGTTGAATAGTCTGATAGTGAATTTGATGTCTGCAGGGTTCGGGGGGAGGGGGGTATGAGCGTGAGCGTGTGTATATGTGTGGGTGTGTGTGTGTGTGTTTTCTAATTTGTTTTCTAGCAATTTTTTAAAATATGAATGTACAGAATGTTATTTATTTATTTATACACATGGTTTTTTCATGGATGAGTGTAGATATGTATTATTGTGTACGTAGTGTAGACACAGATTTTACTTATATGTTGCCTATTTATTGTTTTTGATACAGGTATATTTGTAGGCATTTGTTTTTATTATGATTGTTTTTATTTATTTGTTTTATTCATGGAAAAATAATGCACTTACGGCCAAGCAGGCCCGTGCGCAATGTAAATGCATATGTATTTTCTTTCTTCCGAAAAAAAAGGCAATGAATTTCATTATCATATCAAGTCATTATTAGTAGTTTTTATACCCAAAAGAGGATGCCAGATAAAACTAACATAAATATACTTTAATAACCCACGAAATAATTGAAGGATGAACATACTGTTTGCGGTAAATGACAGAAGGACTTTCAACGTTTCGAATGGCCACTAACAAATTTCTATGTCTGTAGCTCTTATAGCACTACTAATGTCCAAGCTGTGTTCAAGTATCTGTTATAACATCGCTGGACAAGAATTGCATAAGCAACTACAATTCTCCGACGCCCAAAAACATTTTCATGAGAACAACTTCAATAAAAACATTACTTTAGAATTCGCTAATAGAAGGGAAGAAAAATAACATATACTTAATCCTCGACTGGTAGGGTGGGGTCAGAATTATCCAGGTCATTCATTAAAAATGCTCTTTTTCAAAGTTGCTAATTGCAACTGTGTGTACCCTCTCTTCGCTCCATACTTAGACTTTGTAAGAAGAGTACGTTTCATTATATTTTAGAATGTGTGTGTTAGTTCAATTTGTTCAACGCCTTGCACTTCTCGGGTCATTTTGATCCTATACTACTTTAACCTTAAGCCTAAGTATTTTTTCTATAAGGCAGAAGATTGATTTTTTTTATGTTTTTACACGCTTTATATTAGCTTGACTTGTATCTGTCTATATCTATGTAACGGACCTGTATCTATGTAACGGAATCTTTGAACACGATTTTCACCCTCTTAAAATCATTGGATCGACGTGAAACTTTGTATACGTGTAAAGGGCCCATCACAGTACAATAAGTTCATAATTATTTTCTAAACTCCTGGCTAGAATCATCAGAAAATAAAAAAACTAATAAAATCCGGTATAATAGATTTCGGGCTTATCGACTTTTTAGTCAATCGTTGGTTAGAGATAAGTTGGAAGAGCGGTGAACTGTAGTGGTTTATAATTTCAGTAATCCATAGGTCGCTGGTTCAAATCTTTAGTAGAGATTTAAGCAATTAAGTTTCATGTGATTCCGGTTTATGACAATCAATTAAACTAAGAATAAAAAAATTAAATGATAGTTTAAAAAATAAAACAACACGGTTTATTAGAAAACCAAACTAAAAAATAAAAAATAGTTAAAAAAACTAAAACAGCACGCTCTATTAGAAAACCGAACTAAAAAATGAAAAATAATTTTAATTTCCAACACTCTTGGGATACAATTAATGTGGTCAACAAGAAAATCATCTCCAACACATCTAGAAGAAACCTAGAGTTATCTACAATAAAAATAATTTTACCATCAAAAGCTTGGTATGCTTTTTATGGTTTTTACGTTTTCTTCTTAGAGATTTTAGTTTTACCAATATCTGTTCATTATCTAATATATTAATTAATATAGAGCAACCCACGTTTTTGATGCTAATTTTTTTTTTTGTAGATAACTCTAGTTTTATTCTAGTTGTATTGGAGATGATTTTTTGTTTACCACGTTAATTCTATCCCAAGCGTGTTGGAAATTAAAATTATTTTTCACTTTTTAGTTAGGTTTTCTAATAAAATGTGTTGTTTTAGTTTTTTAAACTATTATTTATTACAGTAACAATATAATATTTTTGTCTTTCTATTAATAATGATAGTGAAGAGCGAATTCGAATTTTGAATTAATGATAAAATTAATATAAGAATGAAACGTATGGAAATGTTGCTATTGAAAGAGAACAGATTGAGAAAAAATGGTAATTATGATAATGACGGTGATAATGATAACATATTTCATGTCAGTTGGGTTTCATCTATAGAAATGCTTAATATAGAGTAACAATAAAACAAGTGTCAGAACAATAAGGAAAAATAAGAGACAAGTTCCATCAGAATTTCTTCCATAGAGAAGGAGAGAAGTAGTGTTTTATCTGTAATTGGTTCAATGGACTAAATACAGAATACTATAAGTTCCAAAGAACTGTCATTCTAATATTTTCTTCGTATCACACCAAAAGTGTAGATTCAGATTACGGTATAAACGCCCTCAAATAATACAATTTTATAATATATAAATTGTGGTATTCATTTCTTGTATCGAAAAGTTTCAACTAGCTCCATTACCAGAAGGATGAAGCGATGGGCAATTAGGATTTTTTCATAAGGGATAATACTCCAGAAACTGGTCAATATAATTACGACAAACAAAAGAGAGCAAAATCCATTAGCGGAAGTGAATTCATTAGAATAGAATAGATTTATTTATCCTGGTGGAGTTAAGGTCATGTGCCCTTCTTTTCTACTCACCAGGACAAAAATGCGTTACGTGTAAATACAAAAAAGTACAATAATAGTACATACCAAACAATTAATTATCTGTCAAATTGAACAGTAATGAAAATGTCTAGTAGTACAATAAAATTAAGTACAATTAATTAAACTAATGAAAGAATGTATACACAAAGAATAACAGCTCGAATCTACTATATATAAAACGACATGAAAACTTGCAGATAAATTAATGAACTATAATGAATTAATCTATCTCTTATACGTATATAAGACATTAGATAGATATATTGTACAAATGTTAATACTTATTTTATTAAATGATGAAAAATTAATTATTAATTGTTAAAAAAGTAATATTAGTGAGTTTTAGTTTTTCTGTTAATATATTTATTTTGAACTTGTTTCTGAAAGATGGTAAATGTCTCTGACATAGGGTCGAAGAGAATTCCGTGTTCTAGCAAGAGAAACTGTAAAATATTTCGAGTAATAGGTAGTGTGATGAGGGATATAAAGGACAATGTGCTGATGGGACCGGGTATATAATTTATGTGTATCAGAGAGTCTAGTGAAGCGGTGTAATAAATAATACGATTATGATGTGTGTAATATTTTTATAGAGAATACATAAGGAATGAATAGTTCCACGATCTTGTAGATGAAGCCATGCCAATTGTTCCAGGGATGGTGTAACGTATCTGCGAATACCACAAATAAAACGCATGCAAGAATTATGAACACATTGAAGTCTTTGGGTAAGAACTGTAATTAGATCAGTAAAAAAGAATATCGCTCCTGGAAAAAAAATTCTTGTGCATCTTGTACTTGTTTACATAACTGTTATTATATCGTGAACTCCGGCAAATAATTGCAAATTTCGGTAGAATACCGGCCTAGGTAAGAAAACGAGAAAGCTCAGCATTAACTCCAGGAAAAAGAAAGCTATGACTTCCTGCCCTCGCGGTCAGTATACAAAACCTGGAAAATTGTGAAAAGTTTATAAAATCATTTTCTGCAGAATGTGCAAAAAATGGTCTGCATTTTTTATAATACTATCAATTTATGATTATGAAGAAATGATTTACGTATTGAGTTTCAGTTTACAGATACTGTAAATGTTCTGATTAAAGCGATACTGTTATTACAATAACCAAGTTTTAAATTGTTGTTCTTTCTTCAATTTAATTGACACAAAAATAATAAAACCTGCTATTTTTTGTCAAGAATTATTTTTGCTTCATTATATAAACGGACTCTGTACTCTATTATTCAAAAGCCAGTGTACTTGTCTGAATGTATAAGCTGTTGCCTAAAATAGTTTAAAAAGAGCTCCGCATAACATAACTTAAACTTAGTTCTTTAGCAATGCTATTTTGAGATTAGATTACATATTACCAGATTTTTTTATTTTATATATTATACTAGTTACAGCTAAATAAGGAAATAAAATTTATAAATTTTCTTTATTCATTTATTGCAGCCATAATGATGACACTCTACCAGTTATATGATAGAAATGTCTTATACCAGTTGAGGATTAATTGATATAAATTTGTTTATTTTTAAATCTAATATATAAAAATGAATGTTTGTTTGTTGGTTGGTTGGTTTGTTTGTTTGTTTGTTCGATCATACTTTATGCGCTTCCGTACCGTTGATCGAATTGTGATGGGGCTTTTGCAAAATGTTCAGGAGATTCCCGGGATGAACATAGGCTATATGAGAGTTACGATACTCAACTTCTACACCCTTAAAAATCGCTCTTTGTAGTGGAAAAGGTGAAAATGTCCCGTTCCAGGGATCGAGTTATGATTTATATAAATTTATATCAGTATCATAAAACTACTTGTACTATTAAACCATTCGCTTCAGGTTTAAATGCAAAATGCATTTTCCCAGAAACCGGATTTAAGTTAGCATAAATCATAGTGTCTATTTTCAGACATTTAAAACAAACAAAAAATAACGGTACTTGAGAGCACAATAAGCGTGAAAGCAAAATTACATTCCTCTACTATTCATAAATGTTAAAAAAGATTACGCTGCCAAGGAATGTACAAAATATATATAAGAGCAGACTTTAGCGAGTGTACATCGTGTTTTGGGCTGAAAGCCATTTAACTGCCGACGAGTCTATCTCGTCTTTTGAGGCGAGTGGGTTAACATCAGGTTAAGAAATAGTAAGTAAAGTGATCCCACAACAGGCCTCAGGAGGCCTTTGGGGTAGTAGGAGGTTAAGGCTCCCACTTTTTTTAGACAATCGGCACTTGATGTCAGCCGGGTTGTCAGCCCTGCGTGACGGCCGCCTTTACCCCAGAACAAGCGTCTGGTACTCATTTCCGTTAGAGGCTGAGTCGACCCCAGGGCCATAGTGCCGCCAGAGGGTTTGGGTCAGTTTAAAAATCCTGACCCCAACGGGACTTGAACCCTCGACCCTCCGGCTTGTAGCTCAGTGCCTTAACCACTACGCTACGGCGTGCCCCGGTTAAGAAATAGAGTGGATTATATTTTTATTAAATTATATTCCCTTAAACATTCATTGCAAACAGGACATTGAGGAGGATAATTTACAGACAGCAGAAATGCTAGTCGTAGAACCAAGTACAGTACATTAGAGGTTGAAATGGCGATTGAAAAATTGAAGATGTATAAAGCATCAGGTTCAGATGAGATCCCAGCAGAACTGATAAAATCAGGGGGAGAAAAATTGATGGACAAGATACGCTGGTTGTTTAGTATGATTTAGGAAAAAGAAGCTCTTCCAGAAGAATGGAAGGAATCAATTATCGTACCAATTTATAAGAAAGGAGATAAAACTGATTGCAACGACTACAGGGGCATCTCATTACTTTCAACTTCGTACAAAATTCTTACAAATATATTAGTAAGCAGACTTACTCCCTAGATTGATGACATTCTAGGAGATCATCAATGTGCATTTAGAAGAAACAGGTCTACAACAGATCTGGTTTTTAGTATTAGACAGATTTTAGAAAAGAAATGGGAATATAATGGTACTGTACATCAACTATATGTAGACTTCAAAAACGCATATGATTCAATTAAGAGGGAGAAGTTATATAGTATCCTGCTGGAGTTTTGGAATTCCTAAACAGTTAGTTAGACTTATACGAATGCGTCTAAATGGCACAAAGAGTAGGGTGCGTGTAGGCAAACAGTTTTCGGACACTTTTGAAATCCAGAATGGGTTGAAGCAAGGAGATGCTCTATCTCCTCTACTATTTAATTTTGTACTAGAGCATGCCATTAAATCTTTAGAGAATGAGGAGGGCTTACAACTCAATGGTATTAATAAGCTGTTAGTTTATGGTGATGATGTAGTATTATTTGAAAATTACGTTTCATTTCATTTTTATTTAAGATTGAATTTCATAGAATAAAATTTCGCCGATAGCGAGGAGATACTAAAGGACAACACGCACACACTATTGATTAACACAAAGAAATTAGGACTGGAAGTAAATATCAATAAAACTAAATATATGGTCACACATAGAAATTCATTATATAATGGAAATTGACAGCTAATGACAAATGCGGGAAATTTTGAAGAAGTGGCTGAATTCAAATACCTAGGAACAATAATCACAAATAGGAATGAGATGCACAAAGAAATTAAACATAGGATCAATTCTGGAAATGCGTGCTATTATGCTTTGCAGAGACTCTTGATGTCCCAACTCCTTTCAAAAAACGTCAAACTTAAAATATATAAAACTATTATTCTACCAGTTATATTATATGGGTGCGAAACATGGACTCTTACTTTAAGGGAGGAAAGGAGATTACGAGTATTTGAGAATAAAGTAGTTAGGAAACATTTTGGACCAAAGAGAGATGAACAGACAGGTGAATGGAGAAGTCTACATAACAATGAAATACGTGGTCTTTATAGGAAGCCAAATATAATTAGAACAGTTAAGTCTCGTAGACTGCGATGGGCAGGACATGTTGCACGTATGGGGAATGAAAGACTTGCATGGAAGCTTCTTGTAGGAAAGCCAGAGGGAAAACGCCCAATTGGTAGACCAAGAATGAGGTGGGAGAATAACATTACCTATGATTTGAGGGAAGTAGATTATACAGGGAATGATTGGAAAGCTATAGCTCAGGATAGGGATGTATGGAGAGGTTATATCTGCGCGGCCATGAACCTACGGGTATGATAGTGCCAGTAAGTAAGTAAGTAAGTAAGTAAGTAAGTAAGTAAATAAGTAAGTAAGTAAGTAAACATTCATTGATTTTTTCTCTTTGTTTCCAGGTAAGGGAAAATGCCTTCTTCATCACAAGCATTATTCTACTTTTAAAGGTGAGCCTATTTTTTTGTATCTTTTACAGCTGTTAAACTTTACTAAATGTGTACACATTGGTGATAAGTTTTGAATTTTTTAACAACAGTTTCATCTCTATAGATCCTTAACAAAATGTAGTAACTCATAAAAATATGTCGTATTTACAGGAACTTTTAGATTTTGTTCCTATTTTTACCTTTAAAAATACGGTAAGTGTTAATTCATACATCTTGTATGGTCTCATAAAATATTCAATTTCTGTAAATTGCCTTTTCTGGATATTTCGAGACCTTTAATCATTCAGTGAAGCATTGATTTATTATTTCAGTTTTGCCCTATCTTCTGCAAAAAGGCTATACGATTCAGTCTGAAAAGTCTGTAGTATATGAAACTAAACAATGATTCCGGATCGAGTTTTTTTCAGTTCTTCTTTGATATTATGATTCATTCCTCTTTATTCTGCTGTCATTCACAGAAATCTTATTTCTTTATGTCCTTTCTTTCTGTTTAATGTATCTGGTCATGGTAACTATCATGATAATATTCTAACTAACTAACTAACTCACTGGCACTATCGAACCCGAAGGTTCATGGCCGCGCGGACATAAGCTCTCCATACATCCCTATCCTCAGCCAATGCTTTCCAATCATTCCCTGTATAATCTACTTCCCTCAAATCATAGTTAATGTTGTTCTCCCACCTCATCCTTGGTCTACCAACTGGACGTTTTCCCTCTGGCTTTCCTACAAGAAGCTTCCATGCACGTCTTTCATTCCCCATACGCGCAACATGTCCTGCCCATCGCAGTCTACGAGACTTAACTGTTCTTATTATATCTGGCTTCCTATAAAGACCATGTAGTTCATTGTTATGTAGTCTTCTCCATTCATCTGTCTGTTCATCTCTCTTTGGTCCAAAAATTTTCCTAAGAACTTTATTCTCAAATACTCGTAATCTCCTTTCCTCCCTTAAAGTAAGAGTCCAGGTTTCGCATCCATATAATATAACTGGTAGAATAATAGTTTTATATATTTTCAGCTTAACGTTTTTTGAAAGGAGTTTGGGACATCAAAAGTCTCTGCAATGCATAATAGCATGCATTTCCAGAATTGAGCCTATGTTTAATTTCTTTTTGCATCTCATTTCTATTTGTGATTATTGTTCATAGGTATTTGAATTCAGCCACTTCCTCAAAATTTCCCTCATTTGTCATTAGCTGTCCATTTCCATTATATACTGAATTTCTACGTGTGACCATATATTTAGTTTTACTGATATTTATTTCCAGTCCTAATTTCTTAGTGTTACTCAATAGTGTGTGCGTGTTGGCCTTTAGTATCTCCTCGCTATCGGCCAGTAGTACTACATCATCAGCATAAACTAACAGCTTATTAATACCATTCAGTTTGTAAGCCTACCTCATTCTCTAAAGATTTAATGGCATGCTCTAGTACAAAATTAAATAGTAGAGGAGATAGTGCATCTCCTTGCTTCAACCCATTCTGGATTTCAAAAGTGTCTGAAAACTGTTTGCCTACACGCACACCTACTCTTTGAACCATTTAGACACATTCGTATAAGTCTAACTAACTTTTTAGGAATTCCGAACTCCAGCAGGATACTATATAACTTCCTCCCTCTTAATTGAATCATATGCTTTTTTGAAGTCTACATATAGTTGATGTACAGTACCATTATATTCCCATTTCTTCTCTAAAATCTGTCTTAAACTGAAAATCTGATCTGTTGTAGACCTGTTTCTTCTAAATGCACATTAATGATCTCATAGAATGTCATCAATATAGGGAGTAAGTCTGCTTACTAATATATTTGTTAGAATTTTGTACGAAGTTGAAAGTAATGAGATGCCCCTGTAGTTGTTGAAATCTGTTTTTATCTCCTTTCTTATAAATAGGTATGATAATTGATTCCTTCCATTCATCTGGAAGAGCTTCTTTTTCCCAAATCATACTAAGCAACCAGCGTATCTTGTCCATCAATTTTTTCTCCCCTGATTTTATCAGTTCTGCTGGGATCTCATCTGAACCTGATGCTTTATACATCTTCAATTTTTCAATCGCCATTTCAACCTCTAATGCACTTGGTTCTGCGACTAGCATTTCTGCTGTCTGTAACTTATCCTCCTCAATGTCCTGTTCTGTATGTACATTTAATAGCTGATTAAAGTAACCTTTCCATCTATTAATATACTCCTAGAATCTGCAATCATATCCCCATTTTCATTCCGAATTATGTTTGTTCTAGCCTGAAACCCTTTCTTCTCTATACTAATTCCCTGATATAATTCTCTAATGTTCCTATTTCTTGCATTCATTTCAAGATCATTAATCTTCTCTCTCAAATATTCCCTCTTTTTACTCTTTAGTAACTTGGTGGTTTCCTGTCTAACACTACCCAATTGCTCTAAATTTACCTCATTTGGCTCGTGCAACCATTTCATTTTTGCTAGCTTTCTTTTCTTTACAATGTCGACACATTCCTCATCAAACCATTTCTTGTTTTGCCTCTTTTTAAACAGCCAATGCTTTCTGATGCTGACAATTTAATAGTATCTCTTATAGCCTCCCATTCTTTATTTATATCAGTTTCTTCTTCGTTTGCCACATTGTCATCTGAAGATTCCAGTACTTCAAATCTATTAGCAATTTTGATTTGGTATTCTTGTCGCATTTCATCATTTTTCAAGTTTTTTAATTCATATTTTACAGAATCATCATTAGCGTTCGTTCCTCTCATAAGCGATAGCCGTTGTCTGATTTTCACTCTGACCAGATGATGATCCGAATTGCAGTCTGTCCCTCTAACTGATCTAACATCAATGATGCTACTGTGCCAGCGTTTATCCACTAATACATGATCTATCTGGTTCCAAGTTTCTCCATCTGGGGACGTCCAGGTGTATTTATGAATATCCTTATGCTGAAATGTTGTGCTCTTAACAATGAGATTCTTCGATGTGGCAAATGTGACTAATCTAACCCCATTGTCGTTACTATCTTCATGAAGACTGAATTTGCCTATTGTTGGTTTGAATATATCTTCCCGCCCCACTTTTGCATTAAAATCTCCTAAGACAATTTTCATATGATATCGTGAAAGGCTATCAAATAAGCATTCTAATTCTTCATAGAACTCATCCTTGATCTTGTCATCTTTATCTTCTGTGGGGGCATGTACATTTACAATTATAAAATCATGTCGTTTACCCTTAGAATTATGTATGATATCCTATCACTAACAAACTTAATATCTCGGATAGCGGATAGGATCCTCCTTCTGACTAAAAACCCGTTCCAATGCAGGTCTTTCTGCACCCCCGTAGTATAACGCAAAGCTTCCTGATTCCTGACTACCTTCTCCTGGCCACCTAACTTCCTGTAAAGCGACTATATCCAAGGGCGATTTATCCAATTCCCGCGTTAATATCTCTAGTGCCCCGCTATTGTATAAAGTCCTAACATTCCATGTTCCTAGGAACATGTCCCTGTGTTTGAGCCTTTGGCATGGGTTCCCTGAAGTAGTCCCCGCCCGGAGAACCGAATGGGGGACTATTTGACCTCCGGAAAATTTTACCCCAGATGAACCCATGTCCGCATTTCTTGACTGTTGTATTTTTACGGTGAAAGATCGTCAGTCTTTCGCCCAAGGTACTTTTTTCGTCTGGCTTATCACCTTCGACCAGTCCGGCATGGGTAACCCTATCGGCAGCAATGCTACCGCCGGCATAGCTCTCAGGATCATTTAAGCACGCAAGCCACTCCACCACGACAAGGTAAAGATACCATGGAGGGATGATAATATTCTAGGTATCATTATTTTTACTGGATAATATTTTATTTGTTAATTTTAATAATTATCAATATTTTATAGTTTGAATGTCGCTAATTATGATTGTGTACTTTAAATCGTAAAGGGGTTACCGAAATGAATTATTTTCCCCACTTATTATATATATTATAGGAAACTGAGATCATTTGCTCATTTTCTTTCTTAACCCGGAAGCGGTGGTGTGGGGGGGGTGGATTTTCCGACACCCTATCATTTTAATTTCCAATAGTAGGTATTAATTCCTAAAATATGTCATTCTGTGCCCACATACCTTTCATTACATTCTTATTTCTGTGTTATGCCAATAATCTCAACCTTGAAACACAAATTATAAAAATAGGAGTAAACATATCCAGTGGTGCAGTGTCATAGTCTCTTTTCCCCCCAAGTCACACCTTATGTATGTATGTATAGATCATAGTGGAATTATTTGTAAAAGCTGCATTTCAAAATGCAGTGTAAAAACATTAATTAATATTCACATGCGTTTTTGTGCTAAACATGTGTTTGTCATAATAATATAACTACTATATACAGTGAAGGACGATATACATTCCAACATGTAAACATGTAGGGAAGTCTAAAAAATTGGAGAATACATCAATAATATGATTGTAATAATGATAATAATAATAATAATAATAATAATAATAATAATAATAATAATAATAATAATAATAATAATAATAGGAATTACTGATTTAATATATTACATATGTTTTTATATTATTATTATTATTATTATTATTATTATTATTATTATTATTATTATTATTATATCATCATATAATGTAAAATTAAACTTTTGTAGCAACAAAATTGTAAGACTATTTATCTCATAGACTGATAATTTTGCCTCTTCCTGTTATTAAATGCCTCTTCATGTTCGTAATGAGAGGTATCTCAGCAAATTAACTTATTTGACAAGGATATTGATTCAGCAATGTACGATCGATATGGTACAGCACGAAATGCTAAAAGAAAAAAACTTCACATATAAAAAAAATTCAGTTCTGTAGCTCTGAAACATTTACAGTATTAAATGTTGTATAATGCATTATTGTTAATAGTTATTTCTCATACAATCATCTTTTATGGATGTTTCACAACCCAAAGATATTAACAGTAAATATATGCTATTTATAACTATACAGCAGGCTTAGAAATCGCCGGAATTAAGATCGGAATACATAACCTCACATATAGTAAATATTAAACATTATAATTATTATTAGCTTCTGATGTTGTATTATTCGCTAAATAGTCACTCCAAATCCAACGCGAGGTTGAATTTTTCATTAGACAAAATCACTCGCGACTTTGTCGCTCGTGATTTTTTCAGAAAAACACACCTCTTGTTAGATTACTGTTGATTATTATTTTTATGGCTAACAAATGTTTTGAGATAACTATTACCGTACATTACGTAAACGTTTCATAAAATAATTATGGTATCTATTTAGGCCCAATGTGATATTTAAATATGTTTTTAAATGAATTTCACTATTAAATATTTTTTTACTTATCCTAAATTTAAGTAGTGTATTTAAAATAAAAACTTATCGGATATGTCTCTCATAATTAGGCCTATGTGTTACTGTTTTACTACTTTTCGTTAAAGTAACTATAACATTACTTTCATTTTAGTTTACGTTAATGAAGGAACGACTTCTACATATAGAAATAAAATTAAAATGTAGTTTGTAGTTAACATAATTTTCCCACTTTGATGTCAGGAAATCTCCACGCCACCTCATAAGTGTATTGCTAAGGTCCCAACTCTCCGGGGTTAATTGTATTTGTTCTGAACTGAAACGTTTTTTTTCTATAGGGCCTATGCTTGATAAAAATTAACTAATATTCTTTTATTTTTCGATTCATTCATAAATAATTGATTTTCTCCCTAAAAAATTCCTCTTTTAATTCTATAAGGTCCTGTGTTTTCCTTCTCTTGTTACCCTACTGTCCTAAATTTAATTAACTACGTTCATGCAACAAATATTTTTTTTCTATTGAATAGGCTAAGATTTTCAGGGCCGTCCTTAAATATTCCGATATAATGTAGTGTAATTTTTTCCCTTTTTTATTTACAATCTCAGCACATTCTTCATGAAACCATTCCTCGATTTGGTTATTTTTAAGTAACTTAATCTTTTTTATGCTGATAGTTTAGTAACATACTACCTTATAGTCTCCCATTCTCTGTTTACATCAGTTTCTTCTTTGGTTGCCTCCTTGTCACATTAACATTTTAGTATTTCAGATATTTTAGCAGTGACCTTGCTACATTTATCATTTCAAATTTTTTTCAGAATCATCTTTGGCTTTTGCACCTCTCATAACCATAATGTTTCTCTGATATTCACCATAAACAGTTTATGTAGACCTCTGCTGCAATCTCTATTCCTCACTTACCTAACGGCGATCATATGCTAGTGTGTCAACGCTTATCTACTAATACGTGATCATCTGGTTTCGCGTTTCAACGTCTGAAGATGTCGAAGTGTGTTTAAGAATAAGTTGTGTTTTTAATAATAAGATTCTTTGATGTAGGAAAGGTTGTAATCTAATCACATTGTCCTAACTATCTTTTTGAAGAATGAATTTGCCTGTTTAATCTAGATATATCTTTTCGTCCCACTTTTTCATTACAATCTTCCAAGATCATTTTCTAAGTATATCGAGAAAGTCTACCAATACGCATTCTAATTCTTGATAGAAGTTGTCATAGATATTGTCGTCGTATCTTCTGTGGGACCTTATACATTTATGATCGCAAAACCATATCGTTTCAACTTTAGAATTATGTACAATATCGTATATCTAACCTATTATATAGTTTTATTTGATTTTCATATTTATTATATAATTCAGTGACAGCTGTTTCGGTACACTGTACCTTCTTCAGACAAAATATAATAAAAAACAATAAAACCAAAACAAAAAAGAAAAATTATCAGGTGTATATAAATTGAAGTGTGGCACATGTGACAATGTCTATATAGGACAAACTGGATAAAGGAACACATGAGAGCATATAACAGAAATTTAGAAAATTAAGACTATGCTAACCACCTATTCCAATTTAATCATTGTTTCGATCCAAATTTTGAAATTTTACATATTTGTGATAAGGGTAAGAAGTTAGATCTTTTGGAGGCTGTAGAAATTAATAAGTTTAAAAGTAGTAAAAAACTGTTAAATTCTCAACTTGATTTGAATGAATCCCCTTTGTTAAATTTAAAAATTTAAATAAATATTGTTGTATTGTTGCTTAGATCAGTTGGAACACAATTCATAATTTGTTAACATGTCTGAAGAAGGTACAGTGTACCGAAACAGCAGTCACTGAATTATATAATAAATATGAAAATCAAATAAAACTATGTTTTATTTTTATTTAATTAATAAATATGGATTTTCATCAAGTAAACACCAACTCAATTGATTAACCTATTATACACCCCTGTAGTCGTATCGCTAACCGTATTATACACTCCTATAGTATTGTGTAAATAGAAAAGGATCCTGATTTCCGACTACCTTCTCCTGGTCGTCTAACTTCCTGTAAAGCGACTATATCCGAAGGATACATCTTAATATTTCTAGTGTCCCTATATTATAATGTCCTCAACATTTCATGTTTCTGTAAACATGTGCCTACATTTAAGCATTTTGCGATGAATCACTGAAGTAGTCCTTGCTTGAAGATTCGAATAGTGAAATATTTTATCTCAGGGAAATTTTATCCAAGTGGAGCCCAAGTCCGCATTTGTTGGCGGTCGCAGTATACGGTAAAATATCAATACTCTTTCAGCTACAGTATCTCTTTTTGTATGGTTTATCGTCCTTGATCTGTCTTGTCGTGGGTAATCATTTTGGTAATAATGATACCGCCGGTAAAACTCTTGAAAGTAATTTAAGTATGCAAGACACCCCACCACGAGAAAAGTAAAGATTCACCGGAAGTCGAATATCTGCTAGCTGGAATGATACAGCTGCACATCAACAACTATTTTTATGGACGGGGAATACGATATATACAGGCTGTAATGCTAATCTCACGAGGGAACTATTTACGATTATATAAATGTAAAGAAGAATTAAGGTCCACCTATCCCAATAAAACGTTTACGAGGACATACGTATGTACTGAAACTGTTCACTTGAACTAATTTGTTACTTTAAGGGAGCAAAAGAGATTACGAGTATTTGAGAACAAAGTTCTTTGGAAAATGTTTGGACCAAAGAGAGATGAAAAGACAGATGAACGGAGAAGACTACATAACAGTGAATTACATGGTCTTTATAGGAAGCCAGATATAATAAGAACAGTTAAGTCTCGCAGACTGCGTTGGGAGGATATGTAGCACGAATGGGGAATGAAAGACGTGCATGGAAGCTTCTTGTAGGAAAACCAGACGAAAAATGCCCAGCTGATAGACCAAGAATGAGGTGGGAGAATAGTATTAATTATGATTTGAGGAAAGTAGATTATACATGGGATGATTTTAAAACATTAGCTCAGGGTAGCGATGTATGGAGAGCTTATGTCCGTGCGGCCATGAACCTATGGGTTCGATAGTGCCAGTGAGTTACTAAGTTAATTTCAGAACATCATTGCTCATTGTCGATCAAATATTTATTTAAATAAACCTATTAATGAAAATATTTTCATGTCGTTTCAAATGTAATAGCCTACTTAGAAATATTTACGAAGTCCATCAAACAGGAACTGCGCAAACTAACGGATTTCCTGAGCAAATAAAATTTGCTACATTTTGCTGGTTTACGCATTATATATATTGATGTGTGTGTGTATGTGTGTGTGTGTGTGTGTATGTGTGTGTGTGTGTGTATGCTATTTAATATACACTGTATAAAAGCTTATCTGTTTTCAAAATCTCTCAATTTTATATAATTTTGTTAAAAATGTACGCGAGTGAATTTTAAATCAAAATGGAGGCGAGCTGTTTCAGTGTTTGAGTGAACATTATATTTAGTTCATATTTATTCACTTTGTGATCTTCTTATGGACTTAGTAAAACAAAAACATACGGGAATTATCTGTTCATTCTTCTGTCGGAAAAGGTTTCTCAAAATAATAAATTTTATTAACACGTAGACTGATAAAATGAAATAATAAATGTATGATTATATTTTGAAAGTTGTGGAATCTGTTTCGCACCCAACATTCTAATTTAAATGCAGTGTATAATTGTGTTTGAATATATTATATCAGCGTTTCTCTGCTCGAGTAATGAATGTGCTGCTGAGCGAAACTTCGCTTTCACAATTTTCCCGATGGAAGTGTAATCACAATGTTAACCTCTTGAGTGAGAAGCACTTGCCCTTTTAAACATTAATACAAAATAGTTGTTCCGCATATCCACCAGGGGGCAGGAAAATGGTTTAACAGGAGTTGCGGAGTCTGCTAGTTATTCTGAAACGGAATCCGGTTCCGCCAGAGAAAGCCGGAAGTTATAAAAAATAGTCCGGGATGAGGCGCTAACTGGTACATAGAACATCCACTACATATGGCATCCGGGCTCCAGGCACCCCAAGCAACTCTCTCAGTAAATTCAGGGCTGTCCACATTATTTCTACCTTGCTCATGTTATGCGTCATCACATCAAATTGTTAGAATTCAGTTTGGTCCTCGTTTGAAATACTAAAGAAAAAATATAATTTATTTTTCCAAAGTTTAATATTCCACAAATTACTATTAATTAATACTGACTGTTTAACTTATGCCCCAAATAGGAGTCAATGACCAATCACATTTGAATGATTTTTTATTTACAACCAATCACAGTCGATTTTCACCTCGATTTTATCAGTTTAATTTTATCACTTTAAAATCAAGCTCCTCCTTCTTAACATTCTCAATAGGTCGTAGCATTATTCTGCAGTGACTGTATGTGGCTGCCAGATTGTATACATAATGCACGAAAGTGACCGAAAAGTGCTTGCGGGATGTAATAAAAAAAATCTGTAGCTATTTATTATACCACAAAAAAAAAGAAACTACTGTTTGCACTTTCCTAAACGTATTATTTCCCCAGGTAATAACATTTCAGAAAAATATAATTGACTTATTTACATCATAGGGCATCAGAAATTAATTTATATACAGTTCGATGTGTTTAATTTTTTTTCTCCACTAGGGTGCATCATTTCTCAATAAATAATAAGATCTGGTTGCAGTGATTAACAAGTGAAACATAACGTCTTTCATTTGTTTTCAAACCTCGCCGTTTACATTAAATACATAAATATTTTAAAATAACTATATTTAAATAATGAATTGTGAGTAAACAGCTTAATTTTATTCGTCAAATAGTCCTAACAAATGCCACTCTTGATTTCCAAATTCTCTAGATAAATTGGAAATCACTCGTGACGTTACTTATGATAAAATTAATATTAATATTCCGTTCAGGTAAACAGCCTTAAAGTAAAATATTAAAATAAACGCCTGGCAGATGCAGTCGACCTCAACTAGGTTAAATAAAAAAAACATAAGAACTGTAGGCTTCCATTAGTAACCCTAATCATTATCATTCTGTTGATGATGGAAGCCGGTTTCCCAAAGGCCTAAAATTCTTTAGAAATTAAACTAGTTGAGGATAACGGCACCTGCCAGGTAAAGGTAAAGTGGTACCACTACAGGCCTTAGGGTAGAAGAAGGTTAAAGCTTACACTTTCTTCTAGACAATCGGCACTTAATGTCCGCCAGGTTGCCAGCCTGCGTGACGGCAGCCTTTACACTCAGAACATGCATATGGTACTCATTTTCGTTAGCAGGCTGTATCGTCCCCAGAGCCATAGTGCCGCCAGAAGATTTGGGTTAGTTTTAAAAATCTTGATCAACTGGCACTCGCACCTTCAATATTCCGTCTTGTAGCGTAATACCTTAACCACTACGCTACGGCGTGCCTCCACCTGCCAGGAATTAATTTTTATAATTTGCTTTGTGATTATCAATGAGACAAAACTTTTTTTAAATTTTTGAACGGGATTGGGTTTCTGCAATTATTTTCTATTATTGTATTATTCTTGATTTTTAAACATATTTATTTAAAAATGTATTTTTTTCCTGATTCATACAGATTGATCAAAATTACTTGTCGTCGATTTCGAAGTGCCCATCTACCGAACCATTAGAAAATAGCGAGTTGAAACTGTTGCAATTTATTCAAGATGGTCCTTCTTTATACGGTATATTTTAATAGGTAATTAATTCCAAGTTTTCCTCTTATGCTTAATTTCGTTTAGGCAATCGTACAGTAAACATAGAGGTTGCGTGTTGCAATCTGTAGACTAATTGCATAAAATACATTTTGAATATCCTACTGCAGCTCCACTGTTGCTGTACTATCTTATATACTCTGTCTTTGAGATAATCTCAAGAACATAAAACATATGTGTTGGTATCTAAGGACACAGCTATATCAACAATGGAATGGAAATATGGTTGGTATCTAATGTTGAGCACTTGATAATGAAATCATTCGCTCTGGAATGGAAATATAGAGATCAAGTATTTCAAAATGTGAAATATTTTTAATATCTCGGTACAACGTTGAAAATAAATGGAAAGTGGAAGAAACATATTGATATAGCATTATTTAAAAGGAGGGGACAACTTAACAGTGTGCTCGGTATTCTGGGTCGAGTGCCTGATATTCCAGGCAGCACATAAGAAAAAAAGTATGGAGCGATGGTGAGGCCAGTAATGCACTATGGTAGAGAGATTTGGGGTTTCTAAAGAACGGAAATACTACATAAGGTATATACGCATTTTAAAATATATTACAGGACTTAGCAAGGCCGTTTCTAACTGTAGAATGTTATACGAATTTGGGTCAATATGGGACAACATAAACTGCAAAATTCGTGTACTCATATACTGGTTGCGGATAATTCAAGGTGAACAAACAATGCTCAAAGCAATTTGTTACGACCACCAAATTAGGAACGCAAATGTGAAATTCTGGGCAGGCGAGGTTAGGAGAGAACTCCAAAAGATAGGGATGGGTTGGGTATGGGAAAAAGGGACTGGAAATCGCAAGAATGTGTGGAGGAAAGTAAGGAGTAGGTTCTTAGATATAAACCAACAAGATATTTTCGCCAAATGTGCGGGAAGACCCTCACTGTATTTACAAAGAGGTCTAAATCACGTTTGGGGAAATAATCTTATATACTCAACCTAGGATTTGAAGAGAGATCAGGGTATGCTTGTTTAGGATAGGTACTTGGAATTTTCTAAAAATTAGCGACGATCACGATATGCGAATATGTCCAATGTACGGGAGCTTTGAAAACGAGATACATACGAGTATATTAGGAAAATGTAATGATTTAGAATATTGGAGAGGTCAGTTATTAACGAAAAGATTTCTAAATTCAATTCGTGAAAGTTTGGCATGCTACGAGTTAACAGTAAATCGAGAAAATTGGATAAACGTGGGTAAATTTCTGGACAAAACACGGAAAATAAGAACAACACTCATTCATGAATAAATGCATGTTATCAAAATGCAATTAATGAATAATGTTATTGTATTATTATGTAATTGTAATTTTCGTTATGTAATTGTAATTTTCGTTGTAATTTTCGTTATGTAATTGTAATTTTCGTTATATAATTATTGTAATTTTCGTTATGCAATTATAATTTTCGTTATGTAATTGTAATATTATTGTATTCTTTTTGTTTTTTCTTCATGCTATTACCAATTATTATTTTATTGTAACGGACTGTCAACAGCACGTACGGCTTACTGCCCGTGCGACCCATATTTGTAAATAATATTGTAAATATCTCACTTTTAGTCTAATAAAGACCTATTACTACTACCATAAATAATTCCCCAATAAAAAATGTTAAGGTATACGGCTATTATTTATGTTGAACTTTGTTTTAAATGCTCCTAGGATATTCTCAGGCTTCTCATTTGATTGGTTGTGCTCGGTGGAGACTCGTTATTCTAGAGTACTGTAAGTGATGTGTGCACTGTCGAAGATGATAACACAGGTCATCGGAGGAGGAAAACACTGACAGAAACTGATGAATATGTAATTGTTTTTCAACGTACTTTTTCAATAGCTTAATATGCCTATATAGGTATATATTTGATAAGTCATTTTTGGATCGCCCTATATAATTATATTCGCCATTGACAATTATATTCATGTCTGAAAGGAAATACAACTAAAGAGATAAATGTCTGCCCAAACCGGGATTTGAACCCAAGCAATCCAGTACGCGCTGACGCTCTAAACCATTGTGCTACTTAGTCAATCTATGAAGAGACACAAATCATTATCAAAATTGAAATTCACGTCTATCCCTATACGTGAATCTCTATTAACTTTACAATATGATCGACTTTATTTAGAAGACATTGTAATGGGATTTTAGCAAAAAACTTGTTTTGTTAATGAATTATGAATTTAAATTACAGTTCAACAATAAATTATTTATTTGAATTATGCATTTTGTCCTCATTATGTAGGACAGAATTGACAAAAAATGAAGTCCGTAATAATGTGTATAATATCAAACATGCAATATGTTTTTTTTTCGCGATAGTGAGTTTTGTCGAACTTACAGCAATGGCGACCATGATTGAAAGTTCAATTTCCTACATTTCGGGATTGCCAACCTAAATAACTGTACTGTAATATTACATTTTACAAACCTTGTGCGGGAAGGAAACCCACTGCCCTTTATGAATACTGTGTACAATGTATTTACAAAAAATATCCAAAAGGTAGTGTAAATATACATTACACGAAAGAAATCATTGCATTTTAAATGAATTGAACTTTTTTTGAAACAATATAAAACAATAAATACGTACTTGCCGCTATTTAATGACTGATTGGTGTAACGGTCTGCTGTAGTCTGAACTAATAAATATTGCCCAAACTGTTAACGTTAGTCAGTAGTGTAAAATTAACACAAATATTTTCAACAAATACGTTATTATTTTACTATTATTTATCATTTTGAAAACACCATCGCGCAAAAAATAATGAACAATGCACGTTTATGAAGTGTTTTACAGGACATTGCCTTGCTTCTATAAAACGAATTCCCAACTTCGCATCGTAATACACAATTATCTTTTAATATTCTGTTATTGAACATCTTAATTACCTATGATATTTCAAACGTAATATTGAAATTAATGTATTTTGGCCTGCGGTTCGCATGAGATAATTATTATAATTTAAAAACTTGTTTTTTTTCTAAACCGTAATTGAATCCAAAATCTCCTGCTTTACGCTCTAGCACACTAAACAATTGTGCTATTCAGACAATCCGAGCTGAGGCACTAATACGTTGTGGAAAGATAATACAGGAAGAGACACGAATCTAAACCAGTGTACACAATAGTTTAATACACAACGCGTCAAGTTTAAGATCTTGAGTTCAAATCCCGTTTAGGCATACATTTTTATCTTAAGTGTATTAACAGTGGTATTTTATCAGATCTATTAGAGAATCATTTTCAGATGAAATATATAATCCTAAAACCAGTTTTGCCGTTAAATATGTATTAAATGTCACGTAATCACGCATAGAATTATTACTCATATCCAATCGGTAAATATATAGCCTAACTAACCCACTGGCACTATCGAACATAGTAGGTTCATGGCCGCGCGGACATAAGCTCTCCATACATGCTTATCCTGAGCTAATGTTTTCTAATCATTCCCTGTATAATCTACTTCCCTCAAATCACAGATATGTTACCATACTGTAGTACAGTCTACCAACTGGGCGTTTTCCCTCTGGGTTTCCTACAAGAAGTTTCTATACACGTCTTTCATTCCCCATTCGTGCCACATGTCCTGCCCATCGCAGTCCACGAGACTTAACTGTCCTTATTATATTTGGCTAATCGGCCGCGGTGGACTAGTGGTTATGCTCCTTGCCTCTGGTCCCAAAGGTCGATGGATTTTTTAGGATGAAAAAATCCAAGGAGCAAGTCCTCCGGGAGGGACTTTAAGCCGTGGGTCCCACGTCTGAAGATTTTGAGGCTCGTAAAAGATCCTTAAGCCTGAATGAAAAGGCCTCTAAGCAACATTTACCGTATTTTCCCGTCCTAGTACTAACTACCTTGGTTTCCTAGATATGAGTATGAGGCGGAACGCTGACCACGGACCACTCAAATGACATCTATACGAAAACATTTGTAACTAAATTAGTATGGTTCAAATTCTTTTCTGTAGGGGAAAAGCGCCTAAATCTCTGTTAAGGGAAAACGAGGGCTTACAAGATACAAGAAGATTATATCTGGTTTCCGTTAAAGACCACTGTTATTTAATATTCTCCATTCACCTGTCAAATATATAGCTTACGATGAAGTTATAATTTACTATTTGAATTAGAAAAGACATCGCCAAACAAACATGTTTTATAAAACTAACAAAAAGTCCGTCATGAAGGAACTGTGTAAGCAAAACCAATTCCTCGACAAGTGAAATATATGGTATAATTTTGCTGGCTAATGAAATATATTATATTTGTTTGTTAAATTGGGGAAACTAAAAGTGTGTGACTGGAGTGATAATAAATCATGGCTAACTGTAAGTTACATACATAAGGACTTTATTAAACTAAAAGTTAGATAGATACAATGTTATTTACAAATATGGATCGCACGGGCAGTAAGCCGTACGTGCTGTTGAAGTTATTACTATTATGTATTGTACATATTGCGCAAAGTTGTATAAATTTACACCAATTTAAATTATATATATATATATATATATATATAATTTTATTTTTCCATTACTTTATTACAAAATCAAGTAAATAATATTAATGCATCTTATAGAGTATATTGCCAATACAAGGGTTAATTAAATTATATGGTATATATTGCGATGAACCAAACATGGCGGTTGCTAACTCATCATCATTATCAGCATCAGGCTTAAGGTCTGTTTTCCAATCTAAAGCTAGAATTGGTATATCTTTTACTGGGTCTTCCTACATTCTTCGTCGCATTGATTTGCAATCAAGAATCTGTTTCGAAATTCTATCGTTATCCATTCTATTGATGTGGTCCATCCATTTATCTCTGTGTTGTGCAATTCTATCTAATAGTTTGAATACATTTAGTTCTCTTCGTATATATTCATTTCGTTTTCGATCTGTAATTGTGTAGCTAGCCACTCTCCTCAGATACATAATTTCTGCTATACTCAATTTTCAATTTCGAGTTTCGGGAAACTGTCATTTCTTATGGTTGAATTTCGTTGATTTTTGGACAATGCCTTCTTCAGTTTACTTTAATGATTCATGTCGTAAATGTCTGGAAAATGCGACCGCTAGAGTGATTTTCTAATTATTCGTTTTAGGTAAATTGCATATAATGATCAGATTTTTCTAGTTAATGAACTCAACCTTAATTTTTTAATTAATTCCTGTATTGAATGAACGAAAATTACGGCCGTTATAGTGTTAACGGTCCACCGCTGTGATTTCGAGGTAGCATGCTACCTTGTCACGGAGCGGGCCAGGGTTCCATTTGCGGTCGGGACAGGCTCCTGGGTGAGGTTTTTTTGGAGCTTTTCCTCACCTGTAAGACAAATGTCAGGAAGCATAGAACCCAACGGTCCCCAAAAATAATCGGGCCATTATCATTATCATTATCATCATCATCCTTCATCGGATCATCCTTCACCGTTGGAACAGGAAGCTCCACACCTATAATTACCTAGTAAAACTGCAAAGCATAACATGCAAATGTTATTATTTTAGTGAAAGACCTGCCCTGCAGAATTGCACAGTATGGATGTATAGTGTTAACGGACATTTTATGTTTACACATTTTGATCATGGTCGTTTTTCGTGTCTTCTAGAGGAACGATGAAAACCTGTAACGATGTTTCAAAATATTTTCATGAGAACAACCTCAATAGAATCATTCCTTCGAAATGAGACATCTGTACACAAGTTTCTGTACATACGTGTAATCCATCGTTATTAAATCTATTAATTGTACATAATTGTAACATTAAAAGTGGAACAAGTTATTTATTGAAACTTCCGAGCTAAATATGTAATCTCCAATGTCTAATTACATTTCTTATCTCCTCGTGTTGCCAATATCTCCAGTTCCATTCTGCATCAATCAAACTGAAATAAAAATCATTTCTGGCTCATTTTGATAATGTCAATCAACGTGGGTACTTTGTGGAGACTGTTCGTATTAAATACAGGCCTATTATTTTACCAACGTTTGCCTGGCACGTTTGCCTGGCATGTTAGAGGTAACATTCTGTGATAAAATGCGTTTTATAATAGCAGCCATGTTAAAAATATGAATGGCGATGTAATTTTTCACACAAGACTCTTATCTTCTACTGAGACAGTTAAATTTACACACTCATTTGTTTCGTAAAAAAAACAGAGAGAGTGATCGATACACTTTTCCACTCCCACGTGGACTATTCAGACATACGTGAAATTGTAATAATTCGTGTCTTGGTTTATTTCCGATGAATATAATAATTAAACAGTGTTTGTACGATGACTTACTTTCTTATAGAATTTCATAAAATATAATAACTCGATGGTACAATGATTTATCCGATCACATTTTACAATAATAACCTAGTAGAATGTACAATCTGAGAATAAGGCCTCCCTGAAGTTTAATGTTATTATTTACATATAAATAAGAGCAAACATTAACCACTTAATTCTAATGCGTTAATGAAATTGTGATGATTTTCACTATACAATAAATCACTGGCGCTTCTGCCCGTTTTCAGGACACGGCCACCCCAATTACGTTTCTCCATCCTTTTCTGTTTCTTGTTAGGCCTGCTGTTTTCATTTTCAGAATTGGAGTAGGTTAGCATCATTTTCAACCATATTTTCCAAACGATTTCTAGGTATTTGAACCAGTCGCTCTAGCCAAAGTGTCCATTAAACACTTTCTTGGTATTCTTACATCTTCATTCTAACCAAATTAAAATACAAAATTATGAAATATTTACCTAAAAGGTCCGTCTCCTCAACTTTATCAGTTATTTATCAGTAGCGTTTTCGGGACAAGTCCTATCAGCAGCATGATTCACCAGTTTTGAATCCTGCTGACGATGGGACTAGTCCCGCAAGCGCTACAAATAAATAACTAATGAAGTTGAGGAGACGGAGCTTTTAGGTAAATATTTCATAATTTTGTATTTTAATTTTGAATAATACCTCAACGGAACTTCATCATGAATCCTATTAATGTGGACATTCTAACCTACTGTCCGACCCACTGTAATCTTTTTATGCCTGTATATTTTGACTGCCACACATTGCATACGTCGACAGCTGTAGTCTCGAGGTAGCGTGCTGCCTTGTCACGCAGCGGGCCGGGGTTCGATCCCCGATGGAGCAGTTTTTCAGGGTGATGTTTTTATCGGGGTGTTTCCTCATCTCCTCATCTGTAAGACAAATGTCAGGAAAACTTTAAGGCCCAAACGGTCCCCGAAATTATATGCCCATCATCATCACCATTTTCATTATCATCATCATCATCATCATCCTTCACCCCGGTGTGGAAAGCAACGGGAAGCTACCACACATACAATTCCCTAATAAAGTTGAAAAGTGTAGCATGAAAAAGCTAAGATTGGAGTGAAAGACCTGTCCTCAAGCAGAATTACTATGGGTGGACATTGCATACGATGTCATCACCATCATCGTAATCAAGGATTAGATATTTTAGTCTGTTCCGACTCAAAATTTTTCACACCATCTCTTTGAAGGTCGATCTATATTTTTTGTCCCCTCGGATTATAATATAAAACAGTTCTTCCCATCCTGATGTTTGGCATTCGTACGACATGAACTCTCCAAAGTTTTCTATATTTTTCTATTAATATTGTGATTGGATTTGTGTATTACTTTTAAAACGTTATTTTGAGTTTTGAATAAGTAAATAACATTTATTATTTATTTATGTTAAATTATATTTATTTGTTATTAATAGTCCAAGTGAAAATTGGACTCTTAACCGTTCAGACAGAAGGAAAATAGAAACTGCAGAAATGAAGTTCCTACGTTCAGTAGCAGGTGTGACAATTTTGGACAGAAAAGAAGTGAGGATATTAGGAAGGACTTAAATATTTTCAAATTAACAAATAGAATTGACAACATGAGAAACAACTGGTACGAACATGTCAAGAGAATGCCTACAGATAGAATCCCTCAGCTGTTACTAAAGTACAAACCAATAGGACATAGAAATGTTGGACGCCCATTTACTAGATGGGAGGATTCATTAAATCCCACTTGATGTGAAAACAGGTCAAAAGGCCTAATTTCATGAAGCAGAAGAAGAAGAAGAAGTATAAGTAAATAACATTTATATAGACTATTTAACTTATGCCTCAAATGGGAGTCAATGACCAATCGCGTTTCAATGAACTTTGATTTAGAACCAATCACAGTAGTGTTTCACTTGGAATGTATCAAATTAGTTTGTCATTTTAAAGAAAGCTCCTACTTTTTAACATCCTGAATTGGCCAGAAGCATTATTTTGCAGTGGCTGATTCTCTAAGAAATACGGCTACCTGATTCTATATATAGTGTACGAATGTAACCAGAAATTGCTTGCGAGATATAATAGAAAAAAACATTCGTAGCAAATGATTTTACCACCAACAAATAAGCTGTACGCACTTTCTTAAACTTATCATTTCCCAGGAAATAACGTTCCAGAAAAATATAATTGACACATTTACATCATAGGACATCAAAAATTAATTAATATACAGTTTGATGTGTTTCATTTTTTCTCCACTAGGGTGCATTCTTACAATATACGTTCCTTTAGTAATAAATAATATGATCTGGTTGCAGTGATGAACAAATGAAGCATAACGAACGTTTCTCATTTGTTTTCAAACATCGCCGTTTACGTTAAATATATAAATATTTTAAAATAACTGTATTTAAATAATGATTTGTGAGTAAACAACTTAATTTATTCTTTAAATTAGTCCTAACAAATGCCACTCTTGATTTCCAAATTCTCTAGATAAATTCACTTCTTACTTCGTGAGTCGTGAATTTATCGATAATTTGGAAATCACTCGTGGAATTACTTATTAGAATGTAATGAACTTTTAGTAATTTGTTGTGTGTCATAAATGTTATACGTTTCATGTTTTTTTAAATTTGTTTTTCGTAGTTGTTCTAATTTCTGTAATAAAGTCGTATTTCAGGGTATTTAAAACTTGTCATCCAAGTTTAAATAACCAACAAATTTACGTATACCGCAAGTTTCGTGGTCACTTCTTCTATATTCATCATTGTACATTTGATAGTTACCTCGCCCCATTTCACTATATGGTGCAAAGTTGCAAATATATACGAAAGAAGAGTTAGTATATAACGTTTAATGGATTCGATAAGTTAATTAAAGTAAAGTAATCCCACTACAGGCCTCGGAAGGCCCTTGTGGTAGTAGGAGGTTAAGGCCCCCACGTTTTCTAGACAATCGGCACTTGATGTCAGCCGGATTGTCAGCCCTGCGTGACGGCCGCCTTTACCCTCAGAACAAGCGTCTGGTACTCATTTCAGTTAGAGGCTGAGTCGACCCCAGGGCCATAGTGCCGCCAGAAGGTTTTGGTCAGTTTAAAAATCCTGACCCCACCGGGACTTGAACCGTCGACCTTCCGACTTGTAGCGTAGTGCCTTAACCACTATGCTACGGCGTGCCCCCTCGATAAGTTAATTAATTTTTCAATTCCATTAACTCCGTTTACCCTATTACATTATAGTGATTTAATATGTGTTACATGTCACACGGTCCTTATATTGGCATGACCTGTCGGAAGAGGGATTTTAACCTATGATTCACACATATATTTTTTTTACCGCAGAAGGATATGGAAGACCTCCACGAATGAGTAACCATCTCAATATGAGGTTCTCCTTCGAGATGACACATCGGTAAAATGAAACACACTGTTGTTATACACATTCATGTGATAATGATAATTATGATGACCAAATTGTGTTCGGGAACCGTTTGGGCGTTACGTTTCCCGACTTTTGTCTAACAAGTGAGGAAAAACTCCGAAAAAATCAATCGCTCAAGAAACCTCTCCCGGCAGCGACGCTACCCCTAGATCACAGCTGTTGAGCCAGTAATATATAAGGTCATATTTTATGTCATTTTGGATTATTTTAAACACCTTTTAAGCCATAAATGCATGCATATATTTTCTTATTTTTGGTCATAGAAATCCGCTTCTTATATAGTATTTAAGTAATAGTTTTATTAAAAGAAACAAACTTTAGAAACAAATTAAATTAATATTAGGAGGAAGAATGTACACTTAGCGACAAAAAGAATGAGCCGCTTCAAAAAGCGAAGTCCCTATATGGCCCACTGCGCATGCTCGAAAAGCTAAAGCTGTGATTCACGAGGTAACGCACTGTTAGATGTTTTAAATACGCTGTATTTAGTTTTAATCGTCTTAAATAGTTAAAGAGCAGTGAAGGAGACATGTTTCTAGTTATTTAGGAGCGATCGACAAATGCAATATGACTCAAATTGCGACATTTCAAATAAAGTTCATAGTGCAAAATTACAAGAAACCATTATTAAACAACTATAATCCGACGCGACGTTCGAGTAGTGTAGATCGTTAAATCACTTACAAGGAGATGAAATGTGTATTAAAGCCAGCGTCCGAATCCTTCAAGAATGTTCTTTTTATTCACTTGTATTTTCGCAAAATATGTCTATATCCTGTAAATGCTCTAATATTAAAGTCCTGCCACATAATCTACGTCCACTTTACACTACATTAAGTAATTTTCCTGTCTTCGTAAACCCTATAACACTATTTAGCTACCTGATAAATTTAATCGTGTGTGCAGTTCCACGTTTTAATAATAATGCTATAAATTTATTTAAAACATATAGCTGCATGTATTTGTGTGTTTATTTATTTATTACGTATTAGTGAGGAAAAAGTTTCACCCTTCAATTAAAATATTTAGTTTATGTATGTCAAGTCCAGCATTATAATAGCCCACAGATGACGGACTATAATAGTAATAATAATGGTATTATTATTATTATTATTATTATTATTGTCCATCATCCATAGTAATAATAATAATAATAATAATAAATAATGGGATGTACCAAAGGATGTGAAGAACGTAATTAACTGTGATCAAAATTAACTCAAAATGTTCCCAAGAAAATTACATAAAATATAGAATTCAAAAAGGCAGATCAGTAATAATAATGTTAAACGGCGTTTTGTGGGATAAGAACATATGAATGGATACCAAATTAGAAATGTATGAATCCATAATTCGAAACACGCCAACATACGGTGCAGAAACTTGGCACTTGAATAAAAATTTGAGTTTAAAGCATGTATTGAAATGGATTGTTCTAGACCTCAACTAGACATTCTAAATTGGGAAAAATCAGAAATACAATATTCAGACAACAAATGAAAGTAAAAAATTCAATGTTAGATTTTGTGAGATACAGGTACTAGAAGGGTATGGTCTACACATAGGATGCCTAAGAAAAGATTGCCCAGACAAGCTTTGGAATGGATTCCACCTGGGAAAGGAAAGAGAGTTCCACCTAGATTTAAATGGATGGATGATGTAAGAAGAGATATGAAGGAGCTAGGTCTGGAAGAATTGGAATGTGAAGATAGAGAAGAATGGAGAAAGAATATAAAAATATTTAAAAAAGCTTTGGGCATTGTAAACCTGTTTATAAATAAATAATAAAAATAGTAATACTTTCAAATAGTTAGAGCATTTTTCTTTAAGAATGACTGACAGAATAAATTGGAAAGTGTTTTAACAATTAAAAATATTAACTTTATCGCGAATCGAACATGTGACCTTTTGCGTACGAATCAAACCACTAAGCACTGAGCTAAGCGTATTCTGGTTAATTGCGCTTGAAAGAATACTCTTCAATGGAAGAAGGTAAACATATTTTAGTTCTACTGTGCAATTAATTTACTCGTGTGAATCGCGCGTTGGAACTTAAAATATTCTAGATCAAGAGTCAGCCCATTCTTTTTTGTCGCTAAGTGTACGTAAATCAAGGAAATATGAAATCAGAAATGAAGAAATTAGAAGGCAGCTGAATATTCGGGTAATAGGTGAATGGATGAAAAAGAGAAGATTTGAATGGAATCAACATATATCCTGCATGACACGAGACAGAATTGTGTGCATCGTAAGAGATAATTTACCAGGTATGAGAGAAGGGCACCTGGAAGACCTTACAACAGATGGAGTGACTCTTAATTCTGGATGGAACAAGTCATGGAACCAAAGAAAGAGAAAAAGAAGCAGAAGAATGTTTAAAATTTAAATTACAGCTGGTTTACTGTTTTAAGTTGTAGGATACTTTTATTCCTTGTCTTAAATTCTAATACTTTGCTGAAGTTTAATATAAACTTTTTATTTATATAATATATTAATTTATTTTATCTTATTTCACATACAAACCAAGTAGAGCACACTTAATACTAATGTCAAGAGTAACAAACCAACATACTATACTACTTGTTGTAAATGGAATATGAAGTTTGAATGTGAAAGTTACGTAATGCCTAGGAAGAGTTAAGTAAAAAAGAAGATTGGCAGAATGTGTAAAATCTAGCTCTTCAGATTATGGTTGTAGTTTGTGATAAATCACACTCATGCAGACTTAGGGTGGTTGATGGTTGTTACGCCTGACCTGGCGTAAAACCTTGCATTAGTTTCCTACTAATGGAAAAGTTGGGAGAGCCAGTGTTCACCAGAGGAAAAGTTGCGGGGCTTCAAATCTCTTAATCCGGGTGGAACGTCCACCAACATTTGGTATTAGAAAGCCAGTTGTTAATCTGGTACATTGCGTGTGAGTGAGACTTACTCGGATCAACTGTTACATCCGATAACATCGAATTCCTCTTGTTCTTCACTATGCCACATTTACAAGACCTACTTCACAAGTTTATCCTACTATCATATTCGGCATTTTCAGTCAAACACATTCTAATGTACTAACTAAATGTAAGTCTACTTGTAATAACGATCTATTTTCAAAGTATGTACGTAGATTTGATGTGACTATAATACTCTTCAAATCCATAGAGAATATAAGGCATAGAGAATTGTATTTATTTTATTCACTTATTTTATTCTGGTGGAGTTAGGGTCCTCTTTCCCACTCACCAGGGCAAACATATGTTACTTTCTAATATAAAAATAACAATCATATTAAAACTAAACGATTATCTGGACTATTGAACTCATGCCCCGAATCGGAGTCAATGACCAATCACGTTATAATGATATTTTATTTACAACCAATCACAGTCGTGTTTCGCCTAGAATTTACCAACTAAAGTTTATCATAATAAAGAAAGCACCTCATTTTTAACATTCTGAATAGGTTATAGTATTATTCTGCAGTGACTGACTCACTAAGTAATACGGCTACCAGATTGTATATATAGTGCATGAATGTCAACACATTTCGCATGCGAGAGTTAATATAAAAGCATTTGTAGCAATTGACTATACCACCAAAAAAAAGAAACCACTGTTTGCACTTTCTTAAATGCATTTTTTCCCAGGTAATAAAATTCCATAAAAATATATTTGTCATAGGATATCAGAAATGAATTAATATACAGTTTGATGTTTCATTTTTTCTCCACTAGAGTGCATTGTTACAATATTGCGTTCCTTTGGCAATAAATAATAGGCCTATGATCTGGTTGCAGTGATGAACAGAAGAAGCATATGAAGCGTACCAATCGTTTCTCATTAGTTTTCAAACATCGGCGTTTACATTAAATATATATAAATATTTTAAAATAACTATATTTAAATAATGATTTGTGAGTAAACATCTTAATTGTATTCGTTAAATAGTCCTAACAAATGCCACTCTTGATTTCCAATTTATCTAGAGAATTTGGAAATCAAGAGTAACATTTGTTAGGACTATTTAACGAATAAAATTAAGCTGTTTACTCACAAATCATTATTTAAATATAGTTATTTTAAAATATTTATATATTTCATGTAAACGGCAATGTTTGAAAACAAATGAGAAACGATTGGTACGCTTCATTTGCTTCTTCTGTTCGTCACTGCAACCAGATCATATTATTTATTGCCAAAGGAACGCAATATTGTAAGAATGCACTCTAGTGGAGAAAAAATGAAACACATCAAACTGTGTGTTGATTCATTTCTGATGTCCTATGATGTAAAAATGACAATTATACTTTTCTGGGAAAATACATTTAAGAAGGTGCAAACAGTGGTTTCTTTTTTTTGGTGGTACAATCAATTGCTACAAATGTTTTTATATTAACTCCCGCATGCGGTATGTGTTGACATTCATGCACTATATATACAATCTGATAGCCGTATTTCTTAGTGAGTCATTCACTGCAAAATAATGCAATGGCCAATTCAGAATGTTAAAAAGGAGGTGCTTTCTTTATTATGATAAACTTTAGTTGGTACATTTTAGGCGAAACACGACTGTGATTGGTTATAAATAAAAATCATTGAAATTAGATTGGTCATTGACTCCTATTTGGGGCATTAGTTAAACAGTCCAGGTAAATTCACTCCTCACTTCGTGAGTCGTGAATGTATCGATAATTTGGAAATTACTCGTGGCATTACTTATGATAAACTGTACACTAGTAAAAACAAGGTTTAATTGAACAATAAATGTAAAAATAATTAATGTTAAAACTATGACCTAGATTTTTTATATGCGAATAATTATATAATTTTTGGAAAATAGCTATATTTTCTAAGACTATTTAACTCATGCCCCAAATGGGAGTCAATGACCAATCGTGCTTCAATGAATTTTGATTTACAACCAATCACAGTCGTTATTCACCTGGATTTTATCAATGTAATTTTATCACAATAAAATAAAGCTCATCTTTTTAACATTCTGAATAGGTCAGAACATTCTTATGCAGTGACTCATAATGTTGATTATTAACAGTTTGATGTGTTTCATTTGTTACTCTACTAGGATGCATTCTTACAATATTGCGATCCTTTGGCAATAAATAATATGATCTAGTTGCACTGATGAGCTAATGAAACAACAAACGTTTCTCATTTGTTTTCAAACGCCACCATTTACATTACATATATAAATATTTTAAAATAAAAATATTTAAATAATGGTTTGTGAGTAAAGAGCTTAATTGTATTCGTTAAATAGTCCTAACAAAATATGCCACTGTTAATTTCCAAATTCTCTACATAAATTCACTCCTCTTCGTGAGTCGTGAATTTATCGATAATTTGGAAATCACTCATGGCATTACTTACGATAAAAACTTAAAATATGCACCTTTTGGCATGTGCCGTCATCTTCAACTGTGTTAGAATATTATATTTATATCAATAATAAAACGTGGGTAACATTAACATACACAGGAAATGAAACCACAAAACTAGCTAGAATTTAAAAAAATAGAAAGAAACTAATTGAACCCAAAACAAAATAAACAACACAATATATAATGGCAGAGAAGAATACAGCAAATTTAATAATAAGGGACTATGTAAACTAACATATAAATATTCTAATAAGTTTTATATAGGAAGGACAAGCAGAAAATTTAATTGAAGATATCAAGAGAACCTTAAAGGCTTTATGTACGCGGGTTGTAAATCAAGCCATGCCAAACATATCATTAACGCCGGTCACCTTATGGACAAAATAAAAACACTCTAATGATAGTTCACAAAGAAAAAATTCCAGCAAAGATAAATATATTTGAAGATCTTGAAAATATAAAGGATATAACACCTCACTTCTTACTGAGGACGCACCCCACCCATTATATGAGTTCGTCAAAAACAAGTCAGTTTCTACTAATGACACCTCAAGCCTATAACGTCTTTAACAACTAGTAGCAGATACTCATCCTGCTAATGGTGGAGATTAACTTGGCCTCCAGATAACATTTTAAATATAATATTTTAACAGAGTTGAAGACGACGAAATCTGCCAAAATGTATATATTTTAAGTTTTTATCTTATGACTATTCACCTCAACGGAATTTGATGTTAATTTTATTTGAATTGACAACATATTCTGTTCACTTGTGGCCCCCAAAGTTCATGTAAGTAGATCAATAATTTTGGCGGGAATTTTAATGAAGTTAGGAGGTTATGGCTTACTACGAGTGTATAATTTATTAATTAATTGTGTAAAATTAATTTTATCTAAATTTATATTATTAAACTAACATAATTTATACACAAAGGAAAAACAGCTCGAAATTACTATACATAAAATCACAAAGAAAGTAATAAACTGTCTTGAATTAATCCATTGCATATATTGGCCTATCTAAGAGATTGGTAGATATATTCATAAATTTTAACACTACTTTTATTAATTAAAGGAAAAAGCAAATTATTAATTGTTAAAAATATTATTAGTGAGATGTTTATGTTAGTTAATACAAAAATTTAGTTTGTTTAAAAAATATAAAAACGTTTTGCAGTAACTGACGTAGGCTTGAAGAGAGTCCCATATTCTAGGAACAGAAACTGTAAAATATTTTGTGCAATATGTAGACTGATGAGACGAGATATAAAGGACATTGTGCTGATTGGATCGTGTGTCTAATTTACGTGTATAAGAGAGTCTAACGAAACTAGGAAGGTTACACTGGTGTCTATCTTCTTACGTTTAATAATGACTCGAATGAAATAAGTCCTGCCAATATAACAAAATTAAATAAAATTGAATCACAACTATAAAAATATATAGTTGTAACGTGAAATTTATTTCATTAGGCTTCTAATGTTATCCAGTAGCTACAGATCATATCAACCTGAAATGTATTTCCATACAATTTCATTTAAATACCATTGTTTACTATTAAAATTGAATATTAATATTGCTATGGTTTATGCACATGAAAGAAATTATGGATCATTATGGAAACGAGTGAATATCCAAATCACATTATAAAAGTAATTAGAAGTTTGTACTCTAAAATAACCATCAGCATTGACAAAGGAATAGTAATGAGTAATATCTCTGAAGAAATTAACAAAGGTGTAAGACAGGGATGCCCGCTATCTCCGGCTTTGTTTAGTATATATGTTGACCATGATATTAAAATATAGCTAGATGACTTAATGAAAAATTTTAAAATAAATTACAAAGTATTAAACACGATTTTATTCGCAGATGACCAGGCTATTTTTAGCTCATCAGAAGATATTCTCCAGAGAGTTGCAAACCAATTAGAAAAAGTAGGCAAGGAATACAATTTAAACATTTCATGTACAAAAACAAAATCAATGGCATTTCGAGGCAAACATCATCTCAGATGCAAAATTCTGATAAATACTATCATCATTGAACAAGTGAAACCATACAATTATTTGAGTTTTAATGTATCATACTGCCAAAAAAGAAGATATATATATATATATAATATATATATATATATATATATATATAAATACAGGAATTTCTAAGAATGTGTGGAACAATAAGAACTCTAAAGAATAAGACAACTGAGGATACTCAACTGAAATTTTATAAAGTCATGGCCGTTCCTACTATTATCTATGACACTAAAAATTTGACTTTGACTCATTCAGATGAGGGAAAAAATAGAGGCAGCGGAGATGAAAATTTTAAGGCCAACGGCAGGCTACTCTCTTATAGACCAGAAAAGAAGTTCTGAGATAAGAGATCAATTAGATATTTTTAAATTGACGGATACAATTGACAAAGACAAAATTGGTACGAATATCTATTAAGAATGCCAGATAATAGACCTTCTGAAATGATTTTAAACTATAGACCCACACGATCTAGAAATCAAGGAAGACCATTTACTAGATGGAAAGACCAAATCTCTCGAAATCGGAACGGGCCAGAGGACCTAAGCCTTAATGTTGATGATGATATATTTATTAATATTTTAGCTAATATCTTAATTATTAAAAATAAATACACATATGCAAAATATAGTAGTAGTAGGACTTTATTAGACAAAAATTAAGATATTTACAATATTATTTACAAATATGGATCGCACGGGCAGTAAGCCGTACGTGCTGTTGACAGTCCGTTACAATAAAGTAATAATTGGTAATCATCATCGTCATTTCAAGTATTAGGCCCAGTGGCCCGTTACGGTAATAGTATAAAGAAAAACAAAAAAGCAATAACATTACAATTACATAAAGAAAACAGAATAATATTACAATTACATAATAATACAATAGCATTATACACTAATTACGTTATGTATAATTATTAAGAATTAATGGTATTGCATTTTGATAACATATATTTATTCATGAATGAGTGTTGTTCTTATTTTCCGCGTTTTGTCCAGAAATTTACCCACGTTTATCCAATTTTCTGGATTTACCAATAACTCGTAGCATGCCAATCTTTCCCGATTTGAATTTAGAAATCCTGACGTCTCCCTAAACCAAGCAAGCCCTGATCTCTCTTTAAATCCTAGGTTGAGTATATACGATTATTTTCCCCAAACGTGTTTTAGGTCTCTTTGTAAACACAGTGAGCGTTTTCCTGTACATTCGGCGAAAATATCTTGTTGGTATATATCTAAGTAAAGTATGCAATACTCATGTGGTAAACACACAAAGTAATCTCGGAAATTTAAAGAAACTGAGCTCAAGCTCCTCGCTTTTTTTAAACTTTTCCTCCATCCGTATTAATTGTTTACCATACTGGTATCGCAATATACTGTTTAATAATATGTAAATATTTCGTTAACCTTTAGTTGGTCCTATTATTATAATATTTTAAATAAATCAGAAGAAAACAAACAAAAAGGAACCACTTAAATGTGTGTCTAATTAAACAATACATACCTGATAATAACAGATGCACAAGATTTCGTCTTCACTGCGGTACGCCACATTAATATAACTAACAGAAGAAATCATTGTTTTGCCAATTTAAGAGTTAACTATTTTTTAGCAAATGGTTTGTAAAGCATTATTTCGCTGAGAATTTAATCCAGCATCATAATGAATCAGTACGGTGTTATTTTTATTACATCTATTTTAAAATAATTTTTTTCGGAAAGAGTAGACTATCTTTTTAAGTTGGTAGATGGTTGCTGGAAACCTGAGGGAAATAAAGTAAGGCGGCAAGTGGTGTAAATGAAAGGAAAAGTTTTTTAAAGTAAGCCCCAGGGAGCAAGACAACCGTGTGCATCACTGCTCCTCATGGCCACATTTTAATGTCCCTGAAAATGACGCGAGTGCTTGAAGAAATGTGCTGAACTCTAAAGTGTTATTCAAGATGGCACATCTTATAAACTGTAAATTACTTAATTTCTCTAATTCTGCCTATATTAGCGAGTCTTTGCAATTTTAATTTAAAGGATAAATTAAAATACATTGCATCTTATTGGTTTAGTAAAAATATTACCATCATCATCGTCCTTTCAAATATTAGGCCCAGTGGCCCGTTACGGTCTCCCGCCGTCTCCGAAAGGTCGACCCACAGATCTTCTGCCTCGAGGAATGTAGTGAAGAATTTGTTTTGGTATTCTGTAACGATCCATGCGCTGAATATAGGCTAGCCAATTGTTTCTATATTCTTGGAGGTATTCAGATATAGGTACGATGTTTAACTCTCTGGCTATTGTTGAATTTCTTTGGTGGTCTAGAAGGCTATAACCTGCAGTTCGTCGCAGAAATTTCATCTCCGTGGCTGTAATATGACGATCATCCTGAGTTCTGATGGTCCAAGCTTCACTGCCATAACAGATTATGGGTCTAGCGAGAATTTTATAGATTTTCATTCTTGTGTGTCTCCTGCACTTTTGATGGTTTAAAAACTTGGTTGATAATTCTTAAAGCTTTATTATAGTTTTGTATTTTAAAGAATATATCACATTCCTCATTATAAGTTAGATTATGTCCTAAGTATTTAAATGAATTAACTTGCTCTAATATTGAATTCTGAATACAAATTTTACTTCTTACTGGGAATTTCCCTTGAAAGGCCATAACTTTAGATTTTGTTGTTGATATTTCCATGTTAAATCGTTGGGCTATTATATTAAGATGATGAGTGGAATATTGTAATTCATCTTCATTATTGCCGAAAAGATTATATACAGTATATAATAATAATAATAATAATAATAATAATAATAATAATAATAATAATAATAATAATAATATTAATAATAATAATAACAATAATAAAAGCCATAAAATATTTGGAGATTGAAGAAGGCCTACGACTCAATGGTATTAATAGGATGTTAGTTTATGCTGATGATATAGTATTATTGAGCGACAACGAGGAGATATTAAGGGCCAACACACACACACACACACACACGCACACACTATTGAATAACACTAACAAATTGGGACTGGAAGTAAACATCAATAAAACTTAATATATGTTCACACATAGAAATTTATTTTATAATGAAAATGGAGAACTAATGACAAATGAAGGAAATTTTGAAGAAGTGGTTCATTTCAAGTATCTAGGAACAATAATTACAAATAGGAACGAGATGCGTAATAGTATATTACGATGCGAGGTTGGGAAGTGGTTTTTACAGAATCGAGGAAAATGTTTAAAAACCGAGCGAGTGATAGCGAGTTTTTCAATTTCCGAGATTCTGTAAAACACTTCACAAACGTGCGTTGTACATTATTTTTTGCGCGATTGTGTTCTCAAAGTAATAAATAATAGTAAAATAATAACAATTTTGTTGCAAATATTTGCATTAAGTATAAGCAACTGACTAACATTAACATTGTAGGCAATGTTTATTATTTGAAATTACAGGAGGCCGTGACATCAATCTAGTCATAAAGTGGCGGCAAGTACGTATTTATTGTTTTATATTGTTTCAAATAACGTCCAGTTAATTTAAAATGCAGTGATTTGTTTCGTATAATGTATATTAACACTATCTTTTGGACATTTTTTGTATATACATATAGGGCAGTGGTTTCACTTCCCACATGTGCTTTGTAATATGTAATATTACCATATAGTTATTTTATTACAGTATAGTTATTTAGGTTCGCAACCCCAAAATCTAGGAAGTTGAACTTTCAATCATGGTGGTCATTGCTGTTAGTACGAAAAATCCCATAATCGCGCAATTTTTTTAAACCGAACAATAGTGATACAGTATAGTTATTTAGGTTGGGAACCCCGAAATGTAGGATGTTGAACTTTCAATCATGGTCGCCATTGCTGTAAGTACGACAAAACGCACTATCACGCAAAAAGAAATTAAACACCCGATAAATTCTGGAAATGCATGCAACTACGCATTACAGGGGCTCCTGTCGTCCCACCTCCTTCCAAAAATCAGTAAACTTGAAATATATAAAACTATTATTCTCCCAGATATATGGATGCTAAACATGGACTCTTACTTTATGAGAGGAATATTTGGGAATAAAGTTCTTAGTAAAAATTTTGGGTCAAAAAGAGATGAACTCGACAGGTGAATGGAGAGAATTACATAATAGGGAGCTACATTGTATGTAAAGGAAGCCAGGTGTAATAAGAGAAGTTAAGTCTCGTAGATTGCGATGGGCAGGACATGAGACACGTATGGGGGATGAAAGAGGTGTATGAAAGCTTCTGGCAGGAAAACCAAAGGGAAAACGCCCAGTTGGTAGACCAATAATGAGGTAGAGGAATAAAATTATCCACGATTTGAGAGAAGTAGATTATACAGTGGATTATTGAAAAACATCTTCTTCTTCCTCCTTCCTTCCAAGTATTAGGCCAAGGCCTGTTACGATCCAATAGAAAATTTTCCCTCCAGCGTATTGAAAAACATTAGCTCAGGAAAGGGATGTATGTAGCGCTTATGTCCGTGCGGCCATGGACCTACGGGTTCGATAGAGCCAGTAAATCAGTTAATAGTTTAAGCATCATTTATGCTGTCAGATTTAAGGCTATAAGGCATTCTCTTCCACTCAACAAGCGAATTATAAAATAATACAAACATTACATACTTATTACAATTTTTAAATGTTATTAAAATATAGGTTAAATAAAAAACAATGCGGCTGTGGTCTAATATTAGCTAACACTAACAAAACATGGAATGAAATAAAATATTAGAGAGTCAGTAATGCTTCCTAGATGGTTATTTTTAGGCTCTAAAGTTACAAATGCAACATAGTATAGAAATAAGGTTAATTTAATTAGTTTATATATATATATATATATATATATATATATATATATATATATTCAATCAAGTGCTTTTTATAATATAACTTACAAAATAGTTTCCCTATAATTGTTATATTAAATATATCACTTATAAATTAAAAATAAATAATAGTTTAAAAAGCTAAAACAAGACGCTTTATTAGAAAACCGAACAAAAAAATTAAAATAATTTTAATTTCCAACACGCTTGGGATAAAATTAAAGTGGTCAACAAAAAATTAACCTCCAACACATATAGAATAAAACTAGAGTTATCAACAAAAAGAAAATAAATATACCATCAAAAGCGTGGGGTGCTCTATATCAATTAATATATTTGATAATAAACATATATTGCTAAAAGTAAAGTCTCTAAGAAGAAAATGTAAAAATCATATAAAGCACCCCACGCTTTTGATGGTAAAATTATTTTCTTTTTGTTGATAACTCTAGTTTTTTTCTATATGTGTTGGAGATTAATTTTTTGTTGACCACTTTCATTTTATCCCAAGCGTGTTGGAAATTAATTCCTTTTTCAATTTTTTTAGTTCGGTTTTCTAATAAAGCGTGTGGTTTTAGTTTTTTAAACTATTATTTATTTTTATTTTTTACTTTTAATATTTTACAAATTCCGATTGAGGGTCTTTCCACTTTTCAGCGGTTGCCCTTTTACCAGCCGGCTGCTGATCCTTCACATCCACATGTGTCAATCACAGAGGTAGATGATCAACAGCCAGTGTAGGGGTGACATGTGGTTAGCATGTCGAGTCCCCCAGCCGTTATAGCTGGTTCCTCAACCTGGAGCCGCTACTTATTGTAGCTACCCAATTGCCTCACGATGCTGGGTGGGCACCGGTCCCATACTGGCCGAAATACCATGAGAAAATTTCTTCCCCCATGGAGACTCGAACCAGCGCAAGTCCCGTAGCTCTGCGCCAAGGCTTTCCTACCTTAACCGCTCAGCTACGGCGTGGGACAGAATAAGATAAAAATGTAAATATCTTTAAATTCGATATTATTGTAGTATGAGCTATAAGTAATACTCTTCTAAAAAACACTCCCAGCCGGATTTGAACCAGCGACCTACGGATTACTAAAATTATATAATACTATAGTTCACCGCTCAACCATCTGAGCTCTTACAACGATTGACTAAAAAGTCGACAAGTCCGCAACCTATTATACCAGTTTTCATTTTATTCTGAGAATTCTGGCCAGGATGTTAGAAACAAAATATAAAATGATTGTATTGTCACAGGTCCTTTACAAGTATGCAAAGTTTCAAGTCGATCCAATATTTCTAAGTGGGTGAAAATCCTGTTCAAAAATTCCGTTACATAGATATAAAGATATTTTTTTTTATTTTCGGACGATTCCGGCCAGGATTTTAGAAACAAATATGAACATATTGTATTGTCACGGGTCCTTTACAAGTATACAAAGTTTCAAGTTGATACAATGTTTCTAAGTGGGTGAAAATCGTGTTCAAAAATTCCGTTACATAGATACAAAGACACTTTTTGGATTGTCTGATGATTCTGGCCAGGATTTTAGAAAATAAATATGAAATTATTGTATTGTCACGGGTCCTTTACAAGTATACAAAGTTTGAAGTCAATACAATGATTTTAAGTGGGAGAAAATCGCGTTGAAAGATTCCGTTACATAGATAGATAGGTAGATATATAGATACAGGTCAAGCTAATATAAAGCGTGTAATAAATGTTGCTCTATTTACATTATTACTTTTTAATTTAAAAGTAGGAATTGTAATATAGATGTATTATTGCTAGATCCCACACAAAGTACTGAGAAATGTTTTTTTGTAAATTACTTTATACAAATATCAGTTGATTGGATATAAAGACTCATTACATTAATTTTATTACTATACTACGTTGCAATCTTAACTTTTAGAACTTAAAAATACGCTCCCTAAGGTATATGGAAAATGTTGAATATTTTAATTATGTGCAACTTAATATATCAGTTAATTTGGAATTAAATAATGATAGTGATTGATGTGTTCAATTGTTCCTCAAAATTGATGTATGTAGCTTGCAGTAGATTATAATGTATAAGTAAATATGGGTTCAAGTTTTAAGACCTTAACACAGCCACCTTATTTTTGGTTTATTTAAAAACCAGTTTCTAATTTATTGAATGAATCAAATGAAATATACACTGCGATGATATGTAGTCTGTTATGGGTTTCCTGGTTTGACAAATATCAAGCATTTACTCACATGATTCATACCGCTATATATTGGAGTAGTGTCCAAGGCCCCGAGAAGGGTCTACAATCCTCCCCTTGCCCTATTCTGCCCTAGATTGACACATAGACTGAGAAGCATGGAGAATTACACGAGTATAGCCCATTAGTTCTCCAACAACCACATTTTTTAAATATGTGTGAGTTTTGAAATGTTTTCATAAAATTTTATTTTTAAGAGGGGTGGAATTTTAACTGGAATTTATTTGCTAAATCAGACTATTTTGTACCTAACATTATATGAGGTGAGATGTGATATAAAATGAAGTATTGGAGGCTAAATTATATAATGAGGGAGGGAAATGGAGTGGAGGAGTTGGTGGGATGAAATTCGGTAAATGGGAGAACTCGCAGAATTACCCGATAAATTCCATCAATACCCCTCCGAACACGCCTGGATTCTAATCTGGGATCCCTGTCGAGACAACCGTGCTAGCCATGCTTTCACAGAGATGGCAAGACAATAACTAGAACAGAATATATTTATTTAGCCTGGTGGAGTTAAGGCCATGTGGTCTTCTCTTCCACTCACGAGACAAATATATGTTACATGTAAATACAAAACATCACAATAACAGTACGTACTAGATAACTAATTATCTGGACAAACTGAACAATAATGAAAATAATGTCTAATATTACAATAAAATTAAATACAACTAAAATTACACTAATGCAATAATGTATACTCAAAGGAAAAACAGTTCGAATCTACTATACATGAAAAGAAAAGAAAAAATAAATACAAAGAAAGTAATAAACTATTGTATTCATCTATCGCTTACATATAAGACATTGGGTAAATATATTGACAAATCTTAATACTATTTTTATTAAATAATGAAAAAAAACAAGTTATTAATTGTTAAAAAAGTAATATTAGTGAGATGTTTCTGTTAATAATTTCATTTTCAATTTATTTCTGAAAGATGGTAACGTTTGGCAATCTCTGACATAGGGCGGAAGAGAATTCCATGTTCTAGCAAAAGAAACTGGAAAATATTTCGAGTAATAGGTAGTGTGATGAGGAAAGATATAAAGGACAATGTGCAACGTACAGAATGTAAAAGAGATTAGGATACACGAGGAAATAAGCAGACAGGGAATCAATATTTACTTCATGATGTTAAAGAGTTTGACGTACACAAATTACATTTACTGAAGTCCATCGACTAATTTAGTTTATAATCTTGAAAATGTAGTTATAAAATTTAACCAAAACTCTTCATACCTTAAATAAGACTTTATAAATAATAGCATGCGTAAAGTTACAAAATTAAATAGCTTTTTTCTAAATATGAAGAGACAAATTGCCCTATATTAAGTAAATATTAATATTATCAAGGTATGAAACGTGTACCCAAGTAGATCCAACTTACTTTTATATTACATAAATAGATATCTTATTATTCGGCCGCTGTAGGCTGGTGGTTATGTTTCTTGTATCTAGATGCGAGGGACGTCGGTTCATATTCGGCCTGGATCGATGGACATTTAGGACGGAAAAATCCAAGGGATAAATACTCCGAGAGGGACATTAAGTCGTGCGTCCCGTGTCTGAATGTTTTTCAGTCTTGTAGAAGAACCGCAAGCCTGAATAGCGAGGCCTCTATGCAAAATTTACCGACAGTTATTCATCCAAGTAATACCTTAGTTTTCCACTAGGTGTCTCATTGAGGCGGTGTGCCGCTGACATCTATGTGTAAATGAGTGTAACTAAATTAGCTTGGTTAAAACACACATAATAGGCAGCACCCAAAATCCATAATCTCATTATAGAAAGTGAACACTAAACGATTGGAGCGATTTCATTGCTTTATTTTTCACGTAATATTTTTTAACACAAATAAAATCTAAAAGTGCACAGAGCAACTCATGATATTTATTTCATTACAGGTGTCAGATATGTGTATTTTTTTTGTCGCTACAGATATCAAGTTTGTAATAAAGTCCATCAGTCACTCGATGAGCATCTCCCTGTAAATTTCAGGAAAAAGTGTGGTGATACATGCCCGGAGTTATGACAGATCAGCCGGTAATGTAGGCAAACGTACTGTAACCTAAACAAACTCGTATATTCATATATTACAAGAGGAAAATCAGTGGAGAGCGGGGCATGACAGCTGTTCACGATTAACATTTCCGAAACGACAAAGCCATCATTTTGTATTTTGTAGTGATGGAATTCCCTAACGTTTTGATGTAACGAGACAGGGTCGCTATCATGTTAGAAGCTATTGTTGTACGAACACATTTTCAACAATATAAGGAGAGACGTGTTATTGAATTGAGTGTTTCACAAAAAAATGTAAAAAAGCATTAAATTTTGAGACCGCAGAGTAAAAGTTGACCTTCAAAATTACTTATGTGATGCATATACAAGAGGGTTTTCAATTCCCCAAATCCACACATTCTGCCTCATCACTTAAAACACGTTTAACACAAATTCCATTCTCTTTGATAGGAGTTTGATATGGGGTACAAAACTCGAAACGTCACACTAGGTCTGTGACCAATAATGGTTATGAGAACTCAAAGCCTTAAATCCTCTGCTTCAATAGTTTCCTCAATATCTTCTAGTTAATCGAATACGTACGATATGTTCAATTCATTATTTCCTCATCGAGTACTTCTTTGGATTACATCCTCAACCATTGCTTCAGATACTAGAATATGCATCGGTGATTTTTTTTCTTTCGTAGTGATGTTTTTCGTATGTTTAAACTGATTACACGATTAACATTGCGAGTAAAATTGTCACTGAGACGAGTTTTATCGAATTTGGTCTTGATGTTTCTCGGAACTGTTAAGTTGTGAGAAACCTATATGAGTGAAACTCAAGAATTCACTGTTAGTTATCGCTGTCGTGGAACTAGAGCTGTCTCACGATTGCAAGCGAAGACTTACGTTTGTCCGGCAATTAAAGATAAATCTTGGTGATTTGTTCTTTGTGTGTTTAATCTCATGAATTTGCGTTAAATACAGCATTCCATCCATAGTAATTCAGCCCGAAGGCAGGTCCTTCACTGCAATCATGGCATTTTCATGCTATGCTTGCAGCTTTACTAGGGAATTGTAGGTGTGGTAGCTTCCCGTTGCTTTCCACACCGGTGAAGGCTGATGATGATAATGATAAGGATGATGATGATGATGATGATGGCCATATGATTTCGGAGACTATTTGGGTCTTCAAGTTTTCCTGATATTTGCCTTACAGGTGAGGAAAAAACCCGATAAAACCCTCACCCAGAAAAACTGCCCGACCGGGGATCGAACCCGGAACCGCTGCGTGACTAGGCAGCACGCTACCTGGAGACCACAGCGGTGGACAAATACACCATTACACATGCAATAAAATAATGAAATCAGAAAAATCATGTGTGTGCACCCTGTACATGCGACTTAAACAATCGAAGAACTTTGTAGAATGTATTTTCCTTACTTTAAGCAACTAATATTATAAAGTAAAATGTTAAAATGTACACCTGTCATGTGCCGTCGTCCTCAACCAGGTTAAATTTAAAAAAATAAGAAATATACTCCTTTCGTAAACCGGTTTCCATAATCAGAAGAATCAATATGTATTAGGAGTACTAAGTGTTATTGTTCTTAATGTTGTTTGGCGACGTTTTTGACATCAGCGACCTTCCAGCGTCGTTGGTAGCTACTAACTGTTCTTTTGCAAATTTCATATAGAGGGTTGTATGAGATGTGTGTGTTATTTAAAAATAAATCGTTGTTTATATCATTTAAAATTTCAAGTTCCTCTAGTAGGTTAATCTTAGCTAAATTTCTTTCTTGATGAACTATTGCAGGAGTGTTATCTATTTTATCCGTGCGGTGGCTGGCGTTGATGACGTATTTAGAGTAGCTAAACTTTCCTCCCGCGTAATGATCTCTTTAAAGTGTTATTTGTATCTTATGTTGAACCTTCTGCCGGTTCTGTCTATGTACAATTTATTACAATCTTTATACGTTAATTGTAAACTCCTTTATTTTTAAGTATATTGTTTTCCTCTATGCAGTCGGTTATATTATTAATTTGTTTCGTCTTTTATGCTATGCTAATGTTTCTATCTATTTTTTCAGAGTTCTAGCTAGAACTCTGATAACAAAAATAACCTTGTCACCGTACGAATTGGATGGAGCGATTAAACCACAATATGATTCGACGGTAGAATTAGGCAACGGGTAGGTGGTCGCCACATGGAACGGCTTCTGTAGGGTATAAGTACTACGCGCAATGTTAAGAAAAATACAGAAGTTTGGTTAGTGTGGGTATAAACAATTATTCTAACAGAGACAAAGTGAAGTTTCATTATTTTTACTTCGCATTGGACATTGTCACAAAATCAGTTAATTTTGGGTTATGTAAATGTAATTAATTGAATCATAAATCACTAAATTAATGTAGATTTATCCCCGGCAGACACGAGAGATTAATGTGAAATGTTTGTACCTGCAGCATGAAAAAAGTACATTTCCGGTCAAAGGTTCCAATTCGAAACGTTATCTAGTACTTCCCCCTACACGCCGTAGAAGTTTGTATTGACATTTTCGAACACTCTGTATACTTTTCACTATTTTTATATTCGAAGGAGTAATCATTTTCTTACTTATATTCTTCGCAAAATAGCAATTATAACTCTAACCTCACAAAGCCAGAATTTGGCTTGAACAAAATCCAGAATTTTTACGAAGGTAATCGTGGAGAAGAAAAACACACAAGCATCACACAGCCACGCGCGCGCACACACACGAATATACACAACCGTTGCATACAGTAGGAGAACTTATCTCACTTATATTATTTCCATTCAGTGTTTAGTTAAATTATTCGCATATGAAATGTATTACTTTAATGAACACTGAATTTAACTGTAGCAAAGGTATGCATGTTTATATATATATATATATATATATTCCCGGTCGGGACAGGCTCCTGGGTGAGGGTTTTTTCGGGGTTTTCCCTCCTTGTAAGACAAATGTCAGGATCCTTTGCGCCCAATGGTCCCCGAAAATCATCCGGCCATCATCAACATCTTTATCATTATGTTCATGATCCTTCACCGGTGTGGAAAGCAACGGGAAGCTACCACACCTATAATTCCCTTGTAAAGCTGCAAAACATAGCATGAAAATGCTATGATTGCAGCAAAAGACCTGCCCTCGGGCAGAATTACTATGGATGGATATATCTATGTGGTAAATTTGTCTTCCTCACAATAAATGATATGCGGAGCGTGTAAGTATTAAGCAAAACGTTTTACAACATTGTGGACGCTTCGGTTGGAATATCAAGTTGTGTGTATTAAAAAAAATCATAAATATATTTTATTTTCGAAAAAAATTGCAACTCCTAATCCATAGTTGGCAAGCATAAACCGTACCGGAGTTTATTGTCGTGAAATGCATAAGGTTAAATACTCAGGCATGAAGCAAATGGTTTCCATTATATTTTGTCAGCTCCCTCATGTCCAGCTTTTAGACATCAGATATTAAAGAGCCTAAAAATAAAATATTACTTACCAACGTGGATTTGGTCGGGCGCGGTGATCTAGTAGTTATGTTCTTTGCCTCTAGCCCCGAGGGTCGTGTGTTCAAACTCGGCCGGGATCGACGGGTGGCAATTTCCAAGAGACAAGACCTCCAGGAGGGACTTTATGCCATTGGTCCCTATTCTGAAGGTTTTCAGGTTCGTAAAAGAATCTCAAGCTTGAATGTAAAGGCCTCTGACAAAATTTAACCGATTTTCCTCCATCCAAGTAATACTTTTGCTTCCTATTACGCTACCTCTACGCGATATACGAATCACATATGTTTAATACTTGCAGCTTACTCCGAAACGTGATTCAAATAAATTTTATCCACTGGATTATTTTAATGAATAAACTGTAACGATTCACCGCAAGAATTAAACACGTAAGTGGTCTAGGGGCTATGTTCCTTACCCCTTCTTCCATTGGGTTCAAGCCCGGCCGGGTTCAATCGATTTTTATTGCCTTTTTTTATCTGCTATTAATTAAATAAAAATAAAACTGTTAAAATTTCATACGGTTTTCATATTTATTTAAATATAAATTCGTTGCAGCTGTTTCAATAGTTTGTACCTTCTTCAGACAAATACTATGATTACATGGTATCGTTTGAAGATGGTACAAAGTACTGAAACAGCTGTAACGAGTTTATATTTAAATAAATATGAAAACCGCATAAATTTTTAAGTGTTTTATTTTTTTTAATTAATGGGAATTGGTATTTCATCAAGTAAACGCCAAGTCAGTTGGTTACTTAATTATTAGGATCGAAAAATCCAAGTTAAAAGACCTCCGGGAGTGACTTTAAATTGTGGGTCCCGAGTATAAAAGTTTCCAGGCTCGTAAAATATGCTCAAGCTAAATTAGAGCCTCAGATCAGATTATATTCGACTTTCCCTTTCAATTAATAAGTGTTTATGAGTCGATGAGCTGAACACTTGCCACTTTGTGACCATCTGTAGGGATGTAAGTACAACTAAATTAGCATGGATTAACCCATTCGCTTCACAAGACGAGTTACACTCGCTTAACTCTGGCTGTTACATATTTTGCCAATTTTGTACATCCGTTGGCAGGATAATGTTTTGTTAGCATTTATGAATAGTAGAGGAATGTGTTTTGGTTTTCATCCTTATTGAGATCTCAAGTACCGTTATCTTTTGTTCGTTTTGAATGTCTGAAAATAGACAATATAATTTACGTGTGGAAATGCATTGAGAATTTAAACCTGGAGTGAATGGGTTAAGTACCTCTGCAAGGAAGCACGCTTCCTCCATTAGGTGGGTATATGGCCATTGACAAACACACAGAAGGAAGCAATCTGTATTGGACATCCCATGTTAGTTATAGTAAAACAGAACACATGGTATTGAAAATGTGTTTCATTCAGTCGCCGTTAACTTATAATACCGTGGTACAAATGATCCAATGCATAAATTGGTATTACTTTTTCAGTATTTACAAGTTCTGCATCAAATGGGCGTTATTAAACCAGCGACCGGGCAATTTAACAAATTATAAACCATGTAGAATCGTTATAAATTGAAGCTTGCATTAATTCCCAATCACAAATCGGACATTTATTTAATGAATAGCGATGCGTAATCAATTATATTTTGTATAAATTGATATCGGCTCTTCATTATAAACCACATTTTAATTAAATTTGTCCATATTTCAAAGAGAATTAAAATATACCACATTTATTATTCCCTGTAGCTTTTTTTTCAGCCTTTATACTCATGTAAGCTTCGATATAAAAACAAATTAATCAGTACACCGCATTGAAATTCAAACTATAGTCCATATAACGAGGTTTTTGTGAATGTCTAAACAAATAATATGAAATCCAAAGATCAATTTTAATTTACTGCAGCAGTACATACAGTTTATTTATGGATATTGTTTATACATTTATCAAAGCATTTTGCTTTTTCTCGGTCAGAGTGGTCAAAAATTAACACAGCGATCTAAGCAATAAAATCAATAACCCACGCCGATGTTAATAACTGCATAGCGAATACAATTAACACCTTCACAATTGATTTAACATTAAAGTAGAAAGAGTTATCTAATAATGTATATTACCAATAGTTAATGAATTATTCATGTACTCATGTAGCCCTATTATGCACGCAAATACGCACGTATTCAAAGCAAGAAGTAAAGCTTTTTTTAGTGCTTTTAACAGCTCTTCAATACATTGCTTCCTTAATAGCAATTTAACATCCATCACGGATTGTCATATTGACATTTTAATGTACCAAACGCAACTTCAACATTTAGGCCTATGCTTGTGTGTGTATATATGTATGTGTCAGAGAGAGAGAGAGAGAGAGAGAGAGAGAGAGAGAGAGAGAGAGAGAGAGAGAGGAGAAAGAGAGAAGAGAGAGAGAAAGAGAGAGAGAGAGAGAGAGAGAAAGATAGAGAGAGAGAAAGAGATAGAGAAAGGGAGAGAGAGAGAAAGAG